>OX442314.1:2647303-3154899 GCA_949358305.1 Strigamia acuminata
AAGCGCTGGAGGGAGCTCCACCTGCGCTTCGAGGATGCCAGGGGAAGTGACATTCGAATGACCCGGGCGGTGGCACTGATACGGCAGAGAATGTGGATCATTCTCAGTATCCCCTCTGTCGCGTCGGCGGCAGCAAGGAGGCTCAGGTGGTTCGAGACGGTCCGGATCGTCGCGTGGACGGTCGGGTCGGCAATGAACGCCTGGTAACTCCATCTGCCATCACCGTTCGCGGTTCAAGAATGGACGCTAGAAGAGACTGTCGGGGCGGATTTCGCCGACATCGACCCATCAGTCTGTAGCGGCTACGTGGAGACGCTGGCGAGTCTGCCCAAACTGGTGGACAACCATGGCCATCAGCGGGTGTTCAGACCGGCATCCCACGAGCCCACCCCGATCGAGATGCCTCCGGAGCTGGCAGCACTATCGCCACCACCCCCACCTACTTACGAGGAGGTGATCGTCAAGCGGGTGCATAGGCGGAAGGCCTACAAGGACGACTTCAGCGCCGAAGTTTGGGACCCGGTGGAGGCCGAGTACAATGAGCACAGGAAGGAGGTGGAACGCGAGCGGAAGAAGAAGGGAAAGGGGAAGAAGTCCCGCAAGGCCGCACCCGGTTCCACTCCAACGAAGGGCGAGAAGGGAGCGCACTGCGCACCACTTCCGCCAGTGTCGACGGCTGCTGCGCCGATGGTGGAGAAGGTTCGATCGCATCCTCCCCCATCGACGTCAGCAGCTGAAGCGGAGGGCAGGCGACTGATGCCACCGCCACCATCCATACGGTCCGTGCTGGAGGCAGCGAGAACTTCTCCAGCCCCAGCAAGGCCCGCACGAGAGATCGCACCGGAGGTCGCGACTGCGTCTGAAGAGGAGCTCCATGGCCCCTCTCAACCGCAGCCGCCGTCCGAGGATGCGCCGGAGCCGTGAAAAGCCCGGATCGTCGTCCTTAGACGCCAGAATTGTACAAACGACGGACCTCTGGTCCCGATAATATTTTTTCCCTAAACAGGATTCCATGAGATGCCTGCCCCAAGACATGGACGCCGAGCCAGGGCGAGTGACGAGACGGTGACGCCGCGCCACGCGCTCAGATGCCCGACGAAAGAAGACGTTGGAGGCTTCCAATGTTCCTGGAACCTCCCAACCTTGGGTCTTGGTCAGATCCCGGTTGATGTACATAGTTATTTATTTTTTCTTTTTTTTTCCTTTTCCTCGTTTGTTTAACGTAATTGTTTTGGAACATTCTTGAGAGGCTTGACCAACCTCTCCCATCCTTGTTTTACCTTTTAATTTAATTCGTTTATTATTATTTTATGTCAATATTTTTCTTTCTGTTTTGTTTTATGGTTTGCTCCCGGGCTTGTTACGTTCAGGCCCGGTGAATTATTATTTGCATTGTAATACCATCAATAGTTTGTTTTGTTTTCGGCCAGTCTAGGGTTGGGTGTTTTCCGTTGCCCAACGTTGCTCGAACAGCGTGGACCGACGGTGCGGTGATCCTTTGGACAACCGGCACCGGAAGTCAGCGCCGGTAGCCCGACAGTGTGTGGTCTTTGACCGACACTATTGCCGTGCTTGCCTCGACTTGCGTGTCCCCGTTGGTGTTGTGTGTGGCCCCTTGGAACCTACCTTTTTCGAGGGGGGGGGAGATGTGACCGTCAGGCCACCTGGGTGACCTGCGGCACTGCCACACACCACCATACGGCCCCAAAGGTCAACCCCTCTGTGGGTGATTGACCTAGCCCGGGGAGGAGGGAGTGGAGTAGTGTGGTGAGGAGGGAGTGGAGTGTGTGAGGAGAGTTGAGAGTTGGACACGGCCTGAGAAGGACGTGTCTGCAGCAGCTCCCAGAGAGGAGAAGTAGTCATCGAGAGGGACGAGAAGTGTCCCAGGTTGAACCCCACACTCCTCACCATTCACCACGTTGATCCTCAGTGCTATGGCGGAGTCCGTAGTGCAGCCTCCATGAGCGGATACGCGGGTCGCAGGTAAGCGCGACATGAATGTTAAGTCGAACCGACCACGTCACACATTGGACTTCTGCCCAGTGTGTGACGGGCCGGTTGCCGGTGCGGCGCGCCTTCATGGTGCCCCTGCAACGGGTAGCGGGATTCCCCATACCCCTAGACAACGACAATAAAGGCCAACCAACCAATATTGTGGGAATCTTGTTATTATTACGTGATGTATGCGTCCCTACCCAGTGTGATTAGTCCCCTAGTTACATTGGCGAGACCATACCAGTCACAATGAGTACTAGGCTTTAAATAGGACACTGACACCAGACAGGCACGCTGCCAAAGGGCCATGCTAACTTGTAAGTGTCACATCACACACACCTGTCACCCTCCTTGTAGACTTAGGCTATTGAGGTTGACAGAGTTCCATGCAGCAGTAATAAACATACCGATAATGAATAATAGTCATTTGACTTCAGAATATCTTTGAAACTGTTGATAAGGTTTGTTTTTTATATAATAAAATCAGTTATTGCACCCATTTATCGCTGATAAAGTCTAAATTTAAACATTTTGTTTGATATTTGATTGTTTCGTAGACAGGAATTATTTTATACAAACATGTACCATTAATTGTGGTTCCAGACTAGTTTTGCCCATTCCAACATCTTTGAAAGTTGAAAGAATGAAGCGACGGTGCTGACTCGCTGTTTCGCCTTCTGCCACCATAAGACCTGGAACCAAAATGATAAAATTAATATAACATTACGTAATTAAGTAAATCATTACCTTTAGCTATTTTACTGGTACGAAAAATATTCTCTTTGGGTTTCCCCGAAAATATGTTTCCCTGCTTTACAAAAGCTTCTTTAATGGCGTTGTAGTCACCCAACACTATCACCAACACATTCCCCAAATAAAAACTGAGCAAGTATTTAATAATTTAATAATGAAATTTTTATTTGGTATTAAATATTTACCTAATGACGTTTCCATACTTTTCTCCCAATTTCGTCACTTCTTTATAATGAGGTTGTTTTAAGAATGGGAGATATCCAAATATTGGCAATCCCCATGGTCCAGGTGGTAAATTTTTTCTCGGTTTTAAATATAGCAATATAGTTATAAATGCTATCAAAATAATACTTTGATAGTATTCAAACATGATGTTTGTGAAACTCTTTAGTTCCATACTTATACCAAGGAGATAATGTGCGGCTGTGTGGCTACCTAATGCTGTGTTATCCAGAAGTGGTTTTGTGATTTACCTTGTCAGTAGCTGATAAGGTTGAACTCATCCAATAACATTGAAATGACATTGTGGTAATTTTAGCTGCTACGGCTATGACTCTTCCTTTACCAATCTTCCTTAACCAATTTCATTTTATATTTTTTTCCCTACTTTTGGATATTTCAACATATATACAATACTCAAAAGCAAATAATTTGTTGAGGTTTCACCACCATTGACATTTTTTGCATTGGGTAAGAAATCGTGGACTATTTTGCAATAAACAATAAATGAGTTTGTATGGAAATTGAAATTTATGTTTTCACTTTTTTCACAAGATAAGAAAAGATAACAATAAGATTTAAAAGTGTATACAAGGTATTGACTAAAAAAAATGGTGCGCTACAACTTTGCAATTGACTTTTTTTTTTCTGTCTCAAAGAGTTTATAAGTCAGGAAGTGAATGACCTTGATACTAGTGCTCAAGGTCAAGTTCGGAATCACTATTAATTTTAGCATGGCCAACTTCGTATATGACCCAATTATAAATTCAAGAAATATTCTTCTCTTCTGAAATATTGTTGGGGGAACAGACTTTTCTGTATAATGCTAGCAAAATCGCTTGCAAGTCGATAAATGAACGGCAAAATGAGTTTAACGGTTGAACATAAAACATGTGTTTACTCTATGAAGTACACGAATCGAATTGAATTCGAAATTTTCAACAATACATGAGTGCACGCAACACACGTTTTAAAACTTGTTATATAAATATAACAACTTAAAACTAACCTTAAGGTTAGTTTTAAGTTGTTATATTTATAACATTTATATTTATTTATTAATTAATAAATGAGAAAACATGTCACAAACTTATCGAAAAAATATTCTTTCCATTCGATTGAATGTTTTGTGGTCATACATCACCTAAAGTTTTTACTACATATATTTATATTTAGTTGGTGGTTCTTTTTAAAAAAAAAGAATTTTTTTAAAAAAATTTATTGAGGTAATGTTTAAAACAATGCGCACACTTTGAATGGTTTTGGCTGCCAGGATATGCCTAGACATGCTTCCAGCGCGGCAACATGTCCTTTTGGTAATTGAATATTGAATTGTTGAAACAATGAGACGAAATACAGAAAGGTTGTTGTAGTAGCTAACCTCTCACCAATACAATTTCTTTTACCTAAAATGTGCATATATTATTAAAAAAAAATGTCAATATACTGTAGCTTATCATCAGATTCTGATGGTATATTACCCATTGAAAATTGAATCAAGTATTCTGGTTTAATGATTTTGTCATTATCACCAATAAACCTTTCTGGCTTGAATTCTTCTGGATCTTTCCACAGAGTTTTATCGTGATGAACGGCCCACAGGTTGGCTATAACATAACTATGTTTTGGAATATCATAGTCAAACAATTTCGTTTCTTCCATGTTGCTGTGTTACAAAAATTATGAAAATCATTATCTCTACTATTCTATTCTGATATATGAATTTTTCCAAAGAAAAGACTTTGGCGATTGAAATTTTGCCAACAACTGTAAAAAAAAACACGAGCATTGCCTGTTAATTTTTGGAATGCCATGCCATCTGCAAATCAATAAAAAGGGTGAATAAAATTTTTAAATTAGCTCCGTCTGAATATTTTCCATTTCCATTTCCATTCGCTTTAATTGCGTACTGGGTTGTTATTTATTATGCTTCTGTCTTTTTCTTTTGAAAATATTCAATCATCATTATATTACAACCTATGAACCAAACTAAAAGGGAGTACAGTGCACATCCTATGCACTTCCAGCATTGTTGCCTCAGTGTATGGCATATTCATTTTATCTGCCACGACCGGATCTCTTCCTTTACCAATTACTTCATCAATTTCGTTTTGAACTTTTTTCCTTACTTCTGGATATTTCAACATATATAGAATACTCCAAAGCAAATAACTTGTCGAGGTTTCGACACCAGCTCCATACAAATTTCTTGCATTGGGTAAGAGATCCTGCACTATTTTCAAATAAACAATAGTGTACTTGTAAGTGAGTTTCTATGGAAATTGCTGCAACTTCACGAGTTGGAGCTTTTTGTAGGGCAGATAATTTATATCTGATGCTCTGTATTATTTTGAACTTTAAACTTACTATCAAAATAGCCTTCAGATCCAGTTTTCTCAATTAGTTGCTTTCTTTCTGTTATGTAGGAATCTATGTAATTGGTCTTCCATCCTTCGATGTAATTTTCTTCTTTGTTTTTAATTACTCTGCTTAAATAGGTCTCAATAATTCCAGCTGCTTTTCTGGAAAAAAGAATGACATAAAAAATGGTATGGTAATAATATTAAAGGAAATGTAGCACCTGAACTGTTTAATTCCTGTGAGGGAATCAGTGAATGGAATATGAACCAACCAGGGCAGAAACACCCTCAAAGCAAGTGGACCTACATATTTTGACGAATCTAGAATTGTTGTTGATACAGTTTGAAGGAACGGATCTGTGTATTCCAATCTATCTCCAAATTGCAACAAAGCTACAATATTAGCAACACTTAAGCCTATTGCGTATTTTAGATCAGTCGGCTGTCCATTTGTCTTTTTTATTTCGTTTAAAAAATGTCTGATTTCATTCTGAAAAACAAAAGTATATTCTTAAAATCTCCGGAGTAGAAAACATATTAACCTTCCCATAGCCAAGCCTAATTTCCACCATTGCTAGCTGAGATCGGTCAAATCGGCCTTCTTTTAAAATGCTTCTGCGCATGTGCAGAATCTTATTTCTCCAGGTGCAATCGCATTTTTCCTGGCCTCAGCACATGTTTTAATGTGCTCAAACCAGAAAAAATGCGATTGCACCTGGAAAAGTAAGATTGTGCACATGCGCAGAATTGTTTCAATAAACTGCCTAGTGCTAAAAAGTGGCAAAACAGTGTACGGCGCTCGCGTAATGGTATTTTGTGTTGTAAATGTTATTGTTATTATTAGTTTATCTTATTCCTAATCGAAATAATATTAAAACTTAATTAATATAAATTTAGAAAAAATATTTTTGGAGGAATTAAAGCTGGTTTCCTAAATTAATTTTCAGGAAAAACAGAGTTACAGTTATTATTGTGTATTTATCGTTGATGTGGTTAGTGGTCAAGAAAGCGACATGTCAGGTAAGTTGAACTAAAAATGACTGATTTATTCTCGAATTACAATATAGGTGGCGCTGCTCTTAAAAGCGCCAAAACATAACGATTGGTCAGGATTGACCGATGGAGTAGGACACTCCAACATCCCCTTTAATTGGGAGAAACACCAATTATATAATCAAGAAAGGGATAAAACAATTTAAACATTAAACACATGTATATAAAAGTTAATAAAGAACAAAGTTGGAAATTTAAACTAACACAAAATGAAATCAATTAATTTAAAACACAAACACAAACATCAATTCGGTGGGAAGCCATAAAAGTCCGTTTGTTTCCTGTTTCGGACTGGTCGAGGGCTAAGCGCTGGAGGAACTGGAGCACTCGAGCCAGCAATTGCAGGTGGCGATGGCGCACGAACGGGCAACGGCGGTGCGTGTGTCGGAGCAACGTTTTGAGGAACGACAGCTTGAGGAACGGTGAGTACTGGATCAGGCACGGGCACAGGCGGTGTAGTTGGTTGAGAAGTGATGGCAAAAGGAAGAAGAGAACTTCTACAATCTTTCCCCCCATTTTGTGGCAACAAACTCGGATCTGCGCGACGTCGCAACTGGTCAATGTGTCGATTCCACGTCACGTCGAGAGCGACTTCAATATCGTAAGTGGACGAAGAAGTCTTCTTTTTAACTATACCGGGTATCCACTTGGGAGTGCCACGGTAATCCCGCGCGAACACGAGGTCCCCAACTTCAAAACGGCGCGGAATGTCAATTTGGTCGACATCTGGCAGAAGTCGTGGGTTCAATAGATGTAAGCGCGTCCGCATCTCACGCTGAAGGAAGGCGACAGCTGGTGAAACTTTCGTCGTAGCGTGTGGCGTTGAGCGATACGATGCGATGAAACGGGAGACGGCATCCGACAAGGAAAAATTCAAGGTTAGAAATTTATCAACTTGGGTTTTAAAAGTCTTCACAAAACCCTCAACCGCGCCATTTGTAGCTGGATGGTACGGCGGTGAGAGAGTGTGACGAATTCCATTTATCGCCAAGAACTGGCGAAATTCCTGCGAGGTGAACTGTGGTCCGTTGTCGGTATGAAAATGCAGTGGCAAACCGTGATTTTCGAACCAAGACTTGATAACTTCAATGGTGGCGGCAGCAGTAGTTGTGGACATCTTACGAATCTCGCACCACTTGGTTTTAGCGTCAACCGCCAACAGGAACATCGAATTATGAAACGGGCCGGCGAAATCGAGATGTACCCGTCCCCACACCTGGTCTGGAACTGGCCAACTGACGGTGTTTGATTTCGGCGGATCGGGTAAGCTTCGCTGGCAGACGTCGCAGTTCTTGACTGTGCGCTCGATGTCAGCGTCGATTCCAGGCCACCAAACCGTGGCTCGCGCCAACGATTTGGTACGGACAATGCCGTAATGACCCGCATGGAGCTCGACCAACACCGAACGACGAACAGCTTTCGGAATCACCAACCTATCAGAGAGAAATAAAAATTCGTCAAAAGTTGAGAACGAGTCCCGGTGTTTATAAAATTCAGCGGTGTCCGGCGTGCGTGATTTCCATCCAGTGCGAACATGTCGCATAACATCTTGCAGTACTTCGTCAGCTGCGTACGCAGCTTTTAAAGAAGTAGCTGACATGGGGAAATCTGAAATTGAAGCAGAATAAATTTTGTTAATGCCGACTTCCAAATCTTCTGTGCTGTCCACACTCGGTTGTGGATTACGAGACAAGCCATCGGCAATGGCGTTGTCCACAGCAGGCACGTGTTCAATAATAAAATCGTAGGCGGACAGAAATACTGCCCAACGATGCAGTCGTGCAGCCACGATCTGGTTACATCCCTTTTTCTCTCCAAATATAGAAACAAAGGGTTTGTGGTCCGTACGCAGGAAGAAACGACGCCCAAACAGGTAGTGATGGAATTTCCTGATGCCATAAATAATGGCGAATCCCTCACGCTCTATCTGTGCGTAATTCTTCTGCGCGGCCGACAAAAGAGAACTCGCAAAGGCAATTGGCCTGTGAGTACCGTCTGGATCGAGGTGCGACAAGAACGCTCCCACGCCTACCGGGGAAGCATCGACTGTCAAAAACAATTTTTTAGACTGATCAAAGTGAACCAACGCTGACTCTGTGGATACAGCAACCTTAACCTTTTTCCAGGTGGACTCGTGCTCCTCTGTCCACTTCCACTCGACATCGTCACGTGTTAAACGATATAACGGTTCGAGCAGAGTAGACAAATTTGCAACAAAGCGACCGTAGTAATTGATGAGACCAAGGAACGATTTCAAAGAGGTTACATCACTGGGGCGCCTTGCATCTCTGAGTGGAGCGAGCTTCGAATCTATCGGGGAAATACCTAGTTTGGAAATGTTTAAACCTAAAAACTGGATCGATTGCTGTAAAAAGTGACACTTCCGGCGATTCAACGTGAGACCGGCTCCACCGAACGTCGTCAAAAGCACGTCCAAATTTTGCAGGTGAACCGCGTTGGTCGCACCTGTCACGGCGGAGTCATCGATAAACGGCTGAGCGCTGTTCACCTTGGCGGTCAACTGGTCCATCGTTTGTTGGAATAGAGCGGGAGCGGACGAAATACCATAAAAGAGCCTATTTACCCTGAAAAGGCCCAAATGAGTGTTAATCGTGCAGAACATTTTGCTCTCCTCATCTAATTCCAATTGATTGAAAGCTGAATTCATATCCAATACTGAATAAGTTTCCCCTCCCGACAATTTGGCGGTCACATCTGCAAATAAAGGCAAAGGATATGAGTTGGGAAAAATAGCTTTGTTAATTGTCCGGTTATAGCAACCAGCCAATTTGATGGTGCCATCAGACTTTTTAACATGCATCACGGGCGTTGCCCAACGTGATGATGCAACCGGGGTTATAATACCCAGCGCTTGCAAACGCGCCAACTCAGCCTCGACCAATGGCTTAACTGCTATGGGGACTGGATAAGCTTTTAGAAAAATCGGCTGTACCGCCGGATCAACGTCAATGTGAACAGTGGACTTGTTAAAGCAACCGATTTCATCTCGGAAAGTGTGCTCGTGCTTCAGCAACAACGTTTCCAAAGCTTTGGCGGAAGTGGAATCGAGAACCTCGGACTGGGGAGCAACGGAATCGGCCTTGTAAATTTTCGCGCCGACCGCTTCAGCAGTTTTCGAAAGGAGCCCGAACATGCATAACCAACCTCTGCCCAACAACGGAACTGGACCATCCCGTGCGACACAGAGTGGCAATAAAAAATTTCGATTTTTGAACCTGACTGGAACCTCAATAACTCCCTCCATCTGTATTTGATCGCCTGTATACGTGTACATGTTGCACGGGATGGTCTGCAATGGAAAATGGGAAAAATGTTTTAGATATAAATCAAGAGCAATAATTGAAGCACCTGCCCCCGTGTCCATCTCCATATCGAGATTGACACCATCGATACAAATGGTAATCATGACAGGTTTCACACGTGGCAAATGCACGGAATTGACTGCAGTTGCGGGACCAGTGTGAACTCGATAGAAATCCATGTCCTCGTTAAAACGAACAACGTGAGTGGAATCCGATGCTGGAACACGAGAACGACACACCGGACGAATATGTCCAGTTTTACCACAGCCGTGGCACTTGGCGTCCCGAAAACGACACGAATCGCGAGAGTGGTTCGATTTACCACAAGCCGAGCACCCCGACGCATTTCCTTTACTGGATGGTTGGTGTGGAGTTGGAAAAGCAACATTTTTCTTCGTGAAACGCTTTCCGCCTCGTCTGTTCGGCTCGTATCGCGGCTTTGACTCGTGGAGTTTATGCACAGGAGTGGCGGCAGTATTCTGGGCAGCAATAGTCGAAAATTCCTTCGATGACACCTCAGCGGAAGCCGCAAAAGCAACGGCGTCGTCGAAAGTCAGATCAGTTTTCAGGGTTAACGCATGTTGGACTTGCTCGTTTTGCAAGCCACATAAAAAGCGATTTCGCAGCTCGTCCGATTTATTTTCACCAAAGTCGCAATTCTCAGCAAGATCTTGGAGAGCCAACGAGTATTCGGTGACAGTCTCACCTGCCTGGCGATCGCGCCGATGAAATCGACGTATTTCGGCCAAAACGAGCGGCTTCGGGCGGGCGTTCTTCTGCATGAGCGCTACCAATTCGGCGTACTTGAATTCGGCCGGCTTCTTGGGTGCTGTAAGCGACACCAATAACTTCAACGTCGGCATGCCCACGTACGCGAGCAGCGTGTGAACCTGCTCCAAATCGTCAACTATTTTGTTGCAGGCGAAAATACTCGCCATACGCAAACAATAAAGTTCCCAATCGTCACTGGAATCGTATTCGCGAAGCGTGCCTTTCAACGTCGACATCTTGATGGCAAGGAGGCGGAATATGGCACAAAAAACGCGAAAATTCGAAGCACAAAACGACTAGGCCTACTTCGGGGACGGCGTGGTCAGCGACGGTCAAAAACGGCCAAAAAGTTCATCAAACGATCAAAAAAAAACTCACAAAAAGTAGATACGAAGCTGCATCTGGTTGTGGGTCGTCGATTGCGATCCTCCTCGTCGCCAATTATTGTGTATTTATCGTTGATGTGGTTAGTGGTCAAGAAAGCGACATGTCAGGTAAGTTGAACTAAAAATGACTGATTTATTCTCGAATTACAATATAGGTGGCGCTGCTCTTAAAAGCGCCAAAACATAACGATTGGTCAGGATTGACCGATGGAGTAGGACACTCCAGTTATTTTGCTACTTTTGTTATTTTTCTGACCCACCATGGCTATGGGAAGGTTAAGAATACGGGTGCAACACGAATTTTTGCAAAAGACAGATCAGGATCATTTCGGTTCTGATTCAGGAAAAGAAATAAAATTGATTGGGATGCCAGTATTTAATGAGATATCTGCGGTCAAACATCGCAAATTAACTTTGAAGATCTCGTGTAATGAGAAGCGCTTGGCGACAGGGGGCTCCGACCAATGAAATTACAGATACAAACCAGGAATGACTAAAAAACCAATCCAGGTGAGGTTTGCAGAGGGTGGGATGATAAAAAAAACCCAAGAACATGCGTAAAAGCAAGAAACAGCATTAAGGTGGGTTCACATGTGGTGCTTTGTGCTTGCACGTTAAAGCACGAACATGATGCGCGCACATGATGCAGCACTGCCAGCTGTTAGCAAAGCACGAACAATGAGCAGAGCGCTGTTCACATGCATGCACGAACACAAAGCACCAATCGTGCTTTAAAGCTGCTTTAAAGCAGACATGTGAACCCATCTTTAGTCACTCCTGGCTGAGGAGCTTCCTGTTCACAACGCCTACTCATGTAATGGCTTGATATAATGCAATGCAGTCAAGCTCTTCTTGGAGCATAAAGGGTTTCACATTGTTCAAACCTTGCTGTCGAGCCTTTTTTGCAGGAGAAAGGGAATTTAAATAATAACACCCACCATTATATGTGGTTCCAGGCTTGATTTACCCATCCCCAAATCTTTAAACGTTGAAAGAATAAAACGCCGGTGATGACTGGCTTTTTCTCCCTCGGCATTTGACAAACCTAAAGTTGAAGTAAAGTTTGCATTATATGAGTAAGCAATATGTGAACATTGAATGTACCTGAAGGATTTCCAGTTTTCAGGTGATTGGCGTGGGGTTTTCCAGAAAACAAATATCCTTGCTTCACAAAAGCTTCTTTTATTGCATTGTAATCGTTTAGAACAATAACTAAAACACCACCCAAATAAATACTGAAATACAAAAGAAAGGAATTGTAATTTCACTTTTTTATTGATTTGAAAAAATAATAATAATACCTCATTACATTTCCATACTTTTTACTTAATTTTGTGATGGTTAAATGGTGTGGATCTTTCAAAAAGGGAATATAACCAAATATTGGCAATCTCCATGGACCAGGCGGAAGATTTTTTACATTTTTCTTCCAGTGTATTAACAAACTTACAATTGCAAGTAAGACAAGTGGCTGGTAGTATTCCATCAAGAAATTGAGCACTTTGGATGACTCCATTGATAATTAGATAGCAGCAGTGAAAATTGTTTGCACAAATCTGTGGTTTCTGTGAGAAAGTTTTCTACTTATCTCTTTGTGCATATCCAGCTCCTAAAGAAAATATCCGGTCCACATATTAAGAGATAACAGATCACGAAATGTATTTACACGTTGATAAGTTATCCGTGGTTAGGATTTGTAGTAAACGTAATCAAATTGGGGATGGAGGAACGATTCATTTTTGCCTGGGTGTGCTTAGTCAAAATGATGACTCTGTGAAACGATACTATAGTAGGCTTAATTTTTTTTAAAAGTATTATCACAGAGATGAAATTTTTATAAATATAGAATGTTGTTTTGCACACAGGATGATTACTCTCAAGATTTTAACCTTGGTCTTTGATTTTGAGTGCAACCGTTACATCTTTTCAAATGAGATGTATTTTTTGGCACTAAATTCGCTTTCACAGGCGACGCCGATATTAATTCAAAACCGTCGTCAGAGTCAACTCAAGGATATCAATGTTTGGTATCAAATTACCACAAATGCTCTGATAGAATAGCCTCGTTCTATTGACAAAACCCAAATTTTTTCCACATACTATCATAGACCTGCACAGCAATAGATAGCAATTCCTCAGAATTTTTAATGTTTTTGTTGTTTCGAGGCCCCGGACATTGACACTGAGACTCGAGATGACAAGAAAAAGTGACTGAAGCGTCGCAAAAATTATGTTGGGTAAACATAACACAAACCCAAAATATGAAAGTGTGTGTGGGATTTAATTTTTGGGCTTTTAGAATTAATGGTAACTAAAATTCCTTCATTTGCACTCAATTAAGTATCTATGACTCACTTCTTTGAACACAATTTTTTTTTCTGGTAGTTTTACATAAATTCTTTCATTTTTTATTGTATATTCTAAAACCAGATGCTTAAATCGTTAATAATTACGTTGGACATTTATCATAATGTCTCCCCCTAATGTCTTCCTTTAAAATTAGTATAAATATTGGTCTCAAACTCCAACTGGTCTCATTGAGGTGCACACACAACGATGAAGTTCGTTCTCTGTATTTCCCTCATATTCTATTTTTGCAATTCAATTTGCGCACAACAATCATGGGTCGATTCCGCAACTAGTAATCCCAATACTGGCAGCATTGGAAAGCAAGGGATTAAAGGGCCTGATGAATCCAATGAACCTAAGCCTAACAATCCTCCTAGCAAACCTTGGCGCCGAAGACCTGGCAGACGAAACAGACCAATCAGACCTCAATATCCAGGTATCGGCAACCAAGTCGGAGATGCTATTCAAGAAAGATTAATATTTAATAAGAAAAAGGACAAGGGCAAGGAAAAGGAAGAAGAAAAACCCAAAAAGAAGGGAAGTTACAAACGAAAAGGGTGCAGATCGGCTCATATAGATCCTGACGATGTACATCATGAACATCATGGAGATCATGAAATGGTATTTTCTTGAGCCTAAAATTAAATTAATTTAGTTGTTCTTTAAACTAGGATACCTTAGTTCAACATGTTGTTTTTTGTTGTTGTAGGAGGAGTCTGTCGTGACGTCCTTGCCAAATGAATCTATGCCAAGAGCAAGTCCCATTATTCCTGCAATATGAAGGATAGATTAGTTTGGTCAACAAATATATGACTTTGAAAAAAATTAATGTATCTTAGTCCCAGTTCCTGAATAAATGTATCACAAGCAAATGTCTCATCAATCTTCATTTACCAATATTAAACAGATCTACAAAATTAGTTTCAGTTTCTGTTGTCATTAGGGATGGAAATAAATCATCGATGTAAACCATGTCAGCAATACTATTTTTCCATATATATGTGGGTGAATTTATTTCTTCTGTATTGAAAACTATTTCCAGTGAACGAGAAATTATTCAACATGAAAGTCTTCTTGTTATTGGTTGGTCTGTCACTGATGGTTATTGCGGTGCTTGCCACTCAAGTTGACGAAGCAGAAGTGGTGCAAAATGATGTAAGTTGTGAGTTGTGAGTTGAGTAGAAAACAATTTGTGTTATCTGGGGAAAATAAGTAACTTAGCTTAATTTAACTCATTTGAACCTTTCGTGAATGCAGTAACGGACATTTTGTGTATACGGCAATAGTTTGGTTGTGTTTCCTGTTGCTGTGTGCGCTAATTGTAAACTGTAAACTGATAATTACATTTTTTTTATTGGTTTTGCAGCGTCAGAAGGAAATGCGATTTGGTAACAAATGGGGTGGACGCCCAGGATTTGGAGGCCCAGGATTTGGAGGAAATGGTTTAGGTGGTTTTGGTTTGGGGTTACTTAACGGAGCTGTACTGTCGGAACTATTCAGACAATTTTTGAATTCGATAAGGAATAATAATTCAACTGTCGGCTAAGAAAGGTTTTTGACGGATGTAACGGAAGAATGAAGAGAGTAGTGTATTGTACCTGCTTTTATTCTTAGTACCGCGTCTTTTGTTATACAAGTAGTTACAGTAATTAGTAATTAAATAACAGTGTCACTGGCCTAAGCATGATTATGTACAATGATAATTACACCTCGCTTTTATCCCAATCAACCATTACAAAATTGTAATTATAATTGTTATGAAAGATGTATTTGTTTGAGATCTGCACAACATTTGCACTGTATAATAAAACCCAAGTATGAAAACTAAAAATTATATCTACACTTATTAATGGCATAATTTAACTAAATACCTGTATTTAAAATAGTTTGAATTTGAAGGCAACTGATTTTTTTTTAAATCATTAGCATATTTACTCAGACTTGTGGTATCTTGTATTAGGTACCGGTATTTCAATTTCCATTACTTTCAAGGATAATAAGTCAATTTAGACATTTGGAATTTCACCTACTGTACGTCGTAGTCTCATATTTGTTGAAATCTTTACACACACTAGCTGCATTCAAAAAGTCATTTAGACTAAAAAATTTCAACACACTTTTCGAATGCAGCTACTTTATTCTCTTCCCGCCTCGTTTAAACTGTAAATAAGATCACAGACCTAAATACAACTGGACTGCGCACTGCAAATGGCGCCAAGCTTGCGAGAGGAAGAGGGATTGTTGGGGTGAAGTGACATCATAAATGCTCTCCAACTTCCTGTCTTGCGTCTTACTCCACCAAATTCAATACTATTTTTCGTTTTTCTCTGGGTTTATCGTTATTCTCGCAATTTGCATTTTTTTTTCTTAGTTAAATTTAAATAAATACATCTGGCTTGTGACATCTCACAATTCAAAACGACGCAGTGTTTGCTAACCATCATTCAGAAATTTTGTTTGTAAGCTGATTTTAGGCAGCCATAACATTAACAGGAAGTGAAAGCGAATCAAGTGTTGCATACGCTTCTTACCCACAATCCCTCAGTTTGTAGTCTAGTGTATTTAGGTCTGTGCTAAGATCTATCGGAAGCTTTATAGACCGGAAGTAACGTCATTAATAAAATGCAAGCACAAATTCACACTTGTTGTAATACTAAAAACCATTTGAGAGTAAAAAAAACTTAATAATTCATATAAAAAGACTCGAAGGCTGATACGTGTGATTTGATTTGTATGTTAATTCCCCATCCATCTGCACACCGTGTTCTAGTTTTCTACACATCAGTACTTTTGGAATAACTAGTTGCAGTGTCGGAAGACAAGCTTGTGCTGTGATTTCTACCATTTCTGCTACTAAGACTTGGTACACTACAGTCTAAATCTGATTCATCATTATGCGACGGTTTGTAGGCGTTATTTCGGTAACCGGCTTTGCGCGGTTTTGGTGGTCTCGTCTTAGGTTTGGGCTCCGGCTGCTGAATATCAACGTCTTCTAAGTACTGCATGCTCTTCCTATTTCCAGGTTCACTTAAATTGTCATGTGTTACCGGTAAAGTGTTGCCGTACTCGTATTTTGGAAGAGTGTACGGCTTTGTTTGTGGTCCATTAGAATGTGGTTTTCCACTTTCACTTGTAACAGATATAGGAAATATTTTGGTCTCTTGTTGTTTGTCAACAGAATCGGTTGCTGGAGATGTCATATGAAAGCCTGGATTGTGTAAACCACTGCTGTATCCATTTGTTTTATCTATCTTGGTCAGAGACACGTTGGGGAATTTTTTTCCAATGTAGTACTCCATAAGGGCAGATATGAATAGAAAGATTTGAAGTATTACAACAACAACCTGAAATAAGAGATGCGAGTAAGTTGATTTGTTAATTTGTGATATACGCATTGATACTCAGTACTTGTAATCCAAATGACCAGCCTTTTGGTATTTCGTAATACGGTTTTGTGTGGATGCCAATTAAAACAGCAGCAGTCATGCCGCTTGCAGCTGAAAAATGTGAACAAAATATGTTATTTATATTTTCAAGTGAGGGTTTGAATTGCTGAGAGATAATCAGTGCTATTTTGATTTGCATGGATTTATGTTATCATCATCTCCACTTGTGTGGCTGAGCATCTAATTACTAGTTGAAATTCTATAGAATTTCTCATTAGTGGGGTTTTCAAGTTGTGTAATTATCTGTAGTCGGTCTCAAAAGAATTAGCGGTTTAAGAATATTGGGTAATTGAGTTGGGAAATGTTTGAACAACCATGCAATCAAACTGGTGCATTGGGCTATTCAATTACTTAAACAAATTTTTGTTTTTTTTGCAAAAAGTTTTGAGAAAATTTTAAATTTAAGTTTATAAATGGTTAAAGAAAGCGAACAAAAGGTTTAAATTCTTTACAGAAATGTGTATATTGACTTTAATATTATTTTTTTTTATTTTTTTTCAATTGTGATGCCAAGCAAACCGTAAATTGACCTGGATGTATTGCAGGAAAATGAACACATTTGAAAACAACAAATTTCCTGTTTCATTGCATCAAATTTAAAATAAGGGATATAAATAACGACCAATTATCTAAATTACTACATTTGAATAATTTATAGCCTAAAATGTTACTTTTAGGACTGAAAATTTCTAAATTTGATAAGATGCTTTCGGATTTCCACTGAATAAAACATTGAATTCAGAATGAAAGCGAGATGCAGTTGTGACAAGTTCCTTCAAGTGTCTGCTTAGTGTTCACTTAAGATGCAAATAATAATTAAAATCATACAAGAGTTAATGGAAAGAGAACTGTCCATTAAATCTGTCAATGTGTCATTTTTTCCCACACACATCAAACTCACCTCCAAATACAATTGAGATCACTTTTGTAAGTGCTAGAGCTCTGTATGATATATTGACAATTCCTTTGTTTTTGTAGAGATACATTAGTTGAGCAGGAACAGGGAATAAGAAAACGAGGAGTAAAACGATGTCCGCTAAAGCGAAAGCTCCCGCATAATATCTTAACACTGCAAAAATAAAATTAAAAGAATAAAATTAATAAAATATGAATCAATCCACCATGAATTTAATACAAACGAAAATGTTATTTCAATTTTTTTTTCCCATTTTCTGATATTTAAAAAAAAAATTGAATAACTTTTTCTTCCTATTTTCAATCATGTAATAAAAATATACTGCTTGGTTGAATTCCAATGAATAATTTCATATGTCGCAACCAGCATTGACCAAACTTTAATACATTTTTTAAAAATGTGATGACGTTTGTGGACTAGAAAGTGATAAGCAAAATTGTCTCCATTCAGGCACATCCACCTGTGCCCTCTCCACACGCTCCATACTGGTTGTAATAACAAATTTGACGCATGATTGAAATCCACATGTAATTGTGTATTTTTTATTTACTTCCTGGATCAAATCTTGGCTTCATCGCATCACATTTCGGTCTAGCAAGCGTAATTCCTTCGTAGATTGTAAGACACAGGTTCCATAATCCGTAATGTCCCTTCTCCGCAGGGTGACCTGTTGGGATTAAAATTCAACAACAAAATTAAAATTTTATTTATCATTCAAGACTAGTTTTTTGACCAACATTTATTGAATAAAAAACATAACAACCCCGAAATAGCTTCACTATTACACTAATAAACACAAATGGCGATGTTTACCCGTCATTTACTGAATTAAGCGAATTGATTGTGACATGCAAACCGAAGGAAAAAATATGACTGCCACGAACTCTGTAATTTTCCTCGACGTTTTATTACTACAGTGACAAATAGAATTATATAAATTTTCTAAAGATTGGTCAAAAACTCAAATTCAGGTTTCCCTTCTATTTGTTTGTTTGTTAAGTGAAGTGTGACGGAGTGAAAAGCGAAAACAATGTTGAAGAACACTAAAAATAAATGTCAACATTTCCGACACGCCATTTGTCGAATCCTTGACTTTAATTTTTGTTCTATTTGTCAAGGTAAATAAACGAATTTCCTGTCCTGGTTGAAATATTCTATCTGCTAATCAGTGTCAACGAATATTGATTTTATTTATCACAAGTTGGGATCGGCTGGGTGAAGGGTGTCAACTGAAAAAAGGGTGGAGTTGAGTTTTAAAAAATAAAAAGATAATTATTTTCAACGACTAATACTTAATTTTTATGTGCCAAGGTTAGTCGGCGAGTTGTTAATAAAATGTGTAAATAAAACGTGTTTATTGTTTTTCCAGTGCATATTATTCTTAGTTCATTTTTAATACATGTCTCATGTGATATAATATGGCGCCCTAAGAATGCAGACGAGATATGAATATGGGAAAACCGTTAAATAACTTATCTTTTTAATTTAATTTTTTTTTTTTGGATATCTAGTGCAATTTTTACTAAAGTTTGCGACGCATTTTTCAAAGAGTTATTTCGCAACTTTCGTAATTCTAAGTGATTAAAATCTGATTCGCAAGTTGCCTATTAAAAGTATAATGAAATTATGAAATATTTGTGTATAAAGGGCGGGAAATGATTTTCCCAACATGTGATTTCTTTTTTATACATTTTTTTTATTAATATTTAATTTCCTCAGAAATTTTTTCTGATTCTAAAAATATTTTTAATCTGATTTAAATTTTATTTTATTTTTTTTAATAAATAATAATTACACAAAAGAAATAATTGTTATCTAAAACAAAGGTTATAAAAAAATGACCCTGGGAATCTTATTCTGCACTTAACATGCTATCCAGTGCACAAATTGCAAAGAAAACACACGATTATATTTCATTTTTCTCATGGATCACCATCTGTTATTGACCCTTCCACCTTTCTAACCCACAATGAACTCATCTAGTATTTTTTTTTCAAAATGATAAAAATCATGAACAGGACTTTGAACCTTAAACAAACACTTTTTACACCAGGATTAAAAATAATACTAAAAAAAATTGAAAAATAAAATTTTACTTGCCAACACCAAAAGGATAATTTCCATTTCCCATCGGATCATCGCTGAAAAATTGCGCCCAGTGTGGTGTTGCCACTGCAGTCACCTGTAGAGCCAAACTGATAACACCCAGCACACCTGAGCACAAAGGCAAAAGGGCTTTTCTGTTTTCCATTGTCCTCACATGTCTCAGGCATTTGACCTTCGAAATTCCATTATTTCTCCGCCCGGCGACGATTTCTGCCCAGTTCAGGTGCGCTTTCAGTTGCGAACAAGTGTAAACAACATCTGTTGATAGATACGGTGAGCCTGGAGTCGGTGATTACGTAATGTTGAATATTGCGAGTTCGTGCTGAATCGGTCAAAGTCAAAGGTGTCTGCGCCGAGTTAGGTGCTGCCAAACTACTCGGTGAATAGCATTTGGGGGAAGGAGGGTTGGCAGGTAAAACTCGCTTGTTCTGTTTGATACGTCAGTTCCTACTAAGCTCCGGAAACTGAGGAATGTGGATAGATGGGCTTGGTTTTTATGATAATGTTGTAAATTTGATAAGATTAAACCCACAACTTTCTTCTTTTGGGGGATGTTGGGTT
Organism: Strigamia acuminata; assembly: GCA_949358305.1. Taxonomy (NCBI): domain Eukaryota; kingdom Metazoa; phylum Arthropoda; class Chilopoda; order Geophilomorpha; family Linotaeniidae; genus Strigamia; species Strigamia acuminata. Next base: position 2,667,542 of record OX442314.1, read on the forward strand.
TTTATTTTATTTTATTCTATTTTATTTTATTTTTTTTTATTTATTTAATATTTTTTAATTAGATGGGTTTTTATTGAGTTGATATGGTATTATACTATTTTGTAGCTTTTAATTTTAATTGCAGCTTTTATTTCGGTGGTAATTAATTTTATTTGTAACGATGTTGTTGATGCTCATTAGCCGTAATTGAAAGATGTCACTTATCCCTAATTTTTCTTGTTGGTAAACTAGATGGGATTAGTGCGCCATCTGTTGGATTAGTTTCTAACTTTAAAAAACATGGTGAGTTCGGTATACATTTTTTTAACTATAATTTTTTTTTGAAATGAAATAAATAAAATGGCAGTTAAACTGATGGGGAATATTCTCTTGGATTAAAACTGCATTTGTAGAGAACAGAAATTATATATTAAAATTGCTCATTCAGTTTCCAGGGGAGTTGTGTCAATGAACATCAGTATACATCAGTATATTCTAAAATTATTTGTAGATCCAATGACCCCGATGTATGCGCTGTTATAAACTTCTACTGCACAATAATTCTTGATTGGCATAGACATCAGTACTGATAATAATAAAAAAAAACTAGTAAATCTTAGTTTAGGTGCATTCAAAGTTTCTGTTTTTGTGCTGCCATCAGAAGCCATAAATCATTGAAAGCAATTAAAACTGAAACCAGAACTAGAGTAGTTTTTGATGTTGTTTAAGTCAGCAAAAACCAAGCTATAAACAGCCACAACAGATCCGTTTAAAATTTCTATTTAAATAGTTTTTAGTGTTTCTGTAAACAGCTAAAACTAAAATGTAAAAATATAAAAAAAAAAAAAAAAAACACGTCCAACTATGAGACGATTTTGTTTTTGGGTCTATTTACAATTTTAGGCTTAAAAATTGATCATCCGATAGGATGAGCGGGCTAACCTTTACTCATGTTTTAGAAGGCGGAAGCTTCGCCTAAAAACATTATGATTATTGGAAGTTTGGTTTTTGGCTGTTTTTGATGTCCATTCTGGTAAAAATGGCAAAATACAAATACTTTGAACTCACCTAGTGAAATAATCTTCCTCATAGTTATATAGTCATGCTTTTGTCGTGTTGTTGCTGTTTACAGGATGAGGAACATACAAAAACCATATAATAAACAGAAACTTTGAATGCACTCAGTGTCACGCCTACTTGATATAAAAATGAAATTCAAATTCATGTGTGAAGATCAGAGATAACTTCGCAGCAAAGGGTGGCGTTTAAACGCTGGTTTAAGATAAACATAACCTGTCATAGAATATACATGAACTCAATACTCGAGTTATTATTTCCGCGAGAGGTTTATTGACTCTCATGCATGAGTTAGTTCACGTGATGGTTTGAGGAGTGTTAATCCATATTCCTCGATACCGGTACAGTATTCTGCCGGTAGTCCGAGACCATCAATTGGGCGCGGTTTGTATCCATCCAAGCTCGGCATCTTTGTCTCGTCACAACTAAACGCACTACTGCAATGCATGGTTGGATCCTGTTTCTAATAAATGTAACAATTGCCAATAGAAATCTGAAGTATTAAATTGCTAGTAAAAAGTTTGTAATAAAATTTAGTGTGAATAATGATTTTTTGGATTAAAAAGTAATCACAACAGATTGTTTGGATAATTGAATTATTCGGTAGAAAATTGTTAATTTCACGTTTTCGGCTGCGTAGGTTTTTTTTCTGAGTGTTTTGGTTGTGGTGACCCAGTTGGATAAGTGTCCCCCCAGGGCGGATACTTGTCCTATGAGTCACTATGATTAAAGAGTCGTTCCCCCCCGAGTTGGCTCCACCTCCCCATGGCAGGTGTGTGCCCCGAGGGGGAGGAAGCGGCTGGTGGTCAGCCCCCATTGGTTGATCGCCGGCCCTTCACCCCACTGCATAAAAGGCTGTGTTTCCCGCCTAAAGTCAGAACTTACACAAACGACACCAAGAACACAGCAACTACCTCACCGTCAGGCCAACTTCAACTACAAGTTAGGATTGATCGAGGATCGCTGAGTAAAGTGCAAACTGTAACTCTCACGAAGTCACTTGCGAGCTATTCCTGCGAAAGCACGAGAATAGCCCTTGTGAAATCACCCAGAATAATCGCCCAGACGATTATTCGCCGAAGTAAGTGTCCGAGTGCTTTGTAGGGAACCCCAAAGTTCCTAGACGAGGCCTCTGCGACGCTAAACAAACCCTAGACAACAGGCACGGATAGAAGACTCGAAAGAGCATTCCACCGCGTCCGTGAAGACGAATCCGTGACGAATTAACGACAACTCGAGACGCCGCCTTTGTTCCGCCGACCACGCGGAATCGACGACGCCATCTTGAGAAATCCTTTGTTCGACGCTGACCACGTCGACTCTAGAATTATTACTGAGTGTATTTTAAAGGCATAAAGCCTGGTGAATAAATTACCTGTTTATTTACATACATTTGGTATTCATTTGGGTATTTACATAATTGATCACAGGTAAAGTATTACACGTTAGCGCTATTTAAACCTATACCAAGTAGGACGCGACATGGTTATGAAATTTTAATCAAAATGTTGAAGCCTGGATGAGAAAACCATTAAAGAAGTTGAAAAATATAATTTGAATGGCTTCGCTATTCAATCAAGTTACTGGAAGTGGAGTACATTCCATTCCATGTCTAACAAATTCAATTATTGGTCTTTTTAAAATGCCAAAGTTATTTTATTTTTTAAATTTTGTTCATGTTGTGTAATTTTTGTTGTTGTTGACAGTTAAATAAGAAGAAAACTGTATTTTGGAATGCATGTTTATGACAACACAAACAGCTTTATTTCTGTAATCAGAAGACAACACAGTACAAAATATAGAGATTATTGTATTTTATATTAATAATAATATATCATTATTGTTATTTTAAAAAGTAAATAATTCCTATTTCCATTTTTTGGTTTGTGGTTTTTTTTTTTTTTTGCTGCATTTTATTCTTATTTTCTATTCTTTAATTATTTATTTATTTTAAAAATCAAAAACCTATTTGAAATTAGTCCAACTAAATTTGAATATAAAATATAAATAAAACAATAAAAAAACAATCAATTTAAATTCGATGGTTCAATATGGATACAATTTTTTCTTCTTCTAATTCGACAAACAAAATAAATTTTACAATTTCAGAAATAAAAAAAAATTAAAAAAAAAATATTATTTTTCTATTTTTATGAAATCAGTTTGCTTACATAAGTGTATGAGATACAGTATACATTTTTTCAATGTTGTCCTCAAAGATCTATTAGGTATGTCATTTCTTACCTGTTTGAAGACTAACACAAAACGGATAATAGCAGATTTTAATGTAGCTAAAGACATAATGGTAATTACTACATTGGGTTTTTTTTATGCCAGGTCATTTTTAAAAAAAATCATGTCTTTTTTTAGGGTTAAATTTGTATTTATTAATTTTAATTTAATTTTATAATTTTTTTTTTTTACGTTCAAGTTGGTTGAAGAGGAGGTTATACTGGTTAGTTAGATGTCAAAGCCCCGATAAAGAGATTGATAAATTGGTTTAGGGCTTTAGTTTAGGGCTACTGTGATTGCCTTGTCGCTTCATTATTTACCCCATTGCTGGAATAGGCCCATACGTTCGCAACGACAGTTTGTGCCCCAAAAGTTGCACCGGCAAGAGGAACTGTAGCAGCAGTCATTCGGTCGGTGGTCGCAGGAAGCTCCTCGTTTAACACAGGACCGCCTAGAAAGAAAGTGATTCAAGTGGATGTATGAGTATTTTATTATTGAAATGTGATTTTGAGATCAGTTTTTGTTGATAAAAGACGGATAAATCAGATTGCTTGCATATTGAAGCCTAACTTCTATATTTTATATACTCCATATATATTTTTTTATTTGATGGAAAATAATAGCTGAATTCAAAGTTTATATAAACAGAATGGACACCAAAAACTGCCAAAAACCATCACCAAAAAATTGGTAACACAAAAACAGCGCTGGAGTTGTTTTTGAAATGGTTTATGTCGGGTTTTAGTTTTTACAACCAAATTCAAAATGGCTGCCACGAAAGTTAAATCGAGGGGTCGAACTTCTTTCAGGCGATGCATCCGCCTTCGAAAATGTGAGTGATGGCCAAATTGTGCTCAAACAAGTGAGCCACAATTCGTTGGTTGATTGAAATGATGGGATTTTCAATCTCCATTTACTTGCAAGTCCGAGAATGCACTTTAAACGGGCTCAAAAACGAACACATTCACAGTTAGGCAAGTTTTTGCCTTCTGTAAAAACAGCAAATAGAAACAGAAACTCTGCATGCACCTAATTTTTTTAAAAAAAATTTTAGTAATGAGTTAGTGTTGTAGTAAAATATGAGATCTATGAATACGCATTTAAGATGCAATTCTTCATTTCTACCTCAAGGAGGGATTTAAAGGGATGAAGGAGGAAATGGCCCGATGGTATGAAGATGGATGAATGAAAAACAAAGAAAGAAAAGACTCAGATGGATTTCAGGAGCATAAAAAAATGATGCTTACCCTTCAATTTTTAAATAAATAAATAAATAAATTATATTAATTTATTTAATTTATAAATAAATAAATAACTAATAAATTATATTAATTTAATTAATTAAAATAAATAACTACAAGTAATTCAATTCATTTACAAGTAATTCATTTATTTGTAAATATTTAATAAAAAATCTTAAATGTGTAATTCAATTAATTTACAAGTAATTCATTTATTTGTAAATATTTAATAGAAAATGCTAAATGTGTAATTCAATTAATTTACAAGTAATTCATTTATTTGTAAATATTTAATAGAAAATGCTAAATGTGTAATTCAATTAATTTACAAGTAATTCATTTATTTGTAAATATTTAATAGAAAATGCTAAATGTGTAATTCAATTCATTAATTAATTAATTAATAAATAAAAAAATTCCTAAAAGTATGTTTCATTCTTAATCAATTTTCCTTTTTTTTTAAAATTTATTTTTCTTTTATATAAAAAAGAATAATGATTTAGATTCATTCTGTGCTCAGAATGAATAGATACAAATTCAGAAAATGTGTCGAGTTTTTAAAAGGAAAAAGAAAAAGGGGCGATTTATCTAGGGCTTTCAAGTTTAATGTCGGTTTGGATCAACTTTTGAAGAAATGCGGCGAATATAAAGATTTTGAGAAGATTATCTCAGTTCCGTATTATCTTCATAAAGGTATCTTTAATGGACAATCGCGCGAGTACATGGTCAATTTCGATGAAAGGATTTGTGAAATAGAAGATGTGATTAAAGATGCCGCTCCAAATATCCGTGCTTTGGTGGCGGAAGTTGCAGCCGACATGAATTCGTGCAAAGTGAGTGTTATGATGCAATTGAGATATCGGCATTCCGTGAAATTGTCGCCAGCTCTTTTTTGGTACCGGGCCGGGCCGTTCGTGATGTTAACGGATGATGTTGATCCAATTTTGGATTTGGCTGCGAGGCAACTGGCCGAAGAAAGTGCTGAATATGTAGAAACTCACGACTACTTCTGTTTAGTATGTGTAGAGGCTCTTAAAATTGATTTTGATATTTTAAAACAGAAAGGTGAATGGGGCAAAGATGCCATCTTCTTTCCATTGGGTTCGAATATTGATTTATCGGCCGTCATTCGCAATAAGAAAGCGGTTTTGACTTTTAAAATGGATTTGCGAAAGTCTTTTGTTTGGGCCATTCTTGCATCTTTACATCCGGTAGCTATTAATGCCGAACGCATATCTAATTACTTGAAGTATGAGCACGAATTGAACTTGCAAGGCTTAGAATTTCCGCTGCCTTACAGAAACCTAGAAAAATTCCAGTCGCAGAATCCCGATATCGAAGTAACTATTTATTATTGCAATGGCGATCGCGTGGAAAGATACGTTACCGTTCACAGAAACAGGAAACATCACGTAGATCTATTCTTCTACGGAAAGAATAGCTACGGACTTGTGAGGGATCCAAAACGGTTGCTGGGTTATTTTCCGTGTCACTACTGCGATAACCAATTCAAGAGCTGCGTGGGAAGAGACAAACATGCGTCGATATTCCACTCCGTTCCCGAAAAATCGTCGTATCAGGAACTGGACGAATGTCTGCAGAAAAAAAAGGCCGTTGTAAATGTCCAGAACTCGGATCAAAAAAGTTTTTTATGGTCTGTATTAGCTGCCTTGTATCCAGCCCCCGTTCATGTTTGCAGAGCGGATTATTACGAACAGTTTATGAATAAACTCAATCTCGAAGGGCTAGTTTTTCCCGTGGGGCCGAAAGAAGTGCTTACGTTCGAAAGACAGAATGTAAGTTTGAACATTAATGTATTCGAGTTGCTGCCCAAGTCCCGCATTGTTCCGATTAAAGTAGATATTCTGACGAACCGCCTTATCACTATTAACCTACTGAAGAAACAAAATCATTACATGTGGATCAGGGATTTCTCGCGACTCTTGAGCGCCGGCAATAAACATAAGCGGTATTATTGCATGAACTGTATGAACGGGTTTTCCAGTGCCATAGTGCTCGTTAGGCATAAACGATACTGCGGGAAATATAAAGCCTGCAGCACTAAATGTCCCGACGAAGGAGCTATCTGTACGTTCAAAAGTGAGAAAAAAAAATATCCTTTACCGTACGTTTGTTACGCCGATTTCGAGGCATTCTTAGTACCTGATGCGGAGAGCGAACCCACTTTACATTCGATCATCATTAATTCTCACGAGCCGTGCGGTTATTCGTTTAAAGTAGTGTGCACTGAGAACGAAGCTTATTCCAGACCGTTACAGCTGTATAGAGGTCCGGATGCCGTCGATCATTTTTTGCAATCGTTGCGTGCGGAAATTAAAGCCGTGGTTCAGCAATTTTCCGAATTGGAACATAAACAATTCAATTCCAAAACGATGACTTCGCTTCAATGGATCGCTTATAGAAATGCAACAACGTGTTACTTATGCGGTGATGAATTCTTGGAAGAATTAAAAGGCTTGACAAAAGTCTTGGATCATAACCATTTCACCGGGAAGTTTCGTGGGGCCGCACACGCTAATTGTAACCTCAACTACCATTGGCGGAAATCTGTGCCTATAATTTTCCATAATGGAAAAAAGTATGATTTTCATCTAATATTGCCGCATTTGACCGTCGCGTCAGAAAAAGTGACGATGATCGCCGAAAACTCGGAATTATACAAATCGTTCACGTTGAAAATCAAGACCGGTGATGATCCAAAACAGGTCGTAACGTTAAAATTCATGGATAGTTTCCAATTTCTCGCGAGCAGTTTATCCAATTTGGCAAAAAATCTAGAGAAGTCGCAGTTCGCTGTCTTTCGAAGCGAGTTTAAAGGCGAGGAAATTGATCTTCTGTTGAGGAAAGGAGTGTACCCTTACAGATATATGACCGGTTGGTCAAAATTTCAAGAAGATAAACTTCCGCCGAAAGAAGAATTTGAGAACATAACCGACGACGAATACCAATATGCCCAGTTAGTTTGGAAAACGTTCGGAATTAAAAACATGGGCGAATATCACGATTTGTATCTGAAGACCGACACTCTGTTGTTGGCGGATATATTCGAACAGTTCAGAAAAATGTGTTTAAATCATTACAAGCTAGACCCCTGTCATTACATCACGTTTCCAAGTCTTTCTTGGGACGCTGCGCTGCTCATCACCGAAGTTAAATTGGAGCTTCTGTCTGATCCAGATATGTACATGTTTGTCGAACAAGGAATAAGAGGCGGTGTTGCCACTATCAGTCAACGCTACGCCAAAGCCAATAATCCTCTTCTGGCATCGGGATACGATTGCGAGAAACCAGAGAGTTACATCGTCTATTTGGATGCGAATTCCATGTATTCCTGGGCAATGAGCAAACCGCTACCAGTTGGCAAGTTTGCCTTCGACGATAATGTAGCCGAATGGTCACAAGAACGGATTTTAAAAATGGGAGAGAACGATACGATGGGATGCATCTTGGAAGTGGATTTGGGATATCCGCAAGAACTGCATTCGTCCCACAATTGTTTGCCTTTGGCTCCGGAAATGATACGTTCTGGGGATGACACTTCTCCCAGATTAATCCCGCATTTGCAAGCTCGTTGTAATTACATTCTGCATTACAGAGCTCTGCAATTGTACTTGTCCCTGGGCATGACGTTGATGAAAATAAAAAGAGTGCTGACGTTTGAGCAAAAACCGTGGCTGGCCAAGTATATCAAATTGAATATTGAGAAACGGAAGTCAGCTACCAGTGATTTTGAGCAGGAATTGGCGAAATTAGCTAACAATTCGGTCTTTGGAAAAACCTTGCAGGACGTGAGGAAATATAGACAATTTTATCTGGTAAACAATGCAAAAGACTTGAATACTCACGTCAACCACGTCGGTTTCAAAGGAAAAAAAAAATTAAACAAAAAACTGGTGTTGGTTGAACGGCGAAAGCTGGAATTGACGTTAGACAAACCTATTTACAGCGGTTTAACTATCCTGGACTTGTCTAAATGCTTGCTCTACGACTTTCATTACAACGTCATGAAAAAAAAATTCTCAGACAAGCTGAGATTGCTGATGACAGATACGGATAGTTTGATGTACGAAATAGAAGCTCCGTCAGTCTACTCGTTCTTCAGAGAAGAAATACCACAAGTGATGGATCTGTCTAATTACCACCCACCCGATGGCAGAAACAGGCGTGTCATAGGATGCTTCAAAGACGAGACTGCCGGCGAGCCGATAGAAGAGTTTGTAGGGCTAAGAGCCAAATGTTACGCTTATAACGTGAACGGGAAAACGAACATGCGATGTAAAGGCATAAAGAAGGCTGTCGTGGAGCAAGAGCTGGACTTGGAGGCGTACAAGAAGATATTGTTCGGTGAACGGGAGGCCCACAGATTGAAATTTGAAACGATCAAATCAAAACTGCACGATCTCACAACGGTCAAGGTGGACAAATTGGCATTGTCGGCGAAAGACAAGAAACGAGTGATATTAGATGATTGTATTCATACTTTGGCTTATGGATACGTAAGCTTGGCGGAGGATTAATATGACGATGGTTAGTTTAATCGTCCCATTTACTACGATCGAATCTGCAATACACGAGGGCGTAAACTTTTATTTCCGGACTCCAATCGGTGACAGTAGATATTCTAATGTGATCGTTATCATCAAAATCTACTTTTTTCTCTAAATTGTACGTTCTAAAACATACCGGCATTTTACGTGGTGTTTTTGTAACATCTGTACGTGGAATATGGAACGTTCGACCATGCCCGTTAATAGACAAGATAAACTCAAACTCGTTAGGTATTACTGTGTATTCTGCTGTAGTAGCATACATGAATAAACTGATTCGCGTTATATGCCCGTAATGAGGAGTATAAAACTTCCCATTATGTGCAAATAATTTCCATTCTTCGGACACCTTCAAAAACCAATCGGTCCGTTGCGAATGTAGGAACCCTAGCACTAAATCGGCCTGTTCTTCTACTTCGGGAATATTTAGATTTGATATTTTGTCTTCTAATTCCGTCAATTTCTTATTAACTTCTATTTTGTTCGCTTCGATGTTAGAATTTAACGTGGCTTCTACCGTATCGACAGTGCCGGCCAAAGCAGCGGGAGCAAAACTTGATTCGTCAACGCTCGGAATTGCGCTAATTTTTGATATTTCTTCTTGAACGGATGTCAAAATGGACAACATGTTTTCCTGCAACGTTATTATTTGTTCGTTGGCTAATTTGATTTTATCGGTAACCTCGTTGACGCTCGTTTGCATTTTATCTGACTTTACGGAATTTTCGTCTACGTACTCGTTTAATTTAAGTTTAGTCTCGTCCAGATCTTTTTGAATGGCAGTACTGACTGTGTCTAGCTCCGCTTTCGCCGCTTCAATTTTGGTTTTTAAGTCTTCCGTACTTTCGCTACTAACACCAAATTTTGCGGGTAAAGCTTTGATTTTGGTTTCCAAGGCTTTAACCTCATTTTCCACACTTTTTTCTAACTTTTTTATATCATCCTGTGCTTGTTTTATCTTGTCATTTGATGCCTCGATGTTGGTTCTGATTTTGTCCACGTCTAAGTTCTGGATTTTGGTTTCTACTTCATCCAATGCTTCGTTTATTTTTGTATCATAATCGGTTTTATTCTGGATTAAGCTATTAGTCAACGTCTCCAACCCAGTCTTTAAATCTTCGATCGCAGATTCCAACTCGGATTTAACGTCATTTATCAAGTCTTTGATTTTGATTTCTAATGCGCTTATTTGTTTTTCGTCAACTTCTACACCACCGGAAGCAGTCGCATTATCTACTAATATCTTAATGTTCGCTTCTAATTCTTTAATTTTCTTAATCAAATCTTGTTCCAACGTTCCATATTTTATAGTAGCATAGGCAATATCATTTTTGAGTTTATCAATATCCTTCGTATCAATTCCTTCGCCTTGCCCCGTTAGCTTACTAGCTTGATCTTGTACGGTACGTTTTAATGCGTTCAAATCGTTAATTATAGAATCGCAAGCAGCTTTCAGGGCATTTTTAGTCTTTGTGATCTCGTCAAAAATTTTTTTTTCTAGATCGGATAATGCATCGTAACCAACGTGATCTGCGAGAACCTCATCTACTTCTCGACGTTGACGTTTGCCCAATTTATGCACTGCGTTAAGACGATAATCGTCTCCTAGTTTATTTACGCTTACCATTTTTTTAATAGAAGGGAAAAAAACTATTTTTTAATTATTTTTTTTCTTCTTTCCTCCATTTTTTTAAAACATATAAGCACAAATGGCCGCAAGTAATTTCGTCAAAATTTTGATACTGATTGTAATTGTATTTTATGTTGTCTCCCAGATAATCGTATAATTCCAACGGGGGTGGCAAGTCTCCGAAACTATCGAAGTACAGCTTCTTATTTCCAATTTTACTGTATGCCACCCAATGACTTCCGCTTTCGTGGTGCGTGTTCAAATTAACAATTCCACATTCTTTCGATCGTGGTTTGACGGGTAAAGTATCTCTCGAAAACACTCCTCTAAAAAATGAAATTTTCATTCGTCTGGCCAGTTCCTCCAACTGCAACGAATCTAGCGGTTTTATTTTTTTGTCACCAGTGAGCCGTAAGGTTTCAAGTAAAAACCTTTTCCAGACTTGCGTTTCCGCGATTTTTTTTTTGCGAATTGCATTCCTTTACCTTCTGAAACTGCATTATGACGTTTTGTCTCATCGAGCATTCTCTTGTTGGTTTTTGCCTCATCGACAGCTTTGGCAATTCCTGCCGCACCGCCAGCGAGACCGCCTAAAGCCCCCAATAGTGGAAGTAATAAAGGGAAAAATCCGCCAGATTGTTTAATTTGATTCGAAGGTATACTCAAAGTCATGCCTTTCTTTTTAGAACCGGCTTTTTTGATCTTGTTTATTTGTCTATCCGTAAGAGACAAGCCATGATTGCCGTTTAATTGTTCGTATTTCAATCTTAAATGCAAGGGTATCTTTTTTTTGACAGACTTGGATATTTTTCGTTGTTGATTCGGAGATAGATTCACTTTATGTATCTTATACATTTTTATTTCTTTTTTTATATACGTATATATTATTTTATATATATTTATTTATATATATTATATATTATATATTATATATATTATATATATATTATATATATATATATATTATATATATATTATATATTATATATATTTATATATATTTTATATACGTATATATTATTTTAAAATCTAATATAATACTTCGATTTTACCCTTGTCTAATTTCATAGTCATTAGTCTATCGCTTATTATCAAAGCGTAGGCTTTAGTGTCGGCAGGAACGGTTTCCGCAAATTTCATTTTTATTTGCACGTCCATTATTCCGGTTTTCATTCTTTCGCTTTGTTTCGTGCAATCTATTACGATGAGCGGGTATATATTTCCGTACTCGTAAGTATTAAACGGTAAATCGTCGGCACCGTAATAGTCTTTTCTAAATTGAATGCAACTTTCTAAGAATTTACAGAAATTGGCTTTCTTAAAATCATTGTTACTGTCCAGATAAGGATATCGTTCCGAATTTAAGTAGGCATGAACTTCCGTTACATTGCAGTTATCAAATGTGGCTGGATTTTTTAATTGGTCGTCTCTTTTATTCGTTTGTAAAGCCACGATGATGTAACGTGGTTTTTCTGACGTGCTGGTTGTTACCACTCTCCACGCGTGTTCCTTACTTTGTGGCACGTCTGTCATTTCGAACGACCAATGTCGAAAAGCTAATGGAACGTTCACCCCTCTATCTATGGCAGTGAGTAATCTATTCTTTTGGATATCGGACGGTAAGACGTGCGGCATCAACCAATATAACTGTTCGATGATAATTTTTCCAACGGGGGTGTTTACTTTTGGGGCGGGACCGGACTGTATCGCTTTAAAAATGGCATCGTTGTCGTGAGTTCGCATTAAGGTCAAAACTTGTTTGGCACCATATATGATTTTCGTATAGTCTTCGAAAAATCCCATTAAATGTGTTAACGGTACTAACAAAGAGAACGATCCTTTGGGCGTTGGCATTATGTTGTAAAATATTCTACGTTCTAGAAAAGCGGGATTAAGAGTATCCGATGCTTCGCCCTTGTGATGATCTACTATCCATCCCATATTTCCGCTCGAATTTTGGAGCTGTTTGTACGTTAGTAAGCCCTTAATAGTGGTAGCATAACCCGGATAATTTATTTCGTCTATTAATTTATCACCTATGTGATATTTCATGTTGCTGAACAAAAATGGCATAAAGTTATTTCCTAACGTTATTATATGGTCTTGTTCATCAGCTTGAGCGATAAGGTCTGTACCATCCGCTTTCACTAATCTTCCTGTTATGCAGACGTAACTTTTATGAGGGTGAGTCCATACATCTTCGTTTTGAATGATTAATCGAATTTCGGAATTCACATTATTTAAATTAGTTCCTATAATAGGATAATATTCGTGGTAGTTGTAGGCATTAACAGATTCATCGACGACGAATGGTTGTTCGACATCCAAATAATTCTCGGAGACTTGCATCGTCGCTATTTTTTAATTACTTAATATATATATATTTTTTAAAAAGAATTACTTAATTAATTACTTAATATATATATTTTTTTAAAAAGAATTACTTAATTAATTACTTAATATATATATATTTTTTAAAAGAGAATTACTTAATTAATTACTTAATATATATTTTTTTTAAAAAGAATTACGGTATTTAATTAATTACTTAATATATATTTTTTTTAAAAAGAATTTATATATTCTCGATTATCTGGCCGTATCGAAGACTTTATAATTTTTATATTTCCACCTCTAATCGACGAGGGTGTCTTGACAGTGGCAGTGTTGGAGCTGGTGCTGGGGGTATTACTTGCCGTTACGTTCTTATTAAAAATTAACGGCATGTTTTTTTAATTACGCTTTAATTAATTTTCGTAAGTGTAAACGTGTAGTAAAAATTTCTCCTCTCAGATTCAGTGGTTTATCGTCTTGATCGGTCAACCAGATCCTGACTTCGTGTATTTTAGATTGATTTTTCACCGGCAAGTAAACTATGTTATACGGCATTTCTACTATTTTGAAGCCTGGCGGGACATTAGGAAAAAATGCGTATATGATCGGAGCCGTCTTCCCGTTTTTATAAGAGTCGGTAATAAGATCACAATGGACCAGGATAGTGTTAATGTGAAAAATGTTCACCGGATTAATGGATTCGCTTCTACCTACACCGTATTTCTTTGTTTTGAGACCGAATAATTTAGCCATACTTCTATTTTCCGAAAAATTGGCCCCGTAACTGGCATCGCTAATCACTAATGTCGTGGACAGAGTATTATAATTGGCCACGATGTCGATGAAAGGTGCGTCGTCTTTCATATTCCAGTGTCCTCTGGATTTCATTTCGGTATGTATGTACGAGATAATGTCGGCAAGTTCGTAACAACCCACGGGAACGATGATGTCGTAGTTGAGCGTACCTATAATACGAGCGGGGACGTTCACATCTACTTCAACAGTGTAGTATTTGAACACGTTGTTGTCCTCGGTTATATTTGGCATTGTGTAAAATGTCTCGAGGCTCACTAATCCCAATTCGTATTCGTCGTCACCCAAAATTAAAGGTGAGCTAAAAGTAGTGAGGAAATCCGATTTCGTACTGCTTAGTACGATAGACATGGTAATCACGATTATTATTACTTTTTTTTAATTCGCGAGAATTTTCTTTCGCATGTTTTCAAACTTGGTTTTATCGAGGATTCTTTCCTCTTTCAGTTCCATAAGTATTTCCACAATTTCGTTGTCGTGAGACTGGTTTCCAGCATCCCGTGATGCATGCAACAATCGCAGCCTGTCTATTAATTCGTCCGGGTTATTGTAATACTTGTAGTCTACGGAGTTGTGCGGCCGAAACGTTTTCGTGACACCTTTGCCAGCTTGGGGTGTGTTCTTGCCAGCTTGGGATGTTGTCTTTGGACGATTTTTATACAGTTCCCAAATTCGTTTAACCACTGTCATATACTTTTCTCCTTTACTAGACTTTGGCATATTAGTTGCCGAATTGTTCTTTTTAAATAACCCTTGACTAGAAATGAGAATCCTGCCGTAATCCACAAAATTTTGGTCTGTCATAGTTCCTTCAATCGGTGGAAGTTTTTGCATGAGGAGATGCATTAATGTTGGAGTTCGTGGATACTTTACGTTTTTCACAAGTATATGAGTTGGAAAGAATTTAACTTCTTCGACTCCTATTTTAAATTTTGAATCATACGGGTCATATCTAATTCCAAACACCGTATCTAAATGAGCCGCATTTTCGGCGTAATATTTCAAGAACTCTTGCTGTACTGCGTTTTCCGATTCTTTGTCCGTCATTTTTAATTCGAGACTTTTTCTTATGTCGCGTTGATATTTTATATTTGGAAGCACATGAGCAAATTGCCAATCATCATCATCAACATCATCTTCTACGAGGCTCGTCTCTCCCTCTCTTTGAAATGAAACATTTTCCTCTTCATTCCCATCATCCCGGCCAAACTTAAGTCGAGGAGTTTCAATTTTACTCGAGGACAAGCTTTGGCGACTGAACTGCCTTTTTAAGGATGAACTTTCCCAAGGTAAGAGCGGTGATTCTAGATCCATTTCGTACTTTAAATTATGGGACTTACTTGTAATGGGTGTGAAAGATGACAACTCTCTTTTAATGGGAGTGGAAGGTGAGGATTTGAAAGTCGTAGGTGGTAGAGCAAGGGGTGGAGATAGTTGCTGCTGCTGCTGCGGCAGGCTATGCAATGCAGCAGTTACAGGTTTGAAGAATGCACCGAGCGCTTCATCTTCGGATCCTCTGTTTAACTTATCTTGCAGAAACTTTTTTTTCAAGCTCTGTTTTAATTTCTCGTAATTTCCACGCTGCTGTTTATTCATGTTCATTTTTTAAAAATGGGGAAAATTTATTTTTATATCTCCCGCTCGACATAGACTTGGTCTTGTCAATGGTGAGAAAGCCAAACGTATCATCATCCCAACACGACTTACACATGTCTCTGAATCGAACGTACGTCATGTCCGTTCCAACATGGTTGTCAAAAACGTGTTTCATGTTTCTTTCGTCTTGTCTGAACATGATTATTAAATTGGCATTGTCTCTTATCACCTGTTTTGGGATTCGGCTATAAGTCTGACACAAGTAAAAAGAGTCTACGTTACTATGACGGCCCTGGGCAAAATATTTCTCAATATTATGTTGCTTGTCGGTCATCACATCATCAAACACAAAAATAGACTTGTTCACGGATTTATCAAAAAGTTGTTCGGGAGACGGCACATCCTCGTTGCTCGGGAAGAAATGAGCTACCTGTTTGCCCAATTCCGATTCTAGATCCTCGAACAACTCTCTTAACCGCTCGTATTTTGGTTGAAATAAAGTTTTAGAAAACACCATCAGCTTGTCGAACCGTAGCCAATGCAGGAAGTTTAGCAACAGATTCGTTTTCCCACATTCAGCCGGGCCACACATGATGCATCTTATGTTTTTTGGCAGAATCGACTTATCACATTTATCCAAACGCCCCGTGTCAAAATTTATGACATTCATTTTTTATATTCCCGTAATAAAAAAAAGAAGACAAACATGTTTTGCGTTAAATGTAAAAAGTCTACTCCTACCGGCACGTTGGAAATGGGAGTCACTAAAAACAACAGAGCCTACAAAAGAGGTAAATGCTTGGCATGCGGGACCTTGAAATATCAGTTCATAAAAAAAAAAAATCTCCAGCAACCGGAAAAGGACTTTTGAATAAACTAATCAATAAATTACCGGTAGAAATGCATATCCCTGGGTACAATTATTGCGGTCCAGGCACAAAATTAGATAAGCGTTTAGCTAGAGGTGATAAAGGCATAAACCCATTGGATGAAGCGTGCAAGCTGCACGACATTGCTTACATAAATGAGAACTTAGAAGCCAGACACGAAGCAGACAGAAAGTTGGTCGAAGCATGTGTTTTAATCATCTCCGATCCAACAGTCAGTTTAAGCACAAAATTAGCCGCCAAAGCAATCAAAGCAACGTTCAATACCAAACTTAAACTGGGAATGGGACTAAAAAAAAAAAAAAATGCCTGACATAGAACAACTGGTATCTGAATTACATAAGCCGGCACGTAGGCATTACGTCAGACGTCCGGTCGTATCTTTTGCAATCAACGACTTATGGCAGATCGATTTAGTCGAATTGATACCTTTTTCCCGTGTAAACAAAGGTTATAAATACTTATTAACGGTTATAGATGCGTTCTCTAAATATGCGTATGCGGTTCCCATCAAATCAAAGACTGGCAAAGAGGTAACCGCTGCATTTGAAAAGGTGCTTGTCAAAGCGGGGAATAAGGGGCCGGTCAACATGGCATCCGATTGGGGGAAAGAATTCTACAATTCCCATTTCAAGGCACTGGTCAAAAAGTTCAACATCAACCATTTTTCCACACACTCGCCGTTGAAAGCGAGCATGGTCGAGCGGTTCAATCGCACGCTCAAAGAGCGCATGTACAGGCATTTTACTTTGAAAGGTTCGAGGAATTGGATTACTATCTTACCCCAATTGATGACCCGTTATAACTCTTCGGTTCACCGTACGACCAACATGAAACCCAAAGATGTGGCTCCCAAACATGAAAAGGCGCTCAGACTAAAATTACTTCCCGAACCAGCAACGTCCAAGCCTAAATTCAAAGTGGGCGACCGAGTGCGTATTTCCAAATCCAAATCCATATTTGACAAAGGGTTTTTGCAAAATTGGACTAATGAAATCTTTACAATTGATAAAGTGGACACGACGTATGAACCTCCAATTTTCAAATTGAAAGACAGTTTGGGAGAATCGATCGAAGGTTCCTTTTACCGTGAAGAACTCCAAAAAACTGAAACCAGGGTAGATGATCCCTACTTGATCGAGAAAGTCATTAGAAAAAAGAAAAACAGCGATGGATCATGGAAGTACCTAGTGAAATGGGTCGGCTACGATCAGAAGCATAATTCATGGGTGGATGATCTCATCGACATTAAAAAATGAATAACGTGGAAATTTACAACTGGGCGAAGAATAAACTACGTATCGCTCACTTCAACAACGTGTTGCCCATCGATTGCTTGAAACCGCTCGCGAATCACCGGGGCAAGAATGAAAGCTTCGTCATCAATTTAGACCCATCGACGGGTGGTGGTACCCATTGGGTCAGCTTGTATCTTTGCAATGACAGAGGCATATACTTTGATAATTTGGGAAACGTTCCACCTAAAGAGATCATTGATTTTGTCGGAAGAGACGTTACCCTAGATTATGCTACAAAAGAAATGTATTCGTTGACAAAAGAAGATTCTTGCGGGATGTTTTGCCTCTTTGCGCTCTATTTAGCAGCCAATCTTAATCTCAGGCAGAATACAATCATTAAAATCATTCGAGGAATGAATAATCTTGAGTTGTTGTAAAGTAAACCCAATTTCCATTTTTCTCAAAAAAATGAAATTATTTAAGAAGTTAAAACAATCCTAATTTGAAATCAACAAAGATTCGCACAAAACCTTGCGGAAAGTCTGCAAACAAGCACGGGCATGTGTTAAAGTCCGTGTCAAATCAAAAATGAAACCGTAACAAAAATTTTCTATATATAAAAAAGCAACATTATTATATTCACTTCAATTTGAGAAAGAAAAGAATTAAATGTATCTCTTTCAACTCCAACAGAACAAAACTACCGATGAAAAGAAAATAATTTTGAAACATTTATCCTTATTTTTATTGGTCCATTATGGTGGCTCAATAGATCAGAGAACCGATTCGTTACTTTTGTGGCGACCGGCATTTCAGATCAAGATTCAAACTCTGGTGGAGAAACTTGGAAGATTTTCCAGTGAGAATATTGAACACGTCAAATACGTACACGACAATGTAACTATCGCCGAAATCCAGGAATTGGCTGAAATAAGTCATTTATTCGGCTAAATGCTACTCTATATATATAATGCGGCATTATGTAATTAATTATCACAAGTTTTTAAAATAATATTTATATTGTTAATTTTACTGTTTTTTCTCTGAATAAGGAAATAGTCTTTTGATTAATTGGGTGTAATTACAAATTATATTTCACATATTAAATCTGGAAATAAAAATGAATATGTGAATAAACACCTGATTTAATTCAAAACACGTGACCATGTAATTATATTAAAGCAGCGTGACTCATCCGGCAAATGCATAATAAATAAATAAATTTTAAAAAATATAAATAAAATTGCTTTTAAATAAATTTTCAATTAAAAATAAATTAAAAATATAGTATGTAAACATCATTTTAATTAAATTTTCAATTAAAAATAAATTATTTCTCAGCTGAATAACATGGAATTTTTTTGTGCAACTTATGAAAAAAGTGAGAAAATATTACTGCAAATAATCTTTGAACTTATAAGTAGATGGGGGGCTGAAATTACAGATATAAATAATTTTGCATTTGTATTTCGCATTGATGGACAATTTCCTGAACTAAGCAAAATAATAAAAAGAGCAAGAATAATACATGATTCTCTCAACTCAGAAACAAGAGTACACATAAGGCAGTTGTATCAAATTATTCCGGGCAAGAAAATTAAGGATATAGATTTTTTTGATGAAGAGAATGAATGTTTATAAAAAATGGAGTTTTATGAACATACTAGAGCATTCTTACGCCATTCATTTAACAGTGTCTTGTTTAATTGTGACGTATGTAATCATTGCAGTGCCCCCTGTTCTGCTAACTCGTTTGTCAATGTAAAAAAAAATTTTGAAAAACAAATAAAATGTGTAAAAGAATTTTTAATTAAAAGCTGAATAAAATTATTTTTCTTTACAATTTATTATTCATTTATTTCTGATTGAGTCACTTTGAAAACCTGTTTTTCTGACTCATTAAAAAAAAATCTCTAAAGGCTATTTTTGTTTTTAAAGAGCAAAAGCCTTCGGGGGGGGGGAAATTTAATTGCTGGTGAGGAAAAAAATATTTTCATTCGACTGTTTAACATTTTTTTTTTGTTTTTTTTTGTTTTGATAAATGTTTATCAATTTGTTTGTTTGATCACATATCCGTTTTTCCTACAAGATATATTACATGCTGTCACATGGCTTACTTTTAACACAGCTGGTTTTGGAAAGTTCCATTACTTAGAAGGAATAAAATTTTCATTTGTAAATGAAAATTATTAATTATAAAAGTTAAAATGGAATTAAAAAGAATCAAATGAGAATTCATTTGATTTTTTCTAATGGATAGTTTTAATTCTAATTCCATTTCATTTTTAAATTGGTTTAATAAATTCCAACTTTAATATCTATTAACAAATAAAAACTTTCTTTCAATTAACTTTTTCTTATTTAAAAATAAGTTTTATTTTTTTTTGTAAATAGAATTAAAATAAGGAATTAATAACAACACACAGGACAAAAAAATCAAACGAATTCTCATTTTAAATTGTGTTAATACATTTCAACTCTTTTGCAATTAAACTGGTCTTTCAACTAGGTCACATTTCATTTGTGAATAAAAAAAATTTCCCCAGGGGCAATTGAATTTTTATTTAAAATGAAATTGTTTTTAGGTCAAATAAAGATAATTCAATTTATTTGCAGATAAATGTATTAAGATTTTTTAATAAAAAAGTCAATTGAAATGTTTAATAGGAAATGTAAAAATTCTTAATACATTTATTTGTAAATGAAATGAATTAGACATTTTACATTTCCTATTAAACATTTCAATTGACTTTTTTATTAAAAAATCTTAATACATTTATTTACAAATGAATTGAATTTTAATTAAAATAAGAAATAATTGCAAATATAAATACATGAAATAAGAAATAAGTACAAATATAAATATAGAAGCTTGTGGAACTTAGTCAAAATATCGAACCAAGCGTGATGGACATAGCCGGAATATCAAACCAAGCTTGTGGAACTTAGTCAAAATATCGAACCAAGCGTGATGGACATAGTCAAAATATCAAACCAAGCTTGTGGAACATAGCCGAAATATCAAACCAAGCTTGTGGCACATAGTCAAAATATCAAACCAAGCTTGTGGAACATAGCCGAAATATCAAACCAAGCTTGTGGAACATAGCCGAAATATCAAACCAAGCTTGTGGAACATAGCCGACAGTGCTGGACTGGCCCGGCGGGCTACCGGGAGTTTCCCGGTGGCCCGTGGCCGCTGTGGCCTGTCGCGGCCCGCTGTAGCCTGTCCCGCCTTCATTATTTGTGGCCCGGACACCCAGATTTCCCGGCCATAAATTTGATCCCAGTCCAGCCCTGATAGCCGAAATATCAAACCAAGCTTGTGGAACATAGTCAAAATATCACCAACGAAGCGTGTTGGACATAGCCAAATTTCACCAACAAAGCGTGTTGGACATAGCCAAAATTTCACCAATGAAGCGTGTTGGACATAGCCAAAATTTCACCAAGTGCAGATTCAACATGTGATCAAACACCCTGACCCATACGTGCAATATAGCATTCGACTCACCATCTCGAGACAAACCGTTTAAAATTACCCCCACTTTTAATTTTGCCGTAACCCCCACTTCCAATACCCTCAGAAAACTTTAAACAATGGCAAATGTTGCCCACTGTCATTGGAAGTCCATACGATTTACCCCCACTTTCACTTTAATTACCTCCCACTTTCCTAAAAATGGTTAATATGTGTGATTTTGCCAACAAAGTACATGTAAACAAATCACGTCATTTATTCATTTTCCCTCCAGTAAAATGAAACGTTCCAAAAAAACCAGTTGTGATAGAAGCAGGTGAAGTCAATGACCTACTTCCTTTTAAAACTCTTTAATTCAAACAGCAGAATAATTTAATGCACTTTCCCATGGCCTTGCCTCGGGTGATTTCCTCCTTCATCCCTTTAAATCCCTCCTTGAGGTAGAAATCAAGAATTGCATCTTAAATGCGTATTCATAGATCTCATATTTTACTACAACATGAACGTCATAGCGGCTTCTTTTTTTTCGTAAAACTTTGGGCACTATCAATTGGCCTTGCCAAATGAGTATTATCAATCTGTGAAGGTCTTGTCTTCCCTGAGTATCGACATTAACATAATTCCGAACCTGTGGTCTCAAATATTCTCTAAAAATTGAATTCGAAATGCATTGTCGGTTAAGTACATCAGAAAATGTCTCCACGCGTTGCATGATAACGGCAACTGCACCTAGAAAAAAAAATTAATAAATGACGTACATTTATATTTGGTTAATATATACTTCTGGAACTTTTTATTTCTTTATGTAAGATAGAACTGAGTAATCTTTTTTTAATATTTCCATCCAGCCAAGTTACGAACTTCTTTATTTTAATTCTCTCGAATTTTGTTAGTATATGTTCGGCGGCCATGTTGCACCACAGATTACCGATCGCCAGACATCTATAAGCGATCAACGCCTCTTTCGCACTCAACCTAACCTAACCTAACCACGACGTTACGTTCAGTCCGAGTAGCGCTGAATTGCCCACGGCGGACGTCAAAAGCGCCGAAAACGTAAACGCGTTGACAGCTGACTTGTCAAGATGTATTAATGACTTGCCAATACGATTCATCAACTGGAACCCGGATTTGAATGATCATCGCGGCCGTCAAAACACGTACGACATGATGTTTCTTTTCCTTTCTTGTTTTGTTCTTTTTTTTGTCAGAAAGGGGTTTTCTGCAGGCTTTCGTCGACTGCGCCACTAATATGTTTCCATATTTGTTGATAATGATGTATTCAGGCCATGCCAAGGCATGGCCGTCATAGAATGTCTCTTGGGCCTAAAAAGCCAATGAAAGAGAGGACAATGTGAACGGTGCAATTTGGAATGTTATTCAATGGGAATGACGTCACGTACAAACATGAAACGAGTTTTTGAGGCGTTTTAGAGTTTTTGAATGCACCTATCTACTGATATTGTGGTGCTCTTATACTTAACAGTTCATCCAAAGTTTTAGTGCTGGGTCTGTCCCCAGCTAACCGAAAAATGTTGTAGAAATGAACATTTCATGAACGTTTTGATTTTTCTTTTCTTGCTCGGCATTATGAAAAATGAAAAATAAATGCTGGAGGAAACGCTATCTAGTGGCAAACCCGAAACTACAATAACTTGCAGCAACTTGCCTGCCCCAGAACTTACAACGCTGCAAATGCACATTCCCTCTCAGGCCTACTTGAGCGTCAGTGTCCTGTCATGAACCACAAGTTTGCCTATCTTGAATTTGGATTGCCTCCCAGTTCCAGTGAACTGTATTTACTTTCTCAAGTGGTGTAGAACAACTAAACTAAAGAAATATTCTCTCTTTCTCTTTCCTTTCTCATTAAAAGAATTTGAGTACTAAGTGGCCTCCTCACAGATTCTGCCTATCGAGGTGTTCAACGACGTAATCTATTTGTACGACGCGCATTTGCAACAAAGAGACACTTCTCTTTCAAAAGGAGGATAACCCGCCGCAAGTCCCTTTTGTAGGCAAACGGATAACGATTCTGAACAAAACTGCCGACATGGTCTTGATATGAGATGTTCATTCTAAGATCTTGTTTTGCGAAATGTGCTTCTTGATTCGGGAATACAGCAAGAAATTCTTGAACGGTGAAATTGATGCAAAAAAATTCAGTGAAAAATGATCTTCGTTCTCGCGAAATAAATATCTAATACGCTTTCTAAATGAATCGTAGCTGGGCCCCCAAAAATACCAATATCGCTCGACGAGATATATAAATATCTCCGTGGCAGGAATTCCATTTCTGAATCTATAGCATTCATCACTCCAACGAAACCTCTTATTGTTTCGTCTTCAGCTCTAGTGTAAAAATATGGAGAACTAGGGGAAATGTTTGGGTCAGTGTGTCCGAGTGCAGAATTTTGCTGGGTTGAGCTGATAGTGAGGTAACCTGATCAATTGTCCTTTCAACAGGATTCAGTACCAGGATGAGAACAAAAGTGACCGGAGAGCGATCTATAAATTTTATTCTTTTTTTCTTTTCATTCTTTCTTCCCTGTCACTCTTTTAACCTTTATGTCTGATTTTTTTTAGTTGTTTCTCATCCTCTTTTTTAAAAAACAGCTTGTACATGAAAAGTGAATATTTGCCGTGAACTTAAAAACAAATTTCTTATTCAGTTCGAAAATCATTTAAGCACTATCTTCCGCCTCTTTCTCCAAGCCAATGATAAGTGAAAAGAAGACAATTCACCACACACATTCAGAATTTTTTTTCTCCCACCATTTAAAAAAAAAAAAAAAAAATTAAAATTTGAATTTTTATCCTCAACATCGATAACAAGCGGATGAATAAATTAAAGTTGATAATTTATTTACAGTTTGGGAAGCGAAGATCGCGTCGGGAGTGTAAAGTGGCCTGTACGGTTCCCTCAGGATGGTGCTTGGATTACGGGGCAGTCGGCTTAGAACGAAACACGTAAAGGGGGGAGTAAAGGGTGGTCGGTGAGTGACCTGATGGCTGGAGCACACGTGCATTCGCGTGTCTCCAATTGTGGTCGTGATGACTCGCCCTCCTCTCCATAACTCATCGCGCAGTCATCGCTGATGGTGCACGCTGAATACTAACCCGTCTTTTCCTCAATAAGAGAGATATATATTTAAGCTTGGTGTTTTTTTTCATTTTGCGATCGGGCGGCGACAAAGAAAATCAGGTAAGTGCGCACAAATGAGTATTGAAACCAAACTGTGAAATATGCTGATTTGCTTAATGCTTCAGAGGAGACGTAATTAACACGTTAATTTGGAGAGAGCAAACGCGGATATTTATATTATAGATTCGACGAATAGCGAAAAATTTCATTTTTATTTCTTTTTTATTTTCCAATTAATTTCATTGGAAATATCGAAAATATTGAAATCTGCAATCAATACATGTTTCTATAATCAACTAATTGATTAATTAATTAATTATTTGAAGATGTAATGGCGAAGGATTGCAGTTTAACCAACAGGTGGCATGCAGGGAAGCAGCAATTACGGTGTTTGGGTCCCGTTTCCAGGTGACGGCGCTCGGCGAATGTCACGCGCCAAATCAATCGTCAGTGCCTGCGCACAAAAGAACACCCTCGCAGCTATTGTGGTGTGGATGCGGTGTTGCTAGGCAATTGAAAACGTCCTGAAATGCTTGGCGGGCCATACACAAACAATATTGCACTCAGCTCGACTGAGTGGCCCATAGACAGGTAGTGACCCGCGACGGCCACTCGTTAAATTTCAATTTTCAAACTCGTTCTGCGGGATTATGGGCCCGTTTTTTGCCCTACACCGCATAATGATGAGGGTTCATCAGGTGAAATTTTAAGTCATTGGTCATTTATTTAATTAATTATGCAAACTGCAAATTTTCTGCCCCTTAAAACTCCAGCAAAACTATTATGCTGGCTTTGCTGCCTAAGAAAGAGCGCGTAAGTTAACAGCTTTTCGCATTTACCAGAAGTGTTTAAACCAACCACTAGTTGGTAAAAAAAAAATATTTTTTTACTGTTCATAACTAGCGCCCGCTATAAAATTAGTTGCGAACTTTCAAAAATCGAAACAGCACTTTAACTAATTGACCTGAAAATTGTCCATAAATTCGTAATGCCTTATACCAGAACGGCACATTTTACCCAAATGCCTCCGAGGGTTAATTGTATTACGAAATGAATTATTTAATGTAGAAATAATATACTTAATTGCATGAAATGCTGTACATTTTGTAATGCATTAAGTGAAAAGCAATACATAGGGGCCGTCAATAAATTACAAAACGTTCCGAAGGGGGAAGGGGGTTTTAAATTATGTTACCGGTCATTCATTACTAAGGGCGGTGAGGGGGATTCTCAATATTGTTACGGTCCATGTAAAAAAAATTTAAATGTTTTAATATTAAAAATATATGCGCATTATTGATACTACGTATAAATATTTTAACCACTGAAGGTTATCGTTTGATCGAAAGGCTTTTGGTGATACGTGGAATTTATTTTTAATATTACAATTCCTGAGTGAATTCCAGCATGCCCTATGCTGCGAGTGATTTTTTATTGTCGATTTCATTCGGTGCATTTGACAGTTGAACGTCTGCGGGATGTATATATTTGAAATTCTTTGCAGACCTCTATGAGACTACTCAAGTATGTGGTGCTTCTGGTGATTCTGGTCACGGAGAAGACGCAATTGGCAAATGGTGGCGGCACTTTACAAAATCCAAATAAAGATGGAGCCAAAGAGACTGTTACTGTTGGAGTGTCAGCACCGTCCAGTCCGTACAAATCCCGGATTAGGAGTTACAACAGAAATTGGACGCAAGCGATGACCGATCTGGAAAAGAAACACCACTTACAGCACATCTTCGACAGTTTCGTCGTCCCTCAACCCACCATCACTTTGAGGAGCAACACGTCGACTCCAGGAGGTGATTATTTGTTTGACAAGGAAAAAAAATCACAAATTGCAATCAACTTGCGCTGCTGGGATATTATGATTTCACGCAATGTTTTTACAGTGCGCGCGAGTTGATCGTATCCGCGATGTTTATTCACAGGGCCTGTCAATTTACGCTTCAAGTGGTCGTGTCACAGGGGTGATGTTATGTCATAATATTTCATGCCTCTGTGACTTATTGGGGTTGTTTGATTGAGTAATTTCAGATTTTATCTGTGAATTTGAACTAAAAGTGCGATTTCCTTGTTGGAATTAAATTAATTTTTTTTTTTTTAAATATAAAATTTTGATTTTTAGATACTCTGGATACATTATGCAACGATTTTCTGCAGAGAAATGTGTGCGTCATCGTGTTTTTGTCAAATTCCGAGAAGGGCGGTCATCGGGAAACTGCCACGACACTTTACTTTCTCCAGTTGGCGGCTGACATCGGTATGCCGGTCATTTCTTTCATCGCTGACAATTCGGCAATGGAACAGGTAAAGGGGTGTAAACATGCGTTTTTATTAAAACTCCATTTTGTTTATTTTGATATTACTACTCAAACCCAGATGTAAGTGGTCACTTCTTTTCAGTGTGTAATCAAATGTTTATTTCAAGTTTTTCAGGTTCAGTGTAATAAATAAATAAATTTGCACATGAGGGTTGAAAAATACACTGAATTTACTTTAATTAAAAAAAAAAAAAACCAAAATAAACAAATAAACATAAAAGTTATGACTGATTTCAGTTGAGTTATTTGACACAAGTGAAAGTGGTCACTGCACTACTTGACTCATGTGAAAGTGGTCAAGTCATTTTAATATTTTGTAACATCTTCTTTAGCATTAATTACTGCCTGAATATGGTCTGGCATGGTTGTGACGATTCTACTTTTGGGCTAATTTATTAGTCCTTTTAAGATAGATAATTCGGTTTATACAAGACGTTGCTAAGTTTAGCAACAACCTAACCGAGATAAGCTACGGAAGCCCTTACAAACATGAATATGTGATCAAGTAGAAATAACTTACAGTTTTAGTGTGACATAACATATTTATTACTAAATATTAATAATGGGTTCTTGACGCGTGTAAACGGGCGGCATCAACTGGTTGAGGATCCGGGCGAAGCCAGAGGGATACGGCTGACTTGCGGCATCGTCACGAATATCGCTACGGAGACGTATTTGGTCCGCAGCATCGATTATCTAAATATGCGAAGAGTCCTACGCATAAACAGGAATATTCGGCAGAATATTCCATTGTTTCAAATGAATAAAGTGAAGTAATTAAAATAATACAACAAATGAATTGTTATATAAATATTAATTGGGCGGGGACCGTCACGACAATTGAGAGAACGTCGCGGGAGTTGTTGAGACTCCATCCGCCAGCATGCCTTACGACGACAAGATCTCGTGATCAGGCGCCGAGTATTTTATTGTGTGCTTTAACTCGCTATCGGTGGTACCAACCACCAGGTAAACATTTCTATGGACTTACCGGTATAAAAAGATATTGCCAATACAGGATTACCAATGCCCGAGTAATTTGTTTAACACAGTGTTGTTCAACTCCTGTTCACGGGTTACTAACCCGGAGGGTACGATGGGGCGGGGACCGTCACGACGGTCGAGAGAACCATCGCGGGAGGTTTTGACACCTCCATCCGCCAGCATGCCTTACGATGGCGGGATCAGCAGATCGAGCACCGGGTAAACTATTATTTGGCCACTGCCGTTGGATTACCATTATCCAGGTAGTTGTTTTATCGCAACATCTTTAGATATTACTCACGGGCTACCAACCCGGCGTGTTACCTGTGCATTAAGCCTTTACCGACTTTTAACGAGCGGAAGGACCAATCGTAGAAAAACGGGAACCTGCGTGGGCTGTTTACAACAACCATCCTGCAACGGACTGTGGCCAGTTAGCTGAGGGACCTACTTTCATTTAGCAAGGTCGTACTGTATACGACCGTTATATTAAGCCACCGTACGAAGTCCTACTGTCCCGTAGAACAGCTGGCTAACGTTACGAGGCCATTTCATGCGAATGCATGTCTATTACCGGAGTTGGCCTTCCCGAAAAGGCCTTACAACAACAATAACAGATAGTAATGAATACTATCTGTGGAGAGCTGAGGTGGCCTGATGTGTCGATAGAGAATAATGAAATCAAACGATAACAATTCAACTACAGACAATATACAAGTTCAGTTATCAAGCAAGCAAGCTCTGGGGAAGTGAAAACTGATGCTTATATAGTTCTGTAGAACTACTAGATTGGCGACAGCCAATCAGCGTACGAATCGGCGGATTCGTGGGTCACTAGTCCGGACCTAATATATGACTATGTCCAGATGGGCCCAGTTGGGGTCCGGAAGGGTCCGATTGGTTCCCTTCGACAGGTAAGTAAAGTGGATATTGATTCGATAGAATCAACATCATCAAGTAATTAATACTTAATTTATATCGAATAAAACAGTTATATTTTATTCACCGTGTCTAAATAATTATTTATCACACTTTTTAGTTTTAACCGAGTTTGAAATACGCGCGTTGGTTAAACAGCGCCATCTATGGTGAACATTGATAACTATCAATTTGTAATCATCACACATCCCCCGGTGACAAGCATAGAGTTTACTAACTCTCGATTGTCATTCTTAATGGATAAGAATGTTCACCTAATTCTATCGAATTAATCCACTTGGTAAGTATTTTATTAACTTAATCATGTTATTTCTTTCAGAAACTTCGTCACCCGATTAGACTAATCGGCTTCTCTGCACTGCGCAACTCCCGGTTGCTAAGCGACGGAAATGAACTCGTCCGAACATGGATACATGTTCGAGAAAATACAAATTTCGATAGAAATTTTGTTTTCTCCGTCAAATAAACTTCTTCACAGCTTATTAATCAACAAGATAGTCAATAAAAATAAATTTATGCAAAACTTTATTTATCGAAAATCTAAACTACTAATTCTTTATTACGAATGTCATAAAAAAATTAACGAATTTCAACTTGAAATTCTTTAACGCTTCGATCAAAGCAAAATAAACACAAAGTTTCCACAAATAATTATGAAATTTGCAAATAAACATATATTAATATGATTAGTTCAAAATAACAACCAAATTGAATTCGGAAAACAAAACAAATTAAATTGAATTCAATTTTAAATCAAACTATATTCTTATGAATATTTAAATAATTAGTTCAAGATCTTGAAACCAAACAAACACAACACTCATGAGAATATTTCTTAATTGCAAAAAAACACAACAAAACACTTGGATTATTTTTAGTCAAAAATATCCACTCGGAAAATAACGAATGTTAATTTGTCCCTTTTACTCTTTCTTTTCGACGTCGGTCGAATCTTTCTCCTCCTTTTTCTCGACTTCAGCAGAAGTCAGAAAATCCGACTCTTCAGTCGCCTCTGTCGAGACGGCGGAAAACACGGCTTCTTCCGGCGCTTCAATTTCATCCGGACTCGGAGGCGGAAACGGCATGTCGTCGAGAAGCTCAGCCACGAAATCGACGACTGAAAGCAACTCTTCTGCATCCTCGAACTGAGCGTCGTCTGATGTTTCAGACTTGGACGCTGGAGGAGCGCTGGACACGTCGATTACGGCCGCTGGAGGATCCTCCACGGGTTTAGACGACGCTTCTACAGCCTGTTGAAGCTTACGAGCTCGCCCTCGTGCCAAGATGTTGGTTCGTTGAACCTTGGCGATTTCTCTCGCTCGGTCGAGCGTCAGACAGCCTCGTCCACGCGACATCGCTCTCGGTCGGACGAATTCTTCCACGACCTCGCTTCCAACGCTGTCGGCGGCCTGGACAGTTTCAGTTGAAACTTCGGAGTCCTCGGACGGCGGCGGTGATTGTCGAAGGAGTTCGACTCTTACGCCGGCGTTGGCTTCAGCGCGGGCCCAGGTGAGGAAGCGCGGGTCGATGTACACAGCCTCGCCTCGGCTGTTTAGAAACAATCGGCACTTGGGGCAGTGAGCCCAACATCGCTTCTCGTTAGGCTTAATGCCTTTCACCACATGGGGCTGAACCTCCTTGCGCCACGGCTCCGAACGCGGTCGCGTTTTCCTTCCACGGCAATTTGGACAACGCATAAGAGAAGAACCTGCGGATGCACCGCAGCACCACCCACAGCCGACGCAAAATGGGCAGATCGTCTCCGTGGCCTGGTCCGTCACGATGTTATCGTGAGGTATTCCGGCTGCCATGTCTCGTTCGCACTGCTCCTTGCGCAGGCGGGCCTTCTCGTCCTTCTTTCTGGCTTTGTTGGCCGCTCGGTACTCGCGGTTGCGAGAAACAGGCTCCGAATAACGCAAAGCGCCCGGCGGCGGCTCATTCCAACCGTACTCGGATGCAGAAGACTCAGCACCAGCAGGAAGACTCGCAACAAACGTTGATTGTCCTGCCAAAGTCGGTGCAGTCGCATTTGACGTGTTGGCAACGGTTGGCGCCACGCTTGCAGTTGGCGGCCGGAATTCTGGTGAATGCGGGGCCAACGGGACGTTGATAACGTTCGCGGGTGGGTACGCCACTTGGGCCATCGGGGCCAATTGTGCCGACTCGTAAATGGTTGGCTGTGCAGATGTGGATGGGGCCTGCATCATCGCATTTAAGTCGAGCGGAAGTCCGTCCGGATGGACGCTCAGCCAGTTTAGCGTTGCGAGTTGCAACGGCGTCAGGGCGTACATCGAGGCGGGCGCCGTCGGTATCGGTTGGGCCCTCATATAAGCGCGCTCGGCCGAACGACGTTGCTCGTCACTAGACGAGGTGGACGAGCTGGAGCTTTCATGACGGTGTCGTCGATGACTCCGTTTCGAACGGTGTTTGCCGCTTCCCATCTGCAGACGCAAATAAATTATTTTATTAAAAATAATTCCACACTAAATAGTCATTCCTTGAGTCCAAAGAATTAAAACGTATTGTTCGCAACGAAAATACACAACTTGAGTTATTTATAACCCTTAACACGTGACACTAATGAGTCACATTCCCCTTGTGTTTATGACACGAGAATGGACTCGCCTGACAGCGATTTTCATCGAAAATCGCAACTTGTTAATTTTTCAAAAGAAAAATCCTTTTAGTTTCTTTAAACTATTTAATCCAACTTTTCGAATATCAAAGATAACTTTCGTATTAATTAATTAACACTTAGTCTAATAAATATCTCAAATCGAAAATTCACCGCTAAATAATTTATGCAAGCCTCGACCGCGACTTGATTTAAATAATTAGTGCCCACGTACTTAAACTCAATAAATAATTATTAAATTTAACCCAACTATTCGACTGAATAGCTAAACTTCCAGAGTGATTTAATGCCGATTCACGCTTATAACAGCACGTGAATTTATAACTTTTATCGGGACGCCGATATTTTTCAATTGTTGCGAACAATTTTCTAATTCTTTAGTCAAAGAATATTAACGAAAACTACTTACAATTAGAAGCTAGTTTTCCGGGTTTGAAGTCGGCTAAATGAATTAGCGTCGAAATTCTCAAGTCGAAAAGCGAAGACGGTTGAAGGGACGAAGTCACTAGTATCCGTGTGTTTTAACGAAGTGTTTGTGTGCAATGAACCCTGGGAATTTTATTCCCTATTAACTGTCGGGTTCGAGGTTTAATCACACCTCGTAAGTCTCGTACCTTCGTAATTACGCGAGATTATCACTTTTCAAAGTAATTCTCTGTATTTTGGTTAAAATACATGTAAATACAACCAAAAAATTAAAATATTCTATCGAGTATTTAATTCATCGCAACAAATTCATATTTTAATATAAATTTCACTAAATATCGTAATATCTTGTCCCCCGGTGTTGAGATTATAAATCACTACACCTGTCAGACATGTGAATAATTACAGTCTTCAAGTTTTGGATAAAACTTTATCAATTCCAACAGAACTTTGAGGCTTTTCCTCGTTGTTGGTATGGTTTTTTAAATACTGCAGTGATGTTTCGCACGAAATTTTCATCTGCATATTTAGCATTTGGTTTTCGTTCTCGTCGTGGACGAGTGCTAGTTCGTGGAACTACCGGTTGGGGTTTGCGGGGTTTTCGAGGTGGTTTCTTTGGAGTTTCACCTCTTTTCAACGCCGCTTTCTTTTCTATAGCAGTTAATCGTTGTCTATGTCTATGTTTAGACTTAATGGGCGCAGATTTGTCAATTTGCACCGAAATTGAGTCGGATAATTCCATTGGAATTTCTGAAGAAGTTTCAGGAATTAATTCCATTTCTTCAGCATCCGGAAGTTGATTACTTTCGTCCATCCATTTAGGATTTTCTTGAGGCGAGTAAGAGGCGGACTTTTGTCCTACTTTCCAAGTCTCAACCGGGTATGAGGGCGTATAGGGGTACAACGCTTTAATGTTCACTGATTTTTCAATCGAACCATCAGCTAATTTGCGTAATTTATACGCTCCGCCTGGAAGTACTTTAGTAATCTCCCACGGACCATCTCTCTTCTCTGCGAAACCAGCAGAAATATTTTTATCTGCGCACGAGAGAATGTGAGTTTGTTTCCAAACTAAATCTCCAACTTCAAACTCCGTAATTACGAACTTTTGTTCGTGTATTTTCCTATGTCGTTCAAAATTCAATTGAATTCTGCGATGCATCTCTTGATGCGATCTGCGCAATACATCCAATAGTACTCTGACATATTTTTCTGGATTTTCTTTGTCAAATGGATTGGCATGTTTAATAATCCTTGGGTCGAAAGGTAATGTTACGATTCGTCCTGTGTTCAGTAACATCGGGCTTGAGCCCGTTGCCGCTGAGACATTATTTCTCATCGCGAATGCGAATTCGTCTAAATATCGTGGCCATTGCGTGTGCACATCTGTGTACACAGCCAGCATCGTCTTTATATCTCTATTGGCTCGCTCTGTCGGGTTCGCCTGGGCATGATACGTGCTCGTATGAGACGGGCGAATGTTGTACATATCGCAATACTCATTGTAAATATCGGAAACAAATTGTTTTCCGTTATCGCTCACAATCTTTTTGGGGTGTCCCCATCTGTTTGTAACAGATCTTAATTCTTGAACGCAGTTAGCGCTCGTGGCTTTTGTCAAAGCCTTAATTTCAACGAATTTGGTACAATTGTCAATAATGACAAAAATATATTGGTTTTGGGACCTTCCCGCGGGTTTTGGGCCCATCAAGTCCATACTAATACATTCCCAAGGATTGGTCATGTTGTGTGGTGTGTAAGGAGCTGCGTGCCTTTTCTGTTGAATAGGCTTGTACTGAGCACAGTGCGTGCAGCTTTTGACGTAGTTCCTGACACTTCTACTCATACCAGGCCAGAAATATATTAAACGCGTTTTTTCAAGCGTCTTACTCATCCCAGCGTGACCGCTTAGGGGGTGGCCATGACAAGCGAAGAGTACTCGCTTTACGAGTGCACTGGGTACAACGGCTTTAAAGCCATTTCCTGAATCGTTTAATTCCTCTTCGAACGAAGGGTTAAAATAGATGATCATTTGGTCACCATCAACTTCTTTTTTGTCCAAACAATAGTTTTTGACTTTGTTTTTCCATTCTTTTATTTCAGATTGTGGTATCCCAACAACCTTGTCACTCAATAAGTATTCCCGAATGCGTTTGCATTCAGTATCTAGTAACTGAGCATCTATTATTTCTCTCCTTGTAGGAGGGACTTCTTTAAGTACTTCAGTCAACGCACTGTACAAGGTTTCTTGTACTTCCTCCCCCTCCTTTTCTTCAGAACATTCTTTAGAATTTTCTGAAAAATAGGAACGCACACTAGCCAAATATTCTCGTTTCTCCGGGGCACGATTTAATGAAACAGAAGGATTTCCGTCCCACTCAGGCCAATATTGTTTAATCTCAACAGGTTCCACATGATCACGAAGAGGAATGTCTTCCTCTGTTAGTGGGGCTCTAGAAAGTGCATCTGCAACTTGGTTAGCAGCACCTTTTCGAAAAACAATTTTAAAATTTCCACATTGGATTCTTAAGGCCCAACGGCCAAATTTCCCAGATGGTTCAGGCGTTCGCATCAACCATTTCAGTGCTTCTGCATCTGACTCTAAAGTGAATGTACCATATTCGAGATATGGTTTAAATCGATCAATAGCCCACACGACTGCGAGACATTCGAGTTCTGGCGTTGTATAACGCTTCTCCGCTCCACGTAAAACTCTGCTTGCATAAGCTACAGGTCTGGGTACAGAAATGTTTTTCTGCTTCTTTTCATCGAATATATCGACGTCTTGGCAAAGGACAGCTCCTAAGCCTTCATGTGAAGCGTCAGTCATGACAACAAATGGTAAAGTCATATCTGGTTTGTGTAGACAATTGTCACCACAAAGTAGCTCTTTAATTTTATTAAAAGCTTCTGTCTGTTCATCTCCCCATTCAAATGGAGTTTTCTCATTCATCATACGTGTGTATGGTGCGGCAATAGTTCCGTAATTTGGAACAAACTTCCTGAAGAAGTTAGTCATGCCGTGAAAGCGCTGAATGTCTTTAGCACACGTGGGGGTGGGAAATTTCATGATCGCCGATATTTTATCGGGATCACCGAAGAGACCTTCGGGTTTAATCCAATGGCCCAAGAATTTTAATTCTGTACGCCCAAAACGAGATTTCGCTTTATTTATTGTCATGTTGGCTTGGTTAAGCCTTTCCAAAACATCTCGAACATGTTTGAGATGATCATCCCAATTATCTGAATACACAATTACGTCATCCAAATAAACTAACGCGTAATCTTGTAAAGCTGAACCTAGAATGCCTTCCATCAGACGCTGGAAAGTACAAGGCGCATTGCAAAGGCCGAACGGCATTCGCACAAATTGATAAGGGCCGTTTGGCGTATAAAACGCCGTTTTTGGACGATCTTCCTTACACATTTCGACTTGGTAGTAACCTTTAACAAGGTCAATAGACGTAAAATACTTTGCCGGACCAGTATTATGCAACAAAAGGTCAATACTCGGCATTTGTATTACTTCGACTTCGGTGATGGCATTCAGCCACCGGTAGTCAATACACATCCTATACGAGCCGTCAGGCTTCGCAACGATGACTGGATGACTTATAAATGGCCCTTTGGCCTTTTCAATCAGTCCATCCTGTTCAAGTTCCGCAGCTAGTTTGGTCATAATGGCTCTCTTGGCCGGGTTATACATTCTATACTGCATTTTGGGCAATGAATGCCCTTCCTTGAACTTAATACGATGCTGGGTCACGTTAGTGCACCCAACTTGATCACGAAATACATTCGGTATCGAGTTAACCACTTCGCGAAGTGCTAGTCTTTGCTCTGGAGTGCAGTCGCTCTCCTCAACTAATTTCTCATCCCAAGTCAACACAGGAGTGTCTGTTAACTCAATTGAGTTGAGAGTGGACGACAGTCCTAAATAATCGAAAGTAATTCGATTCAACGGGGCGAGGGCCAAATTGGCCTCTTCCGATTCATAAGGAGCGGACCAATTAGGTTTATCTGCACAAGAGAACTCTTGTAAATGTGGATGCGGACTAATTTTCTGTCTGCGCATGAAATTGTGACCAAGTATCAAGCCACAAACTCGTTTTGCTAAAACGATGAAATTCATTGGTGTAAATTCATCAGCCCATTGTACGCACAAAGTTATTTGTCCGACAGGCCTGTGTGCTACGCCTACAGCGTTCACCATCATGTTTCTGGGGGCCTCTTGCAAAAATTCTGGCAAAGCCTGAGTTTCGGACAAGAGTTGTTCCCCAATGTAACATTGAGATGCTCCTGTATCCATGAGCGCGTTGTAGGTGAGTCCACCAATTGTGATCTTCATTCGAGGATCGTCTTTATTATTACCTAAAGTAATATTGTGCAAATTATTACCACCTATGACTCTGTTGAGTCGGCGGAGTCTACAGAATTTCTTCGTGTAGCATTTGTGTGGAAATAATGTCAGATTTTTTAATTGTTCTGTCATTTCTTGCAGATTTTCCTCTACTCCGCCACTATGACTAGTGGCTTCTTCAAGACAAGTTGTGTCTACATCCATAAATAAAGATTCCGATGTAGCATTAGCTACTTCTGGGGGATGGAATAAACCTTCTTCCCCCGGATCTAGTTTTTTGAACTAGTCGCACTTGAATCAGCAGATTCTGGCTTGATCAAAGTCTTGACCATTTCTGCCAACGAGTTAGTCAGCGAAGTCTGTAACTTATTTTCAAAAGTATTAAGTTTCGCATCAAGTTTAGCATCTAATGTTGCATCCAACACTTCTTGAGTTATCCACCTATTATTAGGTCGTTTAGAAGTAGGATCCACAGTCGGGGAATCCGGCGTACTTCGTTTTTGCAACTCTTCAGAGTTGAAATTTGCACGTGGTTTTAAATCTGGACATTCTCGACGCATGTGCCCTGGTTTCTTACAGTGGTAACAAACTAATTGACCACGTCTGGTCTGATCTACTGCTCCATTTATTAAATAGACAGCTTCGCATTCCTCAGGTAACTCTTCTTCACAAATATTAAGTTGTTCTTGTGAATCCAAAGTTAAAGATTTAGCATTTGTCTTCGACTGAGGACGTGTGTCCGTTTTTCGAGGTGGGAAAACGACTGGATTGGAAATATTTTCCCTTGCTCCATTAGCTGTACGACTGTACAAGCCTTTATTTTTAGTTATAACGGCATAAATCTCTGTCAGAGGCAAATCCGCTATGCCTTGCGTATGCAAAAGCAAATCATTAGCAGGAGTTACACTCCCGATAAAAAGACAACCAGCCCCTTTTGCATCAAGACTGTCTTGTAATATCCATAACTGGTAATATTTGTGCATAAAGTCGTAAAGACTTTCTGTTTCTAGTTGTTTCAACTTAGTTAGTTGGTTCGTCCGCTCTTGTCGAGTGGCTACAAACCGTTCTTTGAACGCCTGTTCAAATACTTCCCAAGATATGAAATCTTCTCTCCGTTCATGAAACCAACCATGCGCTTGCTCGGTTAAATAACCGGCCACGCCTTTAACGAGCATGTCATCGAGTGACATGTTTTGCAGGAAAGCGACATTTTTTACAATATTGAGAAAGCGTTCGCTTTCTTCTGCTTTTCCGGAGAATACAGGGATATCTGGTGGTTTCAAACAGTTAGTTTGAGGGACAGTGGCGGAACTTTTTCCTGCCTGCATCAACTTGTGCATGGTCGTGGCAATTGACGCGAGGTCATCAGCCGTCATTCCAAAGCTACTGGGGGGGCGCGAATTGTCTTTTGACGATCCGCTATTGTTTGGTTGACCCGAGTTATTTTGACTTGAGCCACCACTATTGGGGTTGAAATTATTCGACCCTCCTTGATTCGGTCTACTGTGGTTACCAAAATTCGAATGGTTATTCGAATTACCTTGGTTCCCATAATTCGAATGATTATTAGAATTATCTCGATTGTTAAAATTCGGACGGTTGTGCGAACTTTCTTGATTACCAAAATTCGGACGATAGTTCGAATTACCCGGCGTACCTCGATTCAAATAGTTATTTGAATTTCCTGGAGTTCCAGTAGAAGGATTATTTAAATCATTCGGATTATTTGGGTTATTCGAGTTCGGAGGAACTGGATGACCCCTTTGCATGTTAGGTGCTGGACTAGAATCGTTTGCAAATCTAGAATTTGGGTCAAAACGGCGGTTTGGACCTCTTGTCGCACCTGAATTTGGGTTCAAATTTCCAGCGAGATTCGGACAACTATTTGATCCGTTTGGAAAACTTGGATTAGGGTTGGCCATATTAGGCAGACCCAAATTCGCTCTGTTGAACGTATTCTCAAAGTTCTCTGGATTTGTAAATCCCCTTTGTTGGTTGCGAGCGAAGTTATTTGCTCGTAATCGTTGTTGGAAAGCACGATTGAAATCTCCTGGTGTCAAATTCGACTGATCTTGACGAGGAGGTTGTGCCTTTTTATTTCTATATCTAGAAATAGGCGTCGAAGGAGTGGGACTAAAATTATTTAATCTTTGGCTGGCTGGGGAATTAGGATGCTCCGACGTAGCACGATGTGCGTGCACAAAATCTAACACTTCGGTCAAAGATCTAAACTGGTTTGGGTTCAAACCGTGATCCTGACAAAATAATAGACCGCCTCGGCCTAAATGAGAACCTTCAGGAATGCATTCCTCTTCTCCAGGCGGAGTAGGTTCACGTGGAGCCCTATTCTCTCCAGATGGTCCGGCTGTTTCATTTGAAACGCCATTATGGACCGCGTGGTTTTCCACTTCTTCAGTTCCATTAGGAACAGGTATAAACCCGGATAGATTCATTCCACCGGTCAAACAAGTTCTTTCCTTACCACGGGTGTTCATGTGATGCTGGTTATTAGTCATAACTAAACTTAAACTAAGAAAATTTCCTAAGTCTGAGAGATAACGATGAAGTTGCAAACGTTCAGGAGGATCGTAAACGAAGCAGTGGTCACACTAGTTCGAAAGGAAGTAAGGGTACTTCGATACACCTCTCTGATTGGTCAAGTATCAACGCCAGTCTCGCGAGAGTCCAATCTCGTCCGAGATTGATGGAAATCACCAAGTTCGTGGAACCGTAATCTTGTCAGATTCCAGTGTTATGACGTAGTCACCAAACAAAATGGATACTTTTCAAAGTATTTAAAATATCACTGCATTTATTAATAAACGAATGATCACCTTTATGGAATTTTTTTTTTTAAAGATTTAAAACTCGTAATTTCAAAAGACGCGCCGATTCGTTTGAATCGACGGCTTTTCTGCACAACACGGGTTGCTAGGCAACACAACAGCGAGAATTATTCTTCGCTAAATTTCGAATGGTATTCCATTCGTAAAATTCGATTCCAAGGTCTTGAAATCACGATTTTTAACCAATATTTTAATGTAGATCAAGCTTGTAAAATAAGGTAAACCATTTGAAATAAAATATAAATTTTAATTCCTTCGAAAAAAGTCAATTTTCTTTCTAATTTATTTAGGCAAATAAATTTAGGTTTAACTTGAAGTCTCAAGCAAAATACAGGTGAAAAACATTTCTAAAAATAAAACAACTGTTAAATTGATAGAATTCTTTAAGAATTCCATCAAAAGTCAACTTTTCAAAATTAG
Organism: Strigamia acuminata; assembly: GCA_949358305.1. Classification (NCBI taxonomy): domain Eukaryota; kingdom Metazoa; phylum Arthropoda; class Chilopoda; order Geophilomorpha; family Linotaeniidae; genus Strigamia; species Strigamia acuminata. The sequence goes on from OX442314.1 coordinate 2,706,697, forward strand.
GCCCGAGCGCGTGGTTTGGTCAGATCGTCGATGACAAAATGACGTTACCCGGGCGGAACCAACTTCAACAAGTTCGGGCAAGATTTTTCCGTTCTCGGGGTTAGGCCTTTAGGCCTGACCACGCGGTAGAAATTATTATTTTGTTAAAACAATCAATTTCTACTGCGGAGAGAACAGAATAAAGTGAGTGACACTTATTATCTTGCGAGAAGTTCTAAAACAGCATAAAATATATTAAACACATATAAATTTCAAACGAAATTTATTTTTTTACACACAAAAATCACCATAAACGTTACACTACTCGAATTCACCATAGACATACAAAATTTCAAATTTTATTTAAAATTTGGCAGCCTATCTCGGTAGAACCTCCACTTGTGACGGTTCTAACGAGATTCCTATAAAAAGAAGAAAAACATTAAACAAAACATGGGTTCAGTCACACAAAAAATTTCATTTGAAATTTTATCACCGTAAGCACATTTCCGAATTCTCATAAACACATGAAAAACTTCAAAATTTATTTTAAATTTAGGCAGCCTATCTCGGTAGAACCTCCACTTGTGACGATTCTACTTTTGGGCTAATTTATTAGTCCTTTTAAGATAGATAATTCGGTTTATACAAGACGTTGCTAAGTTTAGCAACAACCTAACCGAGATAAGCTACGGAAGCCCTTACAAACATGAATATGTGATCAAGTAGAAATAACTTACAGTTTTAGTGTGACATAACATATTTATTACTAAATATTAATAATGGGTTCTTGACGCGTGTAAACGGGCGGCATCAACTGGTTGAGGATCCGGGCGAAGCCAGAGGGATACGGCTGACTTGCGGCATCGTCACGAATATCGCTACGGAGACGTATTTGGTCCGCAGCATCGATTATCTAAATATGCGAAGAGTCCTACGCATAAACAGGAATATTCGGCAGAATATTCCATTGTTTCAAATGAATAAAGTGAAGTAATTAAAATAATACAACAAATGAATTGTTATATAAATATTAATTGGGCGGGGACCGTCACGACAATTGAGAGAACGTCGCGGGAGTTGTTGAGACTCCATCCGCCAGCATGCCTTACGACGACAAGATCTCGTGATCAGGCGCCGAGTATTTTATTGTGTGCTTTAACTCGCTATCGGTGGTACCAACCACCAGGTAAACATTTCTATGGACTTACCGGTATAAAAAGATATTGCCAATACAGGATTACCAATGCCCGAGTAATTTGTTTAACACAGTGTTGTTCAACTCCTGTTCACGGGTTACTAACCCGGAGGGTACGATGGGGCGGGGACCGTCACGACGGTCGAGAGAACCATCGCGGGAGGTTTTGACACCTCCATCCGCCAGCATGCCTTACGATGGCGGGATCAGCAGATCGAGCACCGGGTAAACTATTATTTGGCCACTGCCGTTGGATTACCATTATCCAGGTAGTTGTTTTATCGCAACATCTTTAGATATTACTCACGGGCTACCAACCCGGCGTGTTACCTGTGCATTAAGCCTTTACCGACTTTTAACGAGCGGAAGGACCAATCGTAGAAAAACGGGAACCTGCGTGGGCTGTTTACAACAACCATCCTGCAACGGACTGTGGCCAGTTAGCTGAGGGACCTACTTTCATTTAGCAAGGTCGTACTGTATACGACCGTTATATTAAGCCACCGTACGAAGTCCTACTGTCCCGTAGAACAGCTGGCTAACGTTACGAGGCCATTTCATGCGAATGCATGTCTATTACCGGAGTTGGCCTTCCCGAAAAGGCCTTACAACAACAATAACAGATAGTAATGAATACTATCTGTGGAGAGCTGAGGTGGCCTGATGTGTCGATAGAGAATAATGAAATCAAACGATAACAATTCAACTACAGACAATATACAAGTTCAGTTATCAAGCAAGCAAGCTCTGGGGAAGTGAAAACTGATGCTTATATAGTTCTGTAGAACTACTAGATTGGCGACAGCCAATCAGCGTACGAATCGGCGGATTCGTGGGTCACTAGTCCGGACCTAATATATGACTATGTCCAGATGGGCCCAGTTGGGGTCCGGAAGGGTCCGATTGGTTCCCTTCGACAGGTAAGTAAAGTGGATATTGATTCGATAGAATCAACATCATCAAGTAATTAATACTTAATTTATATCGAATAAAACAGTTATATTTTATTCACCGTGTCTAAATAATTATTTATCACACTTTTTAGTTTTAACCGAGTTTGAAATACGCGCGTTGGTTAAACAGCGCCATCTATGGTGAACATTGATAACTATCGATTTGTAATCATCACACATCCCCCGGTGACAAGCATAGAGTTTACTAACTCTCGATTGTCATTCTTAATGGATAAGAATGTTCACCTAATTCTATCGAATTAATCCACTTGGTAAGTATTTTATTAACTTAATCATGTTATTTCTTTCAGAAACTTCGTCACCCGATTAGACTAATCGGCTTCTCTGCACTGCGCAACTCCCGGTTGCTAAGCGACGGAAATGAACTCGTCCGAACATGGATACATGTTCGAGAAAATACAAATTTCGATAGAAATTTTGTTTTCTCCGTCAAATAAACTTCTTCACAGCTTATTAATCAACAAGATAGTCAATAAAAATAAATTTATGCAAAACTTTATTTATCGAAAATCTAAACTACTAATTCTTTATTACGAATGTCATAAAAAAATTAACGAATTTCAACTTGAAATTCTTTAACGCTTCGATCAAAGCAAAATAAACACAAAGTTTCCACAAATAATTATGAAATTTGCAAATAAACATATATTAATATGATTAGTTCAAAATAACAACCAAATTGAATTCGGAAAACAAAACAAATTAAATTGAATTCAATTTTAAATCAAACTATATTCTTATGAATATTTAAATAATTAGTTCAAGATCTTGAAACCAAACAAACACAACACTCATGAGAATATTTCTTAATTGCAAAAAAACACAACAAAACACTTGGATTATTTTTAGTCAAAAATATCCACTCGGAAAATAACGAATGTTAATTTGTCCCTTTTACTTATAACAAAGTGTTGAAGGATTGTTATGCTTCAATTTGCAGATGATAAACTGGCTTTGAAATGGATATTTCAGTAGGAAAATGATTCTAAACATAAAGTCAAGTCAATTGCTCAGTTTTCAAACCCATCACATTTAGGTTTTGACTTGGCCTGTGGGGCTCGATCACTCCAGAATATTGTCAAGAACTAATAGAAACCATGCCAGACCATATTCAGGCAGTAATTAATGCTAAAGAAGATGTTACAAAATATTAAAATGACTTGACCACTTTCACATGAGTCAAGTAGTGCAGTGACCACTTTCACTTGTGTCAAATAACTCAACTGAAATCAGTCATAACTTTTATGTTTATTTGTTTATTTTGGTTTTTTTTTTTTTTAATTAAAGTAAATTCAGTGTATTTTTCAACCCTCATGTGCAAATTTATTTATTTATTACACTGAACCTGAAAAACTTGAAATAAACATTTGATTACACACTGAAACGAGGTGACCACTTACACCTGGGTTTGAGTAGTACATGACGCTACACACACCTGTAGCGCCACCTACGTTTACCTGTGAATAAATTAGTTATGTTAGTTCTCACCTAACGAATGGTTAATTCCTGATCTCTCAACAATTTACATTTGAATACATCCGAGCATCACACGCTTCGTTGGGTTTAATTTTGTGGAATGTAAACTGTTGCGGTAGCAACTCGATTTTGTATTTGGAATTGTTCGAAATTACCTTGGATCACCGATGGCACAGGATTTAAACTGAGTTTGGAAATTGGGAAAAGAAGCACGCGTACATACAGGGGTTACATTGAACAGTATTTATTTATTCATAAAACAGGATATGCAAAATACACTTCCTGTCCTAATTACACAAGTACACTTTCCCATTTACATTGTGGGTCACCGAAGTGACAAACATGTCGCCACCTCCAATTCCCCCCAATTGGCGCGTCCCTTTAAAACGTCAGTTTTTACATAAACAAACGAGTTTTATCGTTTTAATTTTTAAAATTTTGAATTTTTAAATAGAATTTTTTTTTTTTGGATTTTAAAATAAATATTTATTTTTCGGATGAAATTACAGAAACATCCGTCCTCTCTGTTACTCCAACTTTCACCATCCATCCGACATCAATGCGAGGCCATGTTTAGCATTTTAAAGAGGTAATAACTAATGAGATTTTGCATAAAAAAATAATAAGAAATGAAGAAAAAAATAATTTTTTTTTAAATTTATTTTCCATTGTGTATTTTGAATAACTTCAGGTATAATTGGAAGCAATTTTCAGTGCTTGTCTCCAACATACCGGGTCGGAAGCAGTTCAAATTAGCGGTGAATGAAATGCTTGTGAAAGACGATAAGTAAGTTCCGGGCGATTTAATCATTTCTGATTGAAATATTAACATTTTTTCTTCTCTTTTGAATATTTATTACGCAGATTGGAGCTCTTAAAAATCATAAACATCAACTCGACTGATTTAGACGATCTAAATGCAAAATTAAGCAACGAGTTACTCAATTCCGAGTCGCGGGTACAACTTCTATACGCTAATAAATTCGAAGCTACGAACATTTTTAAAGTGGCCAACACTCTGGGACTAACCAGTAAGGATTACATTTGGATTGTTTCTCAATCCATTATAATGGACTTCCGAAAGGATGGAGAAACTTTTCCCGAATTCCCCGTTGGGTTAATGGGTAAGAAGTGAAGTTGATATTTGTTTTCTGGTTTTAATTGCACTTTTTATTTGATAATTGGAAAAAAAATCGAGAGAGTAAAAAAGGAAAGAGGAAAAGGCTGTTTTTCTAATATTGTTGTAAAATCGCTTGGTTGGAAATAATGAAACGTGTCGTAGGGTTAAAGAATTACAAGTGTTTTATTCTATAAAAATGCACAGGTTAAGTATCACAATGGTTAGCCATGATTGGCTGTTAAATTGGGTCGTCTAGTGGACGTATCAGCGTCTGCCACAGAACGTCCGAGTGCCCTCTTGCGACGTAATGGCGGTCAAGCGACATGGGGTCCAACAAATTCTCCTCTTGAACTGTCAATACTCGCACTCAATAAACATCAATTACACTTTTCATCAAAACACTCAAATAAATTGTCATTCTGACTTCGATTTTTCTCAATTTGCCCTTTCTCGTTTGAATATTTTATCTCACGTTTGCGTTTGCGTTGAATTTCCGTAATAAAGTCTTTTGTTACGTGGCTCTCCTTGTGGCTCGCATTGAATATTTTTTTATCGTCTACGCCTCTCGTGGATCGAATCACCGCCTCCTCGTCCATTTGCGTTGTTGTTGTCGCATTGCTGCTTGTCGTTCTATTTTTTCGTCGTCTGTTTTTCTTCCTTTGGTTCGTATCAGTTTCTGTATTAGCAACGCTCAAACTTGCGTGTTCGGCACCATCTGATTTCGTATCGATCCCATCCGGATCCAAGTCGATCTCATCTGATTTTGGGTCTAAATTCACGCCCTCGTTCTCGAAAATTTTGCGTTTGATTTCTCTGTACAGCAGCAATTCGTCGCGTTTTACGTCGATCTTATCTCGTAGGTCTGTAGCGATTTTCTCTTCCAAGTTCGTATGGAAATCGCGTCCATCTCCATCCGTCTCAAATTCCTCCTCCCTCTGGTCGATTCTATTCAATTCTGCGTCGAGCCCGCCCTGCGCTTTGTTTGAACTCGGCCCATCTTCGTAAAGTACAAATGCGCGTTCAGGCTCCTCGTTGTTACGACTTTGATCATTGTTTCTTTGCTCGCGCTCGATCTGTTAGCTAGTTGCAGTGTATTTGGACTGTTAAAGTAGAAAAGGAAACAACATTAAATAAGTGAATAACCAGACCTGAATACATGTGCGCCTTGCATGGAGAAAAACCAAAGAAGAAGTTCTCTTTTAATCAGTTTAGAAAGAAGTGCCACCTAGTGGCAAAAATACATTAAAAGTGTAATAAAGCCATCTGGTGGGAAAATACACAATCAAGGTAATAAACAGTTATATAAACAAACTAAGAGATGCAATGAATAAGAGAACTGTTTACATAACAAATACAACCAACTGATTAGTAATATGATAAGGTTTACAAGCGGCCCCCTCATATTACTTAAGCACTAATCAAAATAAACACACATAAATTTTGAACAGAATTTAAGTAAAGTAGTCTTATCCACTGCTTTAGTCATTACATCCGCTGGATTGTCATTGGTATCAACGTAACGGATAATAAGACCATGATCTTTCACTAAGGTACGGACAAAGTGGTATTTGATGTCAATATGCTTAGTACGCCGATTTTCGATAGCAGATCTCGAAAAGTCTATGGATGAAGTGTTATCACAAAATACGGCATGAAGTTTGATTCCATCCGCAGGTGGTATGATTTCACAAAGAACACGTTCCAACCAGATGAAATCTTTAACTGTTTCAGCTAGAGCAACATACTCGGATTCCATGGTGGAGAGCGAAACACTCTTGTGTTTGACAGCTTCCATGACTGGTATAAAATCTTTGCCATAATACAGTCTAACGCGGCCCGATCCAATGCTGGCTTTACATCCGAGGTCGTCCAGCGTAGAGGCAGAAATCATGTTACGTCGTAGATCCGGCGAATAAAACACATTTCGCAACGTAACAGGCTTGACACTCGTCCCAAAAACACAGTTGATCGAGACATCTCCAATTCCTTCAATGTTTATAGTCGAAGACTTTCCGGCTTGCATTATTTTACCATTCGCTAGTGGTTTAAATCGGATGAAGAATTCCTTATTTTTGCAAAAGTGGCTGGTGGCTCCTGAATCGTAAACCCACTCCACATCCTGTTTTACTGGAGTCACAGCTTCAGCATCACAAAGTTCCATCAGGTAACCCAACTCTCTAAATTTCGCTGTGAAGTCACTCTCGTCACTTTCGCCAATTTCTATTTCTTCTCCGCTCAATTTGGTCTTAGCGTGGCATTCACGTGCCCAATGTCCCTGGCGGCCACAGCGATGACACGGCCCCCGAGTCGAAGGTTGCCCACGGCCACCACGGCCACCACGAGACCGTCCTCAATACGTGCCGCCCCGCTGTCCATCAGTTCCAGAATAATGGCCAGGTTTGCCTTTTGTTAAATCAAGGCCGAAAGCGCCTTGGACTTGCTGCTCTCCGGCATCACGCTTCACCTGTGCAATCCGACCTTCTTCCGATATCAGCTCTTTCTCCACTTTATCCAGGGTAAATTCCTTGTCTTCCCACCAATAGATTGTCTGTACAATCGTTTGAAACTCGGGTGGGAGATGCCTAATCAGTTGAAAAGACTGGTAAATGTCATTAACAGAATGTTTAAGTCCCTCAAGTAACTTGGATGTCTTGCGTATTCTGGCAGCAAAGACTCCAATGCTTTCTGTTTCCGCGTCATAGCGTAAGCTAAAGAATTCGTCCAATAATTGCATCACTCGGGCTCGGGAAACTGGTTCAAAATTAGTCTTTAAAATTTTCCAGGCTTCCTTGGCATCCTGAGTGTTGCTTAAAAGTTCCCGGTATTGCTTCTCTATTCCATAGTAGATCATGCTATAAGCTCGGTCCTTGCGGAAAGCGTTGTCTTGCTTCTCTCGCCAAGTTGCAGTTGCATCGACCAATGGAATGTCGGTACCACCAACAAAGCCCCAACAGCCCTGGTACATGAGGGCGACCATGATCTCCTCCTTCCAAGTGGCATAATTGTCTTTGCCGAGAAGAGTCACTTTGTGTCCACCAACTTTCTCCTCTTCCATTTTAGCAGTTGGAAGTAAATTCGGCACAAAATAGCACTCAATGTCGCACAAAAACTGATGCACAAGTCGATGCACACAATAACGCAACACAATAGATTGGATTACGGTTACACACAAGCCAGGTGCAATGCTTGTGGGTTAGTTCGCTCTTAATAATTAAGTTAGTGTATTTCTGAGACAACACTAAGCTAAATAAGAATTTGTCGCAGCAAATTCGTAATTTTTCACACAATTTTTCACAATAAATAGGGAAATTCTCACTAATAAATTCAAATGACAACAGATAATCAATCAAACAGAGTAATTTTCCATAATTCAGACCAAAGTTCTCAAAAACAAATTCAGAATAGTGATAAATCATTAATCAGACACAATTCAGATCAAAAATAAATTCAAAAATTAAATAAATCATCAATTGAACATAATTCAGATCAAAAATAATTCAAAAGACAATAAATTGTAATCAAATACATAATATTTCAAATTCCAATTCAAAAAGGCAATAAATCACAAATGAAAAACAAATTTTCAAGCAAATCATTAATTAAACACAAATTTTTAAGCAAATCATTAATTAAACACAATTTCTCAGGTAAATCATGAATTGTACACAAATTCTCAGGTAAATCATGAATTAAACATAAATTTTTCAAGTAAATCAATTCATAAACAATTTTCAGGCTGTCTTCAGGTTGAAATAGTCCAGAAATGGTCTCAAAACAGGTCCACTGGTACAAAAACGCGTTACGGATGTTCCCGATCTTCATACACTTCGTTTCGTCGACGTTTCGTCGACGTTCGTCTCGTTCGTTGCCGCAAACGTGCTCCGCTCGGATAGTCAACACGTGCACTGTCCGTTCGTCAAAAGGTGCTCCGCTCGGTTCGTCAAAACGTGCTCCGCACGTATTCGTAACGTTTCGTCGACGTTTTCAATTCGAAAAAATGCCGCAAACCTCGTAAATAATCCAGCCAAGTGCTCCAGATGTGTTGTCAAACTCCTTCAGGTCCACAAACAGTTTGGAGACATCAATATGTACAGGTAAACACATCTGAGATGGGCGCCGCCATCTTGGATTCCAGAAAAACCGGGTAATGTTACTTCTCCAAATCATGCAAACAGTCCAAATTGGCATTCCTGTGGCCCATAACCATGTTAGCTAGTTGCAGTGTATTTGGACTGTTAAAGTAGAAAAGGAAACAACATTAAATAAGTGAATAACCAGACCTGAATACATGTGCTCCTTGCATGGAGAAAAACCAAAGAAGAAGTTCTCTTTTAATCAGTTTAGAAAGAAGTGCCACCTAGTGGCAAAAATACATTAAAAGTGTAATAAAGCCATCTGGTGGGAAAATACACAATCAAGGTAATAAACAGTTATATAAACAAACTAAGAGATGCAATGAATAAGAGAACTGTTTACATAACAAATACAACCAACTGATTAGTAATATGATAAGGTTTACACGATCTCCCTCGTCCGTTCGACAGACTTCGTTTTTGGTACGTTCCAAACTTCGTGTTTCGATGCCATTTCAGCATTCATGGCCTTTATCCACCCCTCGGAACCAATCGAGTGTACCGCTTCGATCCCTTCCGAAATACTGGCCATTGAACTCGTAACTTGTTCACGCTCGGTCTCGATCTTGTCTTCTATCTTCTTCGTTCGTCCCCAAGACTCGATCGAATTTGCGGCTTTCTTCGCGCTCCAAACTTGTTTTGCCATCAATTTTAGCTTCTCGTCCATCCACTCCTCGGATTCAATTGGTTCCACTTCGTCGTAGTCGGGTTCGATTTCTTCCGATACGTTGGGCATCATTCTTGATTTTATTCGCATTAGAACTTGGCATTCTGCCATCGTGGCTCTCGGCGCGCGTTGTTGAGTGGGTGGTGGCGGTGGCGGTTCGGCTTCCTTGTCGTTCTGGATTTTGTCTTGCGCGATCTTCTCTCGATTTCCGTCTATTAATTCGTCATTTTTGTCTGCGTCCTTTTCTTCGTCAGAACTTGTCTCGATCTCCAAGTCGGTGTATTCGGGTTGCTTTGCGGTATCGGCTTCACTGCGTAGCATCGGCGCGCCCAACTCGTTCTCGTCGAATTTTACATTTCGTTCCTCGTTCTCCTCTCGATTTTCGGCCACGGATTCGTCGTTTCCGAGTAAAGCATCGGGATTCACTTCAGGCGTCGACTCGTGTTGCGCATCGAATTCGTTAATTTTTGCTTTAAACTCGTTTAAATTCGCATCGTTTGGTTTTGTTTGCGGTTTTCTGCACGGTGCCGATTCATTTAACTCGTTTTTAACGCCATTTTCTTCGTTGTAATTCGAAATTTCTTTGCTTTCTGCGTCGGATGTGTCTGAATTGACATCAGACTCGATCGTATTTCGGCATATTCCATCTATCTTCCGATTCATTTCGATCGCATCTCGATACATTTCTTCCATTTTTCGAATTATTTCCGTCGCAACTCTTTCGAAGTTATTATCATTCGTAATTTCAGCAATTTCTTCGTTTTCCTCGATGGGTTTTACGTTGTTGTCGCCAATTTCTTCTAGTCTCGCATGTATTTCCGTTCGCTCCGCATCAATATCCGCTCGTTTGCCATTCTTGTTTCCAAAATCGTCGTATTTTCCATCTAAATCGTCCGATTCTTTGCTTTTCTTGATGATTTTTACATCCTTTTCGCCGATTTTCTCTTCGTTGTCTTCAAAATCGCCGTGGTTTTCTTCGTAATCTGGGACATAATCACCAAAAACGTTAAATCTGGGTCTCCACGTATCGTCGTATTCATCCTCCGCATCATCGTTTTCGCTTTCCGCATCGTCGTTCTCCTTCTCCGCATCGTTGTCTTCGCTCTCCGCATCAACGTTCTCTTTCTCCGCATCGTTGTCTTCGCTCTTCGCATCGTCGTTCTTCTTCTCCGCGTCGTCTACGATGTGGCATTCTTCGTCGAAGTCGTCCCATGTGCGTCCGTCAGCGCCGCCTCACGTATAGCCGTCGTCGGGTCTTGGGAATCGAAATTGTTTTCTTATGGCTTCCGTAGACGTCAAAATTTCAGTCGCGCACAAGTTTCCTTCGGGTTTTTGGTTTCTCTTGAATGTGCCCTTACCACGTTTGGTATTCGTCCTCTCTTTCTTCGGTCTTGTACAAGCTGACGCCTTGTGCCCGCTCCCTTCGCAGTTGAAGCAGAAAATTGGGTTTTCACAATCACTCGCCATGTGTCCGGTCTGGTTACAATTGAAACATTTTCTCTTGTCAGTGCGCTTCTCGAATCTCTTCCGACTGTCGACTTTATACGCAACCTCCGCACCTCCTTCGTTTTTCGTGTTATTCTGCGTTTCACGTGATCTCAAAATTTTTCGCGCATCTTGTAGTGTTGTCGTCTTATTTGCTCTGATGCCTTCGGCCGTGGCGTCGAATTCTTCTCGCAGTCCCCTTAATATCGCGTATTTGGCCTGTGTTTCCGCTATATCTTCTCCGTACGAGGCGCATTTAGTTCTCAGTGCCTCGACTCGATTCACGTACTGGTCTATTGTCTCTTTCGCGGCCATTTTTAAGCGCAGCAACTCGTCTAGGCATTCGTACTGGAGATCCGTCGTATCGATCTCCATATTTTTCTTTATCTTGTCCCACAGCTCTTTAGCGGTTAGTGCGTCGTCGTAACGTAATACTTGCTCATCGTTTAGGGTTCCGATTAGTATTCCTTTCGCGGCATTGTTGCTTTTCCGCCACGTTTTCCACGTTTTCTCGTCCTCATCGTGGGTCGCCTCTCCCTTAATTGGTCGTTTGGGTTCCGTCTCCTCGATCGCGGTTTCCCACAGCTCTCGTTCGTTCAGGGCGGCTTTTACTCGTTTGGACCACAGCAAATAGTTACCGTCGTGTAACAATTCTATCTGGTTGCGGATCTTCGTCGTTGAATTCGTCATGTCGTCTTCTCAAAAACACGTGCTCGCTTGAAATTTTCAGACTTTTACTGCTCGTCTTTTCTTCTTCGAGTTTGTACGCCTCGTGTTTTGACTTGTAATCGTCAGTTATTCTTTAACGTCGTCGGTGGATTTTTAACGATTCATCTGCTACCATTTGTTATAAAATCGCTTGGTTGGAAATAATGAAACGTGTCGTAGGGTTAAAGAATTACAAGTGTTTTATTCTATAAAAATGCACAGGTTAAGTATCACAATGGTTAGCCATGATTGGCTGTTAAATTGGGTCGTCTAGTGGACGTATCAGCGTCTGCCACGGAACGTCCGAGTGCCCTCTTGCGACGTAATGGCGGTCAAGCGACATGGGGTCCAACAAATATCTCTTATAGTTCGCCATCTGTCTAGTCTCGCGCATGCGCTGTTTCGTATCGCGGATCTTGTCTGTTGAGTAAATGTACTTTTGGGTGGACGTGTGAGGATTGCCGATGGACGAATCGAAAGAATTATCCAATTAGCAATCAATGGAAATGATTTCCTGTTTGCCTTTTGTCTTTGCAGGTGTCAATTTTGATACGAGTGCAACGAGTTTGTTGACCGAGTTACATAGGGCGGGAAAGGTGATCGGGCACGCCCTCGATCTTTACCTCCAGGACCCTCCATCGACTTCGTTTAGCCTTTCGCCCAACATTAACTGCAAGACTTCGTTGCAAACTCGGTGGCCCCACGGACGGAATTTGTACAAGTGAGTTTGGTTAGCCTAGTGGGGAGGAGAAGAGTCCTCGTGGGCTCCAAATGACTTATAGCTCTGTCTACAGAACAAGGGTTGGCCAATTGCCTCTGAAACTCTCGTTACTGCTGATAGAGGAGGGGAAAGCGATGATTTGAGATGACGCGGATCGAGATGAATTTTTCTTTGCTTTCTTTCTTTCTTTTCTTTTCTATCTCGTGTGCCTTCTATACCTTAGTGAATTATCTTTGTATTATCGCAGGTATTTGCGTCGGGTGAAAGTCAATTCGAGCGGTGATGAGCCAAATATCGAGTTTAACGACGACGGCACTTTGAAATACGCCAAATTGAATATCCTCAATTTCAATACGGAGAAAGAATGGCAATTTGTAAAGAATAACAATTTTTTTTTTTTTTTTTTTTTTATATAAAAATAATTTTTTTTTTTTATGGGTAATAAATTTAAATTTTTTATAACAGATAGGTACTTGGACCCAAAATGGACTCGTTTTGAAGGGTATCGTTTGGCCTGGGAATGCTCCGTCTCCACCCTTAGGGAAACCAGATGGATTTCATTTAAAAGTCACGTTTCTTGAAGAACCGCCTTATGTGGTGTTGGAAATGCCTGATCCTGATACAGACGAATGCCCGAAGAAAAGAGTTCGGTGTAGATTGGGAACTGATGAACAGTTGGCTGAAATGGAAAAGTAAAAAAGAAACAGAGAAAAAATTTTATTTTTTATTTATTTTATTTTTTTAAAATTTTAAAATTTTCTAAAAATTTAGATCGTTTACGGAGAGCGAAATTAAGAGAAACACATCGATGTACAAGTGCTGTAGCGGATTTTGCATCGATTTGTTAAAGAAATTCGCCAAAGACATGTCATTCACTTTTGAGCTGGTCCGCGTCGAAGATGGACTCTGGGGTTCGATGGAGGTGAAAGTTCCGCTTTAAAACCACAGTGCATTTATTTTGCCTGTGTATTCCCTCATCTGTGGAAACACTGTGCAATTGACTTTTACTACCGCCAATAAAAGTCAATTGCATTTGAGCCAGCTGGACATGTGTGACTGCGATATGGTCTTACCTGCCATGGTATGGAGATTTACCACAGCTGGAGGGACGCATACATCAAGTAATAACAAGACAGTGAATCAGATTGTTGGGTTTTAGCCTTTGATCGTTGTCTAGGGGTTGGGTCACCTATCTTACTGTGTGGCTGTGCTGTTAGGCACGCTACACCGGCGTCCGACCCGTCACACACAGAACCTAAGTCCTATGGGTAGTGTGGTCGCATCGGACGAACATTCTGCCGTACTTACCTCGTACAGCCCATGTAGCCACTCAGGAGGCTGCAGCAGGCACATCTTCCTGCTACTGAGCGTCACATTGGTGAATGGTGAAAGGAGCAGAGTCAGCAGTTGTCTCTGCTGGTGCTCGGACCGTGGCAGCTCATCCTGGCACGTTTTCACCCTCGGCTCTGGGGGCCACCAGGCAGTGTGTGGAGTGACATAGGCCACTAGGGTGACTAAACGGTCACACATGTTGTGCAAACTGCAAAGTTAAGTAATGATTTGTATTTTTAATATTCAGAACGGAACTGCAAATGGATTAATTGCACCTTTGGTGAATAAAAAGACGGACATCGTCATGACAGCCTTTAAAATTAACGCTTTGCGCGAGAGATTGGTCGATTTCTCCATACCCTTCTTGGAGACCGGCATCACCGTCGTCGTGGCCAAGAAAACAGGAATTGTCTCACCAAAAGCGTTTTTAGGTTACTAAACAAATGAAAATAGAATAAAATGCAATGAAATACTTGTACAATAAAATTCGACATTTAGAACCATTCGACACGTACTGTTGGGTGTTTATTTTGTTCGTCGGAGTCCAAGTGGCGGCGTTGGCAATATTTTTCTTCGAGTGGTTGAGTCCTGACGGTTACGACACAAAGTTTCAAGCGAGTTCAGGTAAATGTAATAATATTAATAACATCATTTATTTGTTATTGATACAATTAGTATTTTGCTTGATTACTTCGCAAAATTGACAATTTTTCTCGGTCGTTTTTTAAGGATATAGATTTTCCCTTTTTCGAACATACTGGCTCGTGTGGGCCATGTTGTTTGGTGCAGCTGTCGATGTAGACTGTCCCAAGGGATTTACTGCGCGATGTGTGGCCAATATATGGGCCTTATTCACTGTAATTTTCTTGGCCATTTATACAGCTAATTTGGCTGCCTTTATGATCACTGGAGAGGATTATTACAAATTAGTGGGCATCAACGATAATTTGGTAAACTCGTGTTTTAACAGCACCAAAGCTCTTTAAAAGTTTTCGAGTTTGTTTGACGCAGTAATTAGTAATTATGCACGTTTGATTTCCAGTTCCTCAACCCTTTCAGTCACCAGCCGCCGTTTAAATTCGGAACTGTTCCTTCGGGCAACACGGAATCGATCATCAAGGACAATTTTCTCGACATATACAATTACATGAAAAAATATAATAGATCTGATGTCACAGTGGGAGTGGAGGCCGTAAAAAATGGGTTAGTAATTAATCACGATGTCGGTTCCACCGTTTTATTTATATGCAATGGGATTTTTATTCATTAAAGTGAACTAGATGCTTTTATTTATGACGCCACAGTGTTGGAGTTCGTCGTCTCCAGAGACGACGAATGCCGTTTGTTAACGGTTGGCAAATGGTACGCCATAACTGGATACGCCGTTGCCTTCCCACCAAAGTCCAAATACCTAAGCATGTTTAACCGGCTGATACTTTACTATAAAGAAACAGGTAATTAATTGTGACCACTTGTTTGCGCATTTTTTAAAGGCTTTTGTTTAACTTGGCGCGGATTTCCCCAAAATTTCTCCAAAATTTCCCCAAAATTTCCCCAAAATTTCCCCAAAATTTCCCCAAAATTTCCCCAAAATTTCCCCAAAATTTCCCCAAAATTTCCCCAAAATTTCCCTAAAATTTCCCCAAAATTTCGACAAAATTTCCCCAAGATTGTAGCATAGACAAATAAAATAAATGTCTAGGGCCTGTGTTTTTAGGGATCTAGTCCGGGCCCCTCAAAAAAGTGCAAATCTAGTCGAAAAACTATCTAGGGCCCCAAAACAGCTTTTATATTTTATATTTACTCATTGTAATTTTTTGGTTTAGGTGAACTGGAGCGGTTGCAGAAATTTTGGTTGTCGGGTGAGTGCAAACCACGTATTTTGGAAGAACGGTCATCGAGCGATGCTCTCGGCATTATGCAATTTATTAGCATTTTCATACTACTCAGTTGCGGCATGGCCTTTTCCTTCCTGTTGTTGTTGGTCGAATGCATTTACTTCAAGTTTTGTCGCTCGCAGGTAGCAAAAGCCAACAAGAAGCATTGTTGCAGCCTTATCAGTGTGGTAATGCAGTGACTGTAAGCAGTTGGATTGGGCAGTCGCTTAGATGAGCCAAGTGTTCTCTTTGCAGAGTGTGGGCAAGTCGTTGAGTTCTGGCAAAGTTGTTGGTTCGGTGATGGAGAAGAAACAGCACAAAATCATTTTCATGGATCCAAATTGCGATGTGCAGTTGACTGAAGTGCAGGACAAATTGTTCAAAGCTGAACAGAAAATCGCCGGCTTGGAGAAGGAAATGGAATTCCTCAGAGTCAAACAAGGTCTTCCTACTTGTAGGAAAAGGTGAATAAAAAATTAAAAAAAATCATTTTTTTATTTTTTTATTTGTTTTTATACAGAAAAGGAGTATGGCCGTTCAGACAAA
Source organism: Strigamia acuminata (assembly GCA_949358305.1). Taxonomy (NCBI): domain Eukaryota; kingdom Metazoa; phylum Arthropoda; class Chilopoda; order Geophilomorpha; family Linotaeniidae; genus Strigamia; species Strigamia acuminata. Next base: position 2,722,913 of record OX442314.1, read on the forward strand.
ACGATCAGATCATGTGCCTCTTGTAAACAAAGGACACCATGACAATTACAGCAGATCGTATAATTACAATAGCATGGAAAGCGAGACATTTATCTAGAGTGATTGAACACTTAAATTAGTTGGTTTGATCATTATTTTCAACCGTGGATTTACGGCACTGCGCAGATGGTTAAATTGGCACGGAAATGCCACACAAACACCATTCAAGTGCCATTTGTGTGTTTATTTTAGTAGTCGAAATGATACTCTTAAAAAACATATAACAAAGCATACAAAGTAAAAATGACATTGTTCATTCAGTTCATAATTGTGTAATTCTAATTTTATTTCAAATGACATTTTGTTTTTGTTTTCAACTCAAAAGTTTTGGTTCAGTTTCTTTCATCCACAAATCAAAACCTGCTACTTGCTGCGTTTGTATATTTTTATCGTTTCATTTCCAATTTTTTACGGTGAGCGACACACGAAAAACTGGTACTTTATCCTGCAATTGAAATTAGAATCTGAAAATTCGTTTATAAATTCATACCGGAGAAAAACCATGAAATTGCCATTCGTGTGCCTTCTCCTCGACTCGAAGTGTGGATTTCAATAAACATTTATTAACCCACACGAGAGAAAACAATTCAAGTGCTATTACTTGTGTGCATATTTCTGTATTCTTAAATTCAAAACGGTTTAATTTCTGTTTTTATTGGTGCATTAATGCATTTCAATTTGATTTTTAAAAATAACATTATATAAATATTTTTTTTATCAGATTTCCTATCAACCAGGTCGAAAATATTCCCGGTTGAATGGAATCCTGCTTACCATTAATCCGTGTTATTATTTCTGCATTTATATAAGTTATTTATTTATTCGTTGAAAGTTCTGTATTTGGAATTGCATTTTGTGTTCAACTCAAATTTAAGAAAACTGAAACTCGTTTTAATTTGTTTCATCCACGAAACAAAATCTGCCACTTTTGTATATTTTTCTCATTTCATTTCCAATTTATTATTTCTTCCCAAAACTTGTAAAAAATAAAAATAAAATGCTGTGCATTGTTACAACTCAATTTCATACAGGATTCCTCTCTTAAAATGAATATTAATAATCGCGTTGCTTCACTCATCAGGCTGACTGAAAAATGAATGAACAATGAAAAAGATTCCTTACTCAATATGTGAGGGAATGCAGAATTGAAGATTATTATTATCATTAGTCATTAGTTTGATATTTGTAGTTTTAATTATTGTATTCTTTGCCAATAGTTGGCGCCATGTACCCACAGTTCAGATTTGTTTATGTTTATGTTTGACTCAAGTTCAGGTTTGGGCTTGACTCAAGTTTTAGTTTTAGTTTTGGTTTTGCCTTAAAATGTAGAAGATGTAGAATAAATCAGCTCCAAAAACAAGTGGGTTTTGCTTTGTAACACTCAACAAATGGTGCCGAAACTCGAACAAATACATCAGGACAATTGACCACAGTGCAATCAAACCAAAAACGTGAGCTAAAACGAACTTTTACCTAAAAATCACATCACCACACGGAAATTCACACGGAAATTCAACATGGATGCAGCCAAACGAAAAAGAAGGATTATCCGGGCCACAATCACAAAAACAATGACAAAAACGGAAACCCACATCGCAGCAAAAGCTGAAATTGAAGTGGAGACAGCACGAGACCGGTTAGTCGAACTTATACGTGATTTGAAATTGGCTGATGAATGCGTACAAGAGCTCATCACAGACGAAGAGGAGCTGGCTACAGATGCAACTGTATGTGAAGAATATCAGGAAAAAGCCACGGGATGGAAAATAAAAGCAAACAGGGCGCTGGACGAAATTAAACACGCAGATCCAAACAGGCAATTAATCATCGCACCCAACCCGCCGCACCCAGTCCAACCCATACAACGAAAACCGAAACTACCGCAACTAAAAATAACTTCGTTCAACGGACAATTAGACCAATGGCAGTGTTTTTGGGAGCAGTTTTCCACATCAGTGGATAAAAACACTGAATTAAGCACAATAGACAAGTTAATTTATTTAAAATCCTTGTTGACAGATACAGCTCTACAAGCTATCGCTGGGCTCGAACTATCAGATGCGAATTATACACGGATAAAGACGATACTAGAGGGAAAATTTGGTGACAAGGACAGCATCATCCAGGCTCACATCAATAGTCTGATGAACGCAACACCCGTACCGAATTCAACGTCAACGGAACTGAGAGGCAAGCATAATGAATGCCAAAAGGCAATTTGGGCATTAGAAGCATTAGGAGTAGACATCACTGCATACGGCACGATCCTCTTACCAATAATTCTGCGTCAATTTCCACCGGATATGGATTTGCAATGGTACCGCACAACACCAAAAGCTGATCGCACAAACTTGGGGACGCTGATGAAGTTTTTGAATGAGGAAATCGAAAACATTGAAAAATCACACAAAATTCGGAAATGTTTGACCACCACTCAAGATGACAGCGATGACATTACGGAAGCTCTGCCAACCACAGCTACTTTGAAAATCCACACAACCGAAAAAGCAGAGTCTAAGGGGACACACCGAAAAATTAAACAAGAAATCACACCACACTGTATTTTTTGTGACAGAAAGGGTCATTGGGCGCAAGATTGTAGGACGGTTACTGACGTGGAAAAGCGGAAGGAAAAAATAAAATCGGACAACCGCTGCTACATTTGTCTGAGAAAAGGGCACAGAGCGAACACATGCCAACTAGCTACAAAACGACCATGTCAAAAATGCAAGGGCAAGCATCACTATGCAATCTGCACACCTCAAGACCAAAAAACCACACACACACAACCAACAACCACACCAGTCAACAGCATGACTCTGGCGATCCAAACCAAGGATATTTACATGCAAACAGCCAAAGTTTGGATACACGGAAAAAACGGACTGAAAAAACTAACACGATGCATTTTCGACAGTGCAAGTCAGAGAAGCTACGTAACGAAATCACTCATTGAACAATTACAGCTGGAAGTTGTAGACACGGAAACACTGAACATTATTGGATTTGAATCACCAGAGCAACACGAAACAAAGCGAAGAAATGTCAAGATCATATTACGAAGCACGTTAGATGACAATAAGGTGGGGATCGAGGCATTAGAAACGACTAACACTTTCGCCACACTGCCTCCGGTACCGACTCAGATTGTTAATCAACACACCGATTTGAAGTTTGCGGATACAGATACGACACAGACAGCTGTACCGATAGAAATACTGATTGGAACCGACTTCTATCACAAAGTCATGGAGGACCAGATCATTCGCATCTCGGCAGCCATGGACGTACGCAAGAGCAAGTTTGGATGGGTAGTACATGGCCACCTACCAGGAGCTCGGGCAAAAACCACACATGCGTAGAACATACAATTAGCCAAGCAAGCTGATGACACCATCATTCGAAAATTTTGGGATTAGAATCAATTGGGATTTTAGACAACTGCCAACAAACATTTACGTTGGAGGAAAAACACACTTGGGAGCAGTTCAACTCATCATTCCAAATACGCGAGGGACGGAGTGTAGTCAAGTTACCATGGAAACAGAATGCACACGAACTACAAGACAACTATAAGGTTGCAAAAACACGATTTGACGCTCTACACAAACGATTCCAACGTGATGGGGACTTCAAGACACGATACTGCACGGCGATGCTTGATTATTTCGAGAAAAATCATGTAGAAACAATTACACCAGACATGATGGTCGGAGAACATGTTTATTATTTGCCACATCAAGCAGTCATAAAAGAAAATCGTCAAACGACCAAAGTCCGCATAGTATTTGACGCATCATCACACGAGAGAAACTCACCGTCGCTAAACGATTCTCTACACACGGGACCCAACTTGAATCCGGAAACCACAGCGACCTTGTTACGGTTCCGCACCTACTGCAATGTAGCATCGGGCGACGGAAGCCAAGCTTTTTTACAAGTCCTGCTACACGAAGAAGACAGAGATGCAACACGTTTCATATGGTACAACGTCAAACGTGATGATGACGGACAACTTACAATAACGGACGAAATAACAACTCACCGATTTACCAGACTGCCGTTTGGACTCACCTGCAGCCCGTTCATACTTGCAGCAACTTTACGTGCTCATGCCAACCTCCGGCAGGAAGTATATCCGACATTAAACGCAGCAATTGATGAAGACATGTACGTCGACGATTTCGTGACAGGAGCGGATTCATTGAAAACAGTAACAACGATATACGAAGAAATGCGCAATCTAACCGCTGAAATACAGCTACCAATGCAAAAATGGCGAACAAATTCACCGCATTTACGGGAAAAATGGAGAAGCAGTGGGGAATCCATGCAGGAAGCGGGAAAAATCTTAGGAATAGATTGGAATCACACCACGGACGAAATTTATCACAACACCACGGAAGTTATAAAACACTTGCATGATCAACCGCATACAAAACGGCTCGTACTACAAATTGCAGCAAGAATTCATGACCCGTTGGGACTGCTATCACCAATCACTTTAAGAGGAAAGACCTTATTTCAAGAAACATGGGTACGAGGTCTGCAGTGGGACAACATACTACCCACGGATCTTGCAACAGAATGGAAAAAATGGACAAACGGAATCGCTGAAATAACGAAAATTTCTATTCCTCGATGGGTAGGAACTTTGTACACCAATCCACACCAATTGATTGACATGCACGTGTTTTGTGACGCAAGCGAAAAGGCATACGGTGCTGTACTCTACGTCAGATGTACAGAAGACAACAAAACAACATGCAACCTCATGATAAGCAAAACGAGACTTGCACCTGTCAAGAAACTAACCATTCCACGCCTCGAATTAATGGCCGCTCTCATTGGCGCACGACTGTACCGTTATTTTTCGCAGGCGGTACACCTAAAAATAAACAAAATAACAATGTGGACCGACTCGACGGTGACTCTGCACTGGATCACCACTGAAACGAGCAAATGGAAATCATTTGTTGCCAATCGGGTAACCGAGATTCACAAACACGTCAACCCAAATGACTGGCGTCACTGCCCTGGGAAGAATAACCCGGCCGATCTCGTCACTCGAGGACAGTCCACGAGCGGATTAAAACAAAATGCAATCTGGTGGCATGGACCAGAATGGTTAACATCAATTGAAGAAAAATGGCCAAAATGGGATAAACAAATCACAGGCCTACAAATTTTAAAAAAGGAAGCGAAAAAGAACACTCAACCGCTAATTGTGACGGAATCTCACAAATCGGAGCCGGTTGATGCAAAACGAATCAACAACTATGGAAAAATCGTACGAATCACAGCATGGATGCTACGTTTTATTAATGGATGCAAAATGAGACGCCCTGAGAAACAGGAACTTACAGCAACCGAGCAACACGCCGCAGAGAAGGTTTGGATAAGGCATATCCAACACACGTATTACGATGCAGAAATACAAATGCTAAAAGCGGGAAAGAAGCTCTCACCCAATTCAAAAATAAAAAACTTTCATCCATTTCTCGACAATGAAAACATCCTTCGGATTGGCGGACGACTGCAGTTCGCAGATGCAACACAGCATGAAAAGCATCCGATGATTCTACATGGAGATGACCATTTCGTGAAACTACTTGTGAAGCAAACACATGAGAAATTATATCACCTCGGAATAAGGTCGGTATTGGCCGAAATACGAAGCTACTATTGGATACAGCGAGCACGTCACACGATCAAGTCGGTAATCAAGGATTGCTTTGTCTGCAAAAAGATGACATGCAAACACGGAAGCGAAATTGAGGCGCCCCTACCGGCAGATCGATTATGGGAATCATCCCCATTCACCGTCACAGGCGTTGATTTTGCTGGCCCGCTATATGTCAAAATGTCGGAGACGACTTCAGCAAAGTCTTACATCGCACTATTTACATGTGCAACAACAAGAGCGATACACTTAGAACTGGTTTCAAACCTTACGCAGGAAAGATTTCTCTTGGCCCTACAACGATTCTTCAACAGACGCGGGATAAGTACGGTAATCTACTCCGACAATGCCCGCACGTTCAAGGCAACGGACAAACTACTTCAAGCCATTTGGAAAAACATAAAAGCACCACCGACTTCCCAATACCTGGCACAGACTGGAGTCGAATGGAAATTTATTGCAGAACGCGCGGCATGGTGGGGAGGATGGTGGGAGAGAATGGTACAGACAACGAAGAGATGTCTACGGAAAACTCTAGGAAAAACAAGACTAGACAGTGAAGAACTCATGTCAACACTCACGGGTGTCGAGGCGGCGATTAACAGCAGGCCAATCACATATGACTATAATGACCCCCAAGACGAGGAACCACTCACACCGGCACACTTCCTAACTGGGAAAAGACTTACAACAATACCAACTTCAAGTAAATTACCTGATATGAAGACCAATGTCATCAAGTTATGGCATCAGAAACAGCACATTTTGGGGTCCTTCTGGCGACGATGGCGCAAGGAATATCTACTAGACTTGTCTTCATTCCACCAGAGAAAACAACCCAAACCGGGACCATTGGTTGAGGTTGGAGAAATTGTACTGATTTCTAACGAAAATTGCCCACGTCATTTGTGGAAAACAGGAAGAATTACAGCAATCATCGAAGGAAGAGATGGGAAGATTAGATCATGCACGATCAAAACAACAACAGGTCAAGAGATACGCAGACCCATACAACTCATCCACCCATTAGAATTGAACTTGCGTCAAGATGGGGAGTGTGAGGGAATGCAGAATTGAAGATTATTATTATCATTAGTCATTAGTTTGATATTTGTAGTTTTAATTATTGTATTCTTTGCCAATAGTTGGCGCCATGTACCCACAGTTCAGATTTGTTTATGTTTATGTTTGACTCAAGTTCAGGTTTGGGCTTGACTCAAGTTTTAGTTTTAGTTTTGGTTTTGCCTTAAAATGTAGAAGATGTAGAATAAATCAGCTCCAAAAACAAGTGGGTTTTGCTTTGTAACACTCAACACAATAAACCCGATTACTTGAAATCAACTTCAACAATAAATGGACAGGACCTTTAGTTTGAGCAAAAAATGAAGCCAGAATGTTGAGATGCGCTCAACTAAACCTCTTGAGTGCTTATTTATTGGGTTTGTGTGTGCGCCGCCGGGTGTGGGTTTGTTGTGACATTGTTTACCGTGCCTCACATCGCACTTTCTCGTTCGTGCACGATTTAATGCATTTCTATTACGTTTTAAAGGTATCAAAGTTTCTAAATACTTGAAAAATAGTAGCAGATTTGCAGATGATGGTTGCAGGCAGATACTAATCTGTGGTTTTGTTTTGACTGCGTTTTATTTATATATTTTCCAGGTTATAAACGTATGGTGCAACTGTGCTCGGGCGACGGACGTTAGGCCTAACTGATGAATTCCACTCGACTGCGATTCTTCTCTTCCAGGGCTCCTTTCAACTGAATTCTTTGTGATCAGGGATCTCTACTGACCTCACAAAGTTAAAATCAGGTACAGGTTTGTAAAGTAATTAACTATTTTTTTTTGAGTGGAGAAAAGCGAGTAGATTGATCAGAAGAGTAGCGCGGTCAGGGGAACAAATTAAAAAATTAATTTTTTTTCCAAATTTTAGAAGAAGTTTATTTCAGCGTCATCGGGAGTCATCTGCTAACACCTGAAAGTCAAAAATGGAAAGAAAACTTCAAAAATACAGTTGCAATTTGTGCGACTATTCATGTTCATATTATTGTCTTTTGAAACATCACATGCTCAAACACACTGGTGAAAAGCCTTTCAAATGTCAAACATGTTCACTTTCCTTTCGGCTTAAACAATGCATGATTGTCCATATGAGAATTCATACTGGAGAAAAACCATTCGAGTGCCATTTATGTGATTATTGCAGCAGTGGAAGTGGAACTCTAAAAAGACATTTATTAACCCATACTGGAGAAAAACCATTCAAGTGCCATTTGTGTGATTATTCCAGCAGTGGAAGTTGAAATTTAAAGAGACATTTATTAATCCATGCTGGAGAAAAACCATTCAAGTGCCATTTGTGTGCTTATTGTTCCAGTCGTAGTGAACATTTAAAAGGACATCTATTACTGTAACCCATACTGGAGAAAAACCATTCAAGTGCCATTTGTGTAATTATTCCTGTATTGGAAGTGGGGATTTAAGAAAACATTTATTATCCCATACGGGAGAAAAACCATTCAAGTGCCATTTGTGTGATTTTTCTTGTACTACAAGTAGTTATTTAAAAAAGCATTTGTTAACCCACAGTGGAGAAAAACCATTCAATTGCCATTTGTGTGCTTATACCAGCAGTCAAATTGGAACTTTAAAGAGACATTTATTAACCCATACGGGAGAAAAACCATTCAAATGCCATTTATGTGATTATTGCAGCAGTGAAAGTGGAACATTAAAAAGACATTTGTTAACCCATAGTGGAGAAAAACCATTCAAGTGCCATTTGTGTGCTTATTCTAGTAGTCGAAATGATAAGTTTAAAAAACATTTAACAAAGCACAAATAGTAAAAATCACATTGTTCATTAAGACCATAATTCTGTTATTCTAATTTTATTTCAAATGACATTTTGTTTTTGTTTTTAATTCAAAATTTTGCCTCAATTTGTTTAATCCACAAATCAAAACCTCTGCTTGCTGTGTTTGTATATTTTTCTCGTTTCATTTCCAATTTTTTATGGTAAGCGATACACGAAAAACTCGTGCTTTATCTTGCAATGGAAATGGGAATTTGAAAATTGTTTTAAAAATTCATACCGGAGAAAAACCATGTAATTGGCATTAACCAACACTAGAGAAAACAATTCAAGTGCTATTTGTGTGCATATTCCTGTATTCATAAATTCAAAACGGTTTAATTTTTTGTTTTTATTTGTGATTTAATGCATTTCAATTTGATTTTTAAAAATAACTATTATATAAATATTTTTTATCAGATTTTCTTTCAACCAGGTCGAAAATATTCCTGGTTGAATGGAATCCTGCTTACCATGAATACGTGTTATTATTTCTGCATTTAATTATTTATTTATGCGTTGAAAGTTCTGTATTTGAAATTGCATTTTGTGTTCAACTCAAATTTAAGAAAACTGAAACTTGTTTTAATTTGTTTCATCCACGAAACAAAATCTGCCGTTCCCGTATATTTTTCTCATTTCATTTCTAATGTATTATTTCTTCCCAACACTTGCAAAAAATAAAAATAACAACTGTTTTTTTTTTATAATTTTATTTCAAATGACATTTTGTTTTTCTTTTTAACTCAAAATTTTGCTTCATTTTCTTTCATCCACACTTGCTGTGTTTGTATATTTTTCTCGTTTCATTTCTAATATTTTATGGTGAGTGACACAATCGAAATGGGAATTTTAAAATTTATTTAAAAATTCATACCGAGGGAGTGCGTGGTTTTGTTGAATTTTGGAAAGGAGTTGCTTGATCCTATCGAGGAGAATACGACTATGGTATGTTGTAGACTTTGGCTAGGAAGATTGAAAAGCGGGTTTATGGAGTGCAGAATACGAGGGATGCTACTATGGATTCTTGCTGAAAAATGTATTTTTTTACTGAAAAATGTATTTTTTTGTTGCAAAATTTATTTTTTTTGCTGCAAAATTTATTTTTTTTGCTGCAAAATTTATTTTTTTTGCTGCAAAATTTATTTTTTTTGCTGCAAAATTTATTTTTTTTGCTGCAAAATTTATTTTTTTTGCTGCAAAATGTATTTTTTTTGTTGCAAAATGTATTTTTTTGCTGCAAAATGTATTTTTTTGCTGCAAAATGTATTTTTTTGCTGCAAAATGTATTTTTTTGCTGCAAAATGTATTTTTTTGCTGAAAAATGTATTTTCTTGCTGAAAAATGTATTTTCTTTGCTGAAAAATGTATTTTTTTTGCTGAAAAATGTATTTTTTCTGCTGAAAAATGTATTTTTTTTGCTGAAAAATGTATTTTTTTTGCTGAAAAATGTATTTTTTTTGCTGAAAAATGTATTTTTTTTGCTGAAAAATGTATTTTTTTTGCTGAAAAATGTATTTTTTTTGCTGAAAAATGTATTTTTTTTGCTGAAAAATGTATTTTTTTTGCTGAAAAATGTTTTTTATTTTTATTTTTATAAAATGTATGCACGTCGTTTCTCAACACCAGCGCTTTCTGTCGTTCGTAATTAGCGACGCTAATAACCCAAAAATATTATTCGGATCACTGTACAATATTGCCCTGTGCAATTAAAATTCTCCTAAAATCTTTCGAATCTCAGAAAAACTTGAAAAATATTAATTTCCGACAAGTTGATTTAGATTGTGTGGTGACATCTCGCGGCGAGTATTGTAGATGAGTAATGGCGGCCAAAGGGACAGGCATGTGCGACTAAAGAAATAAGCGTGAAGCGACCGAGTGTTAAAGAAACGGATGAAGATTTGTTGGCAGAACAAGAGAAATTTCTGACTATGGTAGTCGTTTGGTTGCGTTGGCGAGTATTGATAAGAAGAAAATCGAAGAAACGAAAGCAAGTTTGACCAAAATCAACGATAATGGCTATAAAATAGGTTAGTTTTGAATATTTCCTCGGTTTGATCATGTTCTTTAAAATAATTTTTATGTTATTAATTTTATTAGGCAACGACGATAACATGAGGGTTTCCCGTCGTGCCAAAACTGACAAAAGCACAGGTGAATTTTAATTTTAAACCTCCAAAACATCCTTTTTCGTATTCCAGTAGTGTTATGAATGCAAGTTTCTAGTTCATCTCAGAACTAACCCGGGTTGAAAACGTAATTCGTATTCACAACTAAACTGGAATCGGTATTTTTGTATCCATCTTGTTTACAGTTTATAAATTATTTTAGTCGCAATGTTCGTCCAAAAGAATCTTGTTTGCTACGCAACTCGCAAATAAGAAACAAAAAGTCAACCTGATGAAAGAAAATGAATCCCCAAATATAGAAAACAAGTTTGGTAATAAATTAATTATTTTCGCACCGATAAAATAATAATATTAGAAAAATTGTATTTTATTTTTACAGGCGAAGAGAGTTTCGTTGAGGAAAATCTTACACTGGCTAAACCAATACACGAATCGAAAAATAAAGGGCTGATAGAAATCCGCCTCTGCAGACATTGGTCAGTTTATCGCAGAGTTGAGGAGGAGGAGCCCGAATGGATTGAAGAGAGGCAGCGGGTGGAGGAGGAGGAGCGCCGCAAACACGAGCAGATGGTGGAGGAGGAGCGCAAGATGAAGGAAGCAGCCGAGTTGCAGACAAAAAGTAAATTAAAAAAATGATTTTTATGAGTGATTTTGAGTTTTTTAGGGATTTTGAGTTGATTATTGACAATTTTTTATTTAATTTAGAGTAATATTTGGTGTTTTTTTTGTGATTTTGAGTTAATTTGTGGTGATTTAAATCACCACAAATTTTATTGGAATGTAACAGGTGTGGATTCACCACACACATTCCTTTGTCTAATCTCTTGCTTGGAATATTCAACCTCTCTTTTTGATCTACATTCCAAAAAAAGGGGTGTCAACTAAAAAATGGTGTTGACTAATTGGATTGGAAGTGTTACAGGATTGGTCTGGACTGCCTAAGATAATCTAAATCTTTTCCTTCCAGATTCTGTCATGTGATACTTGTCTATATAAATCCTTGCAAAGCTGAAAAACACACAGTCCAACACCAACCACACCATCAACAGCATCGAAGCCTCACCGATCAAGCCGCCGTATTTTACATACCGGAGTGACCGAGGCAGATGCAAGTTGAGACAAACAGTTGTTGGAAAACACCAAATATCATACAAATTCTCATCCACTAATCTTCAGGTCGTCTCCTCCTTTAGCTGCTTGTAGTGAATTACTATTTTGTAATTACTGTACAGTTCAAAGACTTGAATTGTAAATTTTATTAGTATGTGGGTAGGGTGTTTCTTCCTTTTTTTCTTTTTTTGGATATAGTTTACTTTAGTGACACCCGTTATAGCGATGCCGTTTTTCAACCTAAACTAACACAAACTAACCTATACTAACCTGAACTAACCTATACTAACCTATACTAACCTGAACTAACCTATACTAACCTATACTAATTACTAATCAACATAAAGTAACCTATACTAACATAAACTAACGAACTAACCTAACTGCATCTAAGCACTTTACAGCTGTGTCACTTAAACAGGCGTCGCTAAAGTGAACTAATCCGAAAAGAATAAATGTAGAAAATGCATGCCCTTCTTTGCTCTGCCGTCCTTCCTTCTCAGTTATCTACATTTGTTAACTTCAATGATAGCAACATTAGCATCAATTGCAACATTTGCCTTTCAATGTCCATGGGTGACTTCTTTGAAGCCTTTTCTGGTTTTTCTAAAAAAATTGTTGTTCAAAATGTGCTCGTAATTATTTGTGCGAGAAATTCTAGTACGATAGCTTTTTGAAGTGTTCCAACTGTGAATTAAATTCGTGCCTTTGATGAGCAACTCTCAACAGCACGTGACTTCTGCATTCTAAACCGCATAAAAATTTATTTATTTAGGGTACATTTTTTTAGAGGATTGCTACTTATTACACACAACTATACCAAATACGTGTATAACGGCATTATCCACAGATTCGGTCGTTTCGAATAGTCTGTCCCTAAACTTCATCTTATGTGAACCCGATGACGATGAATGATACCATGTTACCATGTTTCCTTAAATACGAGTCACAAGAATGATATTCCACGATTAAGAATTCTCTTCTCTCTCCTATCTGCCTATCTATTTTACTCCTTCTTCTCTAATTATATAACCTTGCGCACCTTCCAAATATAGAATGTTTTTCTCGTTTGAATTTGTTGTGTTGTAGCACTAGCACTAAATATACTAAAATCACATTTAACACTTAGTTCGAAAGTTGTACAATTTGTTTTCAAGCTTTCTTCTGTCTCGATACATTCTTTTCTTGTGCAATTTACTGTAGAAAAGTAGTCAGTGTGGTATTTTCTTCTACCTCTATTCTCTATCTATCTATCTCTTACTAAGCCCAATATAGGCTTTTGATTTTGATTCTGTTGCTAACAACTTGACATTGTATCTTCAAGGTGAAACAAAATAAAACAACATGTCCATTGTAGTATCAAATCCTAGAATGTAGGGGTGTATGGTATTTCGTAGATAATTCTACCGCCCAAATAGTTAAACCCTTTAGCCAGGTTGGCCATTGTAGTCGCTGCCAGCGGATTGGTTGCGGCCAAACTTTGTGAGCCTACAAGTGCTGGAAAATCTCCACTGTAGTTTTAGCTTTCGGCTCTTTACTTCTCTCTTGCATTTGTTTGACCTCGAATAAGTTAAATAAAAAACCACGAACGGTTTGTATTTGAGACTCCAATTGTTAATTCTCGCGTGTGTTTTTTTCTCCAACTCTTTCCTAATTCACTCGATGCATACAGAATAGACCTACGTTCTGTCTCCAGACACGGAATTTTTGCATGAAAAAGGAACTGACGTGCAAACCAACATGCACGCGTCGACTTTACGCCGCGGATTCGGCTTACGTGTCAGCAGGAGGACGGAAAGACTCTTTCATTACGTATCTGTGGCCATGGTGCCAGAGACTGAACCTCTCCTTGCTCTTAATCAAATGATCTGAACTCAACTTGTATACTAAAATCTTATTCTTTATTCTTAAAAAAAGTTGTTTTAATTCTAGATTGTGGGTTTGAAGGTTTTTCTGCCAAACTAAATTGCATTTGTCTTTAAAGATTTTATGTTTTTTACTGAAGGAAACTGGATTAATGAAATATTATTATCAATGATTTGATTTTTTTTCGTTCAAATAAAGTGTTTGCTCACTTTTTTGTGGAGTGCAGACCAAGCTTGATGTTGTTCAATATCACTTTTATTGCGAACCGAATAAGCCGTTTCCATGTGCCTTCTTGAGATTTATAGCTGTTCTTTTTTGCCATTTCTGGTGGTTGATTTTTTTTTTAGAAAAAATATTAAATAAGTTAAATATATTAAATAAATTACGGGGTAGGAGTAGTTTACCCTGCTAGACGCGATGTATTTTCAACTGCATAGCTCCACTTCATAACAAAAATTAGCATTTATCTCTGGGGATGAGAGGGACAAATGATGCATTCTTCTGCACGTTTAAAATCGCGATTATTCTTTATTTTTAACGGAATTTAATCCAAAAAAATTGGAACATATCGACAGATGTTTGTAGAATACCCGGTGATAAAAAATTTCCTCGTACAGTATCGCTTTTAATTTATTTGTTTCACCCGTTTTTTGTCTAGTGCCGTCCGACCAGACTTGACCATGACGGTAGAGTTCGAGATTTGGAGCCTGAGTCGACCATAGGTGACATTTCGCCAAAAGAGATGAAAAGAGGTGAATTTTAATTTTTAATTTTTAATTTTTTAATTTTATTTATTTTTCTTTGATGGTTTGAAAAATTGATTTAAACTTGTCCGACACTAACTTGTAAGTTGCAGAGTCACTCTGGTGGGAATAATTATTATTAACAGTGGAGAATGACGCAATTTGTTGACGTTGATTGCAACAAATAGAGATGCTTCTCCTTCACTTAGCAACGGCACGTGTCTGTGTTCTTCATTCCATTTCTGCTTTGTCGTTTGCTTTTCGGTTCGATCGATGTTTTTCGGTGTTTCCATTCGTTTTCGAGACGATAATGATGCAAAACCAAAGGATTAGGGTTGAATTTTTATCTGACGGTTTGATTTTAGTGAATATTTTGTCTCTGATGGAATTTAATGTCTCTTTCTCTTTCTTTTTCCGCTGATGTGGTATCGCGAGTTTCTATTCTATTTTTGACCAAAATGGCATTTGTTTTTGTTTATTTGGTTTGTCTGCTTGCCTGACAAAAGAATTGGATCAAGATTTGATTTTGAGTCGCTGGTTCGATTTTCGTTAATAATTCTCAGAACGTGTAGGAATTGCATTAGGGTTAGCATTTAGTGTTAGTAGCTGTGTAATTCATTTATTCTGGTGTTGTAAGTCTGCATTTCCGATATATAGGATTGTAGCATTCACCCGTTTGATTTAGTGTGATAAACATGATGCATTCAATGCGTGTTTGTCACTCCCGAATTGTGCTGATGCACTGTAGCATTTGAGATTTGCATTAAGAATTTAATTTCTTACTATTTTGCCATTTTGAATTCAGCAGCTTTTCACTAAAGACACAAAATACAAATAGAAGAGAATTGAATCACACCTGCTTGTTTTCTGTTTGTTTTGATTCAAGTTCCTGATGTGATGCCCACTCAACTGCATCCTTAAATGGTCTCCTTTTAACTCTGGCTTGAACTTCAAAATTCAAAGGTTTTCTGAGTTTCCTTAGCTAAAGTTTTCTCCTTTTCCTGTAAAACTGCTAAAACTTGTCAGAGTGCCTCTGCAGTTTTCTCATGACCAAAACGGCCACGAAGTAACTTTTGAAATTCTACACGCACTACACAAAAAACCATCTCTATCCTCAATTTTTGAATGTGGAAATAACTTTAGGTTATTATTATTGCTTCTCAAGAATGGTGCATTTTTTTTACTTTTCCTCGCCAAATCGGTTCTATGCCCTTCTGCATTGGTCTTTTATGCCCTGCAACATTGTGAGCGATCCTTTGAAATGTTTCGAAAGGTTTAAAATGTTGCGGCTTGTTTACTGTCCGGGACAATTACTAGATACAATTATCTACGTGGTGGTTAGGTATTAATTTATTGGGAGAAATTCTGATGGTCCTACCTTTCTGAAGAGTTAAACATGCAATGGAAACTTTTATATATTGTAAGATATTGTTCCAACACTTTCTTTTATCAAAATTCAACATTTCAAATTGTATTCACTATTAAACTATTTTTAAAAAGCGTCTAAAATAAGGCATCGAATTGTCACGGACACGCTGTTGCCCAGCATTCTCTGGAGGAGCGAGGACGTGTTTGGTCAATGACTTTTTGTTTGAACGTGGCTGGCTTCTTTGAAGCCTTCCTTGGTCGAAGCCTCTCCCGGCGGAATTCCTTTCACTTTCATTTTATAAGAAAAAACATTGTTTCTAAAAAAAATTCTGTTTTGTTAGATGAAATATATGAGACAGTAGTACTTCCTCGTCTACATTTATATTGTCCACTAAAGCATCTTTGTGCTAAGCAAGAAGAAAATAAAGAAAAAAAACTAGAGGTGATCCTCAATCTAATAACAAACATAAGTATTACTTTAATTTGCTTTAATTTTCTTGGTGGTGCTTTTCTTGGTCGTGCCTTTTTTTAATTTTGACCCTCTGAACTTTTTTTCGTTGGTAAATTGATAATTTTGGGTGATTGATCCAAAAGAAATATATACGAGGACGGATATACCCTTCATCAAATAGCTTCAATCCGATAATCTTGTCCCACTTTTGTATATGGCCACTAAATATTATAAAAAAAAAATTTAAATTTGTTCGCCAGATTTGTTGGTTCTACTATTGCCTTTCTAATACAAAACCCCAATGCTGGACTGGCCAAGTGGGATACCGGGAATAACCCGGTGGCAGGTGACGACGTGCAATTATATTTCATACCCTATGGCTTGGTATAAATTTGTTCTCGTGGCCCGACCTCTCGATTTATTGCGGTTGTGGCTGGTAGAAGTTTTGTACGATGGATCCGTTTATGTTGATGTTGATTGCAGGGTTAACAACAGGAGTAACGGTAGGAGGGTTACAATTGTGCGTTAACAAATAGACAACGGTGATGATAGTCAATGCACATATTATATATTTCGCCAACCGTTCAAACCATTTCATTACAAAATACAAAAACATTTGGGCTTAACCCGAATATAGTCTTCTTAATCGGGGTTTCTTTACAAATATGAGGGCCGTCACTATCTTGCTGAGACTTGTGTTTGTGCGAATTTATGGTTGGGTCATTGCCTTTTGGTGCCATGCATATTACATACTGTACTCTAAATTTTACATTACGTAAATGATCAGACTCAGTGCAAGGGGTTTGGAATATGTTCAGCACCCATCTTGGATCATGTAGTGGGTTTCCATAAATATATTCTAAGTGTGAATGCTTTCCAACCTTGCTCATCCTAATTAATCCCATTTGAAGTGGCTGAGTTGATTCTCTCTCATAGAATCAATCCACGGTGAAGTGGTCTGCTGAAGAATAATTTATTTATTTATTATTTTATTATAATTCCTGTTGTCATGGCTTCCTGCCATGTTTCTGGAGCTGCTTTGTCCAGAATCAATCGCAGAAATAGAACTAAACTATTCCCGAAAAGAAATGTTGCACAAATGAACAGAAATGAACAGAATTTTAAAGAAATGTTGCCTTATTACGGTGACATGACCATTCTAGTGTATTTATGATTTCTCGATTTATAAATCCAGCAATAATGCAAGATAGCGTGTACACAACTGTGTTATGCTATGTTCTTTCATATTTTCTTCAAACTCTTGCAAATAATTCCTACGGAAATAATCACATATAAATGATGAATATATCGAATCAATTATTGCTTGCAGCATTATTCACGTGTCTATTGCTTGACTTGTTTGAAGTAATGGCACCCGAACCTTGATTTCAAGCTCAAGAATGCTGCTTTATTTTTACTTTTGATTTTGATTCTGTTGTCTTCTTTGAGAAGGTTTAGAAAGTTTATGAGTGTCTACTCTACTGATTTTGAGTTTCAACTGATTTATTTGAGCGGTTGTCGGGGAGGAGTCCTGACAATCACTTAATTGTGTACATATGGTATAGGAAGGTGCAAAAGGCACCTTATCCATAAGGCCAACGTTTGTTATGTTTCTTAAAACAAAAATTAACATTTTTGATATTTTTCTAAACAGAAATTAATTATGCCTCTAATCCAATCTGTATTTTTCCAATGTTTACTCTTTAGTTTGAATTGATCTTACTTGTTAGATAAAAACATTACTTTGCTCTATCCCCTATTCAAAAATCAGGTTTGAGATCCGTGTTCCAAATGACAAGCAAAAAGATATTGGTGTCCTCTGTGTTGGTAAAATACCTGTACGGTACTGGGAGTCACCGGACTTTGATATGTAGGCATGCAGCTTTGATTGCTCAAACTAGTTGTTTGCACATTTGCCGCTTTTTCAAATTCCAATTTAATTAATTAATGATTAATTTCTTACCAAAGCCAGAACCAAAATCTTTTTGGTCATCTTAGCCATAGTGGCTGATTACCGAACTTAATGCGTTCATATGGGTAATGGTCCGAAATTGCCCTATCGACATAAATGGTTGGTATGTTATAAAATCATATTCTTTCCAACTGCTTAATGACTTGCTTAACCGAACAATCATTAAACTGAGAAATAAATTTTTAAGTGTTATAAATCACAACTATTATTACTACTATATGGAGAACTAGGCCGAGTAAATCGATCGTAAATTTGTACGAACAAATCGAAAATTCTAATATCGGCCACGACGGCCACATCGTAAATCCTTAGAAGGTGAGAAGGTATAAAAAAAATATAGAAGAAACTGCATAATCGCTTCAACAACAATGCTCAACTTACGTTTGAATCGAATTTTCTTGCAAATTAACAGATGGATCCCATTCGGAAACTCTAACTCGATTCAATCGAGGCTCGGAAATAAGCTTAGGTGATCAATTCCATTTTTCTGCAAAAATTCTCCTTAAAGTCAGAATTGTAGTGGCGGAAATTTCTTTCGATGAGATTTTATTCTTTTCTTTCAATGCTTCACGGTTGTCAGTCTGGGGTACTTTTAGTAAGACCTCATAACAGCATTTGAAAAATAATGCTGGCTTAAAGAGTCATCTATCTCTGGGCTAAATTCTAAAATACAGTGCTGCATTTAAAATATAAATCAATATTACTAACTTTATTTAGTTTTTTATTAATTATTTGAAAAATACCTTTAAACGATTTGATTTTATAATGACTGTTCAAATCTCTAGCGTGTTTTAACACCTCATCTTGTTTTTTGACAAATCGATAAACTTCCAATACTGCTTTGGTGTCCACTTGTACATTTTCAACTATTGGCATTTCACTAAACAAAAATTCACGACATTCTCCCGATGTGAATTGTGTCCTGTTGTCGCCTTTTAAGGTCAAATCGCAAAAAAATATCACTTAAATTCAATTCAAAAAACAATAAACAACTCCACTCGATCGCTTAACTTGAATCAGTGGTGTTCTCTGAAATTAAATTAAATACATAATAAAATTGTGGGGCTTTTATACTTAACAGTTCATTAATAATTTGCAATTTTAGCGTGCCATAAATTCCTCGTAAAGTCATAACTGCGTCTTGCTGGACGTATGGAATAAAATGCCCATTAGTAGGGGGATAGTGGCAGTCCTGGGCCAGTGGTTGGTGGTGAGGGGGGTGGGGGGTGGTGAGGGGTAAGTAGGGGGAGATAAGGGGAGGGGAAGATAAGTGGAGGGGGAGATAAGGGGAGGGGAGATAAGGAGAGGGGGAGATAAGGGGAGAGCTAAGTGGGGATGACTAATTGCCTCAATCAATCAATCTTATCATTCGATCAATGTGCCCTAGGCTATTATTTGTTATTGTTTTTCTTTACTTAAGTACCTTGTTGTTGTTTTTCCCAAATTTTCAAAGGCCCCTTGTTTTTCTTTCCTTAAGCACCTTGTTGTTGTTTTTCCCAAATTTTCAAAGGACCCTTAGGCTACTTTTAACCAAAGGAGAGATATTATTGGGTAGTCATCTTAACCAGTGGGAAACTGGTAATGGGTATATATACTTGCAATTCCCTACTCTCTTCTCTTCACTTCTTGCAAGTGCTAGGTACTGTTTGTATCATGGAATTTAACCACATTCACTCTGAATTTGCTGAGTTGCTTATGGAAATTGAAGAATCTCTCTTTCCACAAGTAAATACGCCTAATCCTCTATCGGATGTTGATGAAGAAAATGGATCCAATGATTCTCCATGTTGGATTTATAATCATTCTCCCATTCTTCCAATCTCATCGCCTACCATTATCAACCAGTCTCAACTCATCCCATCTCCAACCATCATCAACCAGTCTCAACACGTGCAATCTCCAACCTGTATCCTCCAATCTCAACCTGCATCATTTCAATCATGCAATCCATTGACATCATGTGAGTCTCCCGTTCCTCTCTTGATTAACCATCAAATTCATAATCAAGTGGGACAACATAATAATTGCGAATTTGAAGAGATGCTTACGGAAATTGAAGAATCTCTATTTCCTCAAGTTAACACGCCCAATCCTCTACCAGATGATGAAAATGGATACAATGATTCTCCATGGATTTATAATCATTCTCCAATTTATCCACTCTCACCACCTACCATCATCAACCAGTATCAACACGTGCCATCTCCATCTTGCACCAATGCGTTTCAACATGCGCCAACTCCAACCTGCGACAATCAATCTGAACCTGCATCATCTCAATCGTGCAATCCATCGATATCCTATGAGTCTCCAGTTCCTGTGTACCACTACCAACCAAATTTGTGCCAAGCAGGAACAAGCCGCATCGTCAATCCCCCATCTCCTATGGCTTTAGTGCAACAAATTGGAGGTGGAGAGAAAGTACATTCATGTGAGTACTGCAATAAAATTTTTTCATGTGTTTCAACGTTAAAAAGGCATCTTATTCATTCGCATACTCTTGCTAAAAGCACATTCTCATGCCCAATTTGTACAAATATTTTTTCGCGCAAAGATGCTTTGCTGCGACATGTTAAAAAAATTCACAATCGCAGCAAAGAGTTATTTCCCTGCAATGTTTGCAAAAAGTCTTTTTCTTCAAATAATAATTTACTTAAACACATGCAAGTTCATGTTCATCCTTTACCCGCCGTTCCACATCCACAACCACTACCCTGTGATGATCCTTGTGTTGACGCATTAGAGGGAAACGTCAACACATATAAAATTCCCGGTAATGATTGTGGTGATTTAAATCACTTTTTCATCCAACACCACAGTCAGGTGAAACGTATTTTAAATTTTCAATTGATTAAAAAGAAAGCGGTAAAATATTACATCGCCGTTAAAATACATTTTACTCGATCATCACAGAGTGGTGATACAGAAACCATCGCGTGTTTTCGAAGCATTTGCTATATTGCGCTCGTTGAATCGGATCTCGAGAACCAATTATTGGAGGCGTACGAGAAAATTAAACGTTCTTGTGCCGAATTTCAACGAGATGGTAGTGGTTGGGTATTTGAAGCGGTGGTAGAGATGCATGTAAATATTGGTAGATATCGCCCATTGGCTGGAAGATCTTACATCACACTCCCCAAATTTTTAGCAGACAAGAAAGCAATAATAAATGTGCAAAATGATGATTCTTTGTGTTTTCTCTGGAGTGTTTTAGCTGCTCTGCATCCTGCACCTTCCCATCCTGAACGTGTTTCACATTATACCAAGTACCAAAACACTTTAGATTTAACTGGACTTTCATTCCCGATGACAATTCAACAAATCCCCAAGTTTGAATCCATGAATGCAATTAGTGTTCATGTGTTTGGTTTTGAAAAAGAAGTGTTTCCCCTATACATTAGCAAAATGGAACATAAAACCGAAATAAATTTGTTACTTTTTGCTAATGATCAAACCCAACATTATTGCTGGATTAAAAATTTAAATAAACTGTTACATTCATTAACACATCATGATCCCCAAGCTCACTATTGTAAATATTGTCTGCATAGATGTTCGTCAGAACGGATACTAAAAGATCACTTGGAGTATTGCTCAACCTACGGGCTTCAAAAAGTCAAATACCCCACCGATGAAACAAAATGGATGCACTTTACTGATTTCCATAAACAATTTAAAGTCCCATTTGTAATATATGCGGATTTCGAGTCACTGCTCGTTAAAAATGTTGAAAAAGATGAGACAAGCAAAGTGCAAAAAGTGTCCAAGCACGTACCATCGGGTTATGCTTATGCCGTAATCAATACAGAAGGTAAACTGCACCAACCTCCATCGGTATATCGAGGTGAAAATGCAGTTGATCATTTTCTTGATCATATTACTAAATTGGAAGTAGAGTTGGAAAAGCTTATGGCTTTAAATCTTCCAATGGATTTATCGAATGAAGAAAAATTGTTTATGGAAAGTGCTACATCTTGTCACATTTGTAATAAGGCATTTTTAAAAAATGAAAAGAAAGTAAGGGACCATGATCATGCTACTGGCAAGTTCCGTGGCCCTGCTCATAATTTTTGTAATCTGATGTATCGCAGAACATCTAAACAAATTCCTGTTGTGTTTCATAACTTAAAAAATTATGATTCACATTTGTTAATGCAAGGAATTGGAAAGTATAAAGATCGTGAAATAAGCTGTATTCCAACCAACATGCAACGATATATTACTTTTTCACTCGGAAATCTTCGATTTCTCGATAGTCTGCAATTTATGAATGCATCTTTAGAATCATTGGTTGCTAATTTATTCAAAAGCGATCCAAACCAATTCCGAATAATGAATCAACATTTCAAACCTGATGAAATCGGATTGTTATTACGGAAAGGTATTTTTCCATATGAGTACATGGACTCTTGGATCAAATTCAACGAAGTCCAACTTCCTCCCATATCCGAATTTTACAGTACTCTAAGTGAGCAAAGTGTATCCGAATCTGACTATAATCATGCAAAGAAAGTGTGGGATAAATTCAATATCCAAAATCTCGGTGTTTATCAAGACCTTTATGTTTTGACGGACGTTTTGCTGCTAGCTGACGTCTTTGAAAATTTTCGATCGATTTGTTTAGAGACTTATAAATTGGATTGTTGCAATTATTTCACAACACCCGGTCTCTCATGGGGGGCATGTCTGAAACTAACGGATGTCAAATTAGAACTGTTAACGGATCCGCTTATGCATGTTTTTATTGAAAATGGTATTCGCGGTGGTATATCAATGATTAGCCATCGATTTGCTAAAGCCAATCACAAAGATATAGATGGTTATAAAGAGGACCTTCCATCCAATCACATCATCTATCTCGATGCGAATAACTTGTACGGCTGGGCAATGAACCAATATTTACCAACTCATAATTTCAAATGGATACCACCCACCGATGATTTTGATGTGTTAAGCATTAGTGAAACCGGCACAAAGGGATATATTTTAGAAGTAGATTTAGAATATCCCAAAGAACTCCATGATTCCCATAACGATTATCCTCTTGCTCCCGAACGACTAACAGTAACTGAAAACATGTTATCACCCTACAGTCTCGAACACCTTAACCTACTAGAACAAAAACATCACCCATCTCCCAAATTAGTTCCTAACCTTGCTAACAAAACAAAATACATTATCCACTATCAAAACCTCCAATTGTATTTGAAATTGGGAATGAAAGTCACGAAAATTCATAAAATTCTGGAATTTGAACAATCTGATTGGCTTGCAAAGTACATTGGCTTAAATACTGAGTTGCGAAAACAAGCAACCAATAGTTTTCAAAAGGACTTCTTCAAATTGATGAATAATAGTGTTTTTGGGAAGTCGCTCGAATCCGTCAGGAAACGTGTTGATGTGAGGTTGGTGCAAAATCCAGAGCGAGTGACTAAATTATTAAATTCACCAACTTTTCACGAGTTCAAGATTTTCAATGAAGATCTTGTAGGTGTACATTTAAAGAAAAGAAATATCCTATTAAATAGACCCATATACGTGGGCTTTTGCATTCTAGAACTTAGCAAAGTCCTTATGTATGATTTTCATTATAATCATATCAAAAAAACATATGGGAACAAAGCCAAGTTGCTTTTTACTGATACGGATAGTTTAACGTATAATATCGAAACAGATGATATTTATGCAGACATGAAAAAAGATTTAGAAAAATTCGACACTTCAGATTATCCTTCCACACACTCCCTATACAGCACAAAGAATAAAAAGGTAATTGGAAAGTTTAAAGACGAAATGTCCGGGAAATGCATACAGGAATTTCTCGGATTTCGATGTAAAATGTATTCGTTTAAAACAAAAGATCAAGAAAAAAAGACAGCAAAAGGTGTACCTCGAAGTGTGCGAAATCAACTTCGCCACAAAGACTACAAAGAGTGTCTATTCAACAAAATAGAAAACGCACGTTCATCAAATCAAATTCGCTCTTTCGATCACGAATTATATACAATTTTGCAAAAGAAAATTGCTTTGTCTGCTGGAGATGATAAAAGGTACATTTTGAGTGATGGTGTAACGACTCTAGCTCATGGGCATTACAATATTATTTTGTAAAAAGTGTTATTTATTTATTTATTTATTTTGTAAACAAAACTGTTACATATTTTTATTATTATTATATCATTATCTTATCATGTAATTTATTTTGTAAATGAAATTATTATTATTATTATTATTATTATTTTTATAAAATAAAACCATTATTATATATATTATCGTGTCATTCTTTCACAAACCATGGACAGAGCAGGATTACAGAAAAACCTGATGCTCTTATTTGAAAATCATAAATTATGGATTACGACTGGAAGTTTCTCTGTTGTTGGATGTTGTATCGTTATTCTACAAATCATGATTCTGATGTACTCTCCTCCAACCTTAATCCAACCAACTGTGGATGTAGTGAAAATGTTGCCTGTATCCAATGGATGCAATTCCACTTTTGATCTAGGAAATGGAAAACAACTAAATATTTGCAAACGTGGAGATGATGTAATATTTGATATCAGACAGTTTAGCAGAGCTGGTCCATCCATCAAAGGAATTAATTTAAATTGGTATCAATGGATTAGATTAACTCGAGCAATCTCTTTTCTCCATTCGAATGTAACTATTGTTAAATAAACAAGTGCATATGCAATGATCGAAATATATCTTTATTATTTGTGTATACAAATTATAATGGTGGGTTGTCTCGTAAGTCATCAGCGGGAATCCAGGAATTAAATTCATCTCCATAACCCATCCACTTTACAAAATATAATTTATTCGCACCTTTGCCTTTAGACTTTAATACTGTTTCTACAGCATACTCCGCATCCTTGGGTTTATTAATTTTCTGCAACTCAAATTCATAAAATGTACCGAGTAAAGGTTCATCATTGTAATCTTTAAGCATATAGACAACTTCTGGTGGTCGGATTAATCGATTGGCAATATAATAAATTTGATGCGAATAGCTTCCCCTGTATCCCTTTCGGAAAACCACTTTTGATTTTGATATTCTAACACCATCACCAATATTAAACTTAAATTTTTTATGTCTTTTATTTATTGTATCACCATATAAGTGGTAAAACACTGCCGGTTCTTTCTCTTTCGTAACATCAACAGGTTTCATTCCTAATGTTCGATGAACGCTATGATTATATGAATCAATAAATGTTTGCAGTTGGTCAATATATCGATGTCTGCCGGTATATGTGAAATAAGTCCACATTTTCTGCTTTATGGTCCGATTTAATCTTTCACAAAGTGAACATTTAATATCATCATTTTCACTTGTAAAATGTTTGATGTTATTTTTTAGTAAGAATTCCTGAAAAGCTTTATTTAAGTATTCTTTTCCCTTATCGGTCTGTAGAAAAAGGGGTTTAGTCTTGGCACGTTTTAGAATTGTTTCAAAAGCTTTTATAATATGTTGCGCAGACTTTGTTGGTAAAGCTTCAATATACGCATATCGTGAAAATACATCAATGACAGTCATTAAATATCTATTTCCATCATTTTCCTTTGCTATGTTTCCAACTTCAACCAAATCCGATTGCCATTGGTAATTAATAGATGGTACAATAGTCTTAGAGCGTTGAAACTTGTATCGAACTGGTTTATGTAAGGTATATGAGTCTAGTCCTTGTAACCAATCTTGAATCTCCTTTCTGGTAACTTGTACCCCCCGATTACGTGCAGCATGGAACAATTTATCTCGACTACTAAATCCGGCAGGATTTCTTGGATTAAAGTAGATATCTTTCAATTGTTGCTCTGCCATATGTTTTTCTAACTTTGTTCTATGCTCCTAGTTATACTGTTTATTTCTTTATTTTTTTTCTTTTTTGTGAACCGGAACTTGGTGTTTTATATTTGAATAAACTCTCGTCTTGATCTCGTTGAAATCTTAAAGATTTGTTTGGTGTTCCGTAATGTGCCCAAGTGTTCTCTAAGTCTGACAGCTCTTGATCTTGATCTGATAGTGTTTGATTATTGATGATGGAGTCATTTCCACTCAATGACTCTCTATGAATGTCCCTAGTAATTGTGGGAGTTGAAGTGCTCATCGGTCTAATTAATTCCTTTCTTAAATTCTTGTTTATAATGTATTCTTTTGGTACATTTGAATCAATCAAAATTTTAATATACTCTGACTGACCAATCGGAATTACATTTTGCTTCGGGCGGTTTCTTATGGTATAGTTTATAAGATCAGCTTTGGTTGTATTTGGAATTTTTACTCCATCTATAATCATTTCCGATAGATTGCTCCATTTCAACCTTGGATTCAAATTCATAACTTCCATTAACGCAATAGCTTGTTTCTTTTGATCTTTTGACATTTTATTCAACATTATTTTATCCAATGGTTGAAGAACAAATGGCGATTGAGATGTGGATAAGTGCGAAACAATTGGTGGTGGTGATTGAGGTGGAGATGCGGATTGAGTTGGAGGTGATATAGTAACAGTTTTTGGTGCATTTAATTGTTTAATTAGCTTTTGTTTAAAGTTTCCAAATTGCGATTGAAGTGTCGATATAAGTTTAGCTTTCATTTCATCATTCAAGTTTGCATCATTGAAAATTTCCTCTATTGACGATTCAATCTTTTGCAATTTTTGATATTGCGGATCAATATCATCATAGTTCTTTTTCGAATATTGTAAAGATGACATCATTTCCTGCGGTACTAAAACCATTTTCCTAGCCATTTTGTTTACTAATTAGTTTACCTACTAATGCTCCAATAATTGGGGCGAGTAGTTGCGGTAAAAATCCACCAGTTTGAATGACCAAGTTCCGTCTTTGTTTGAATGAAGATGTAGGAGTGGCCAATTTTCTTAACAACCTTCTCTTTCGATAAAGTGATTGTTTCTGATTTGCTCCTAACTTAATTGTACCTTTTATAATGTTTAAACAAATTTCACAGATGGTTTTACAGAAATCATCGTTAGAATGTTTGAGAAAATCCTTGATTTGTCTCTTATTTAAATCGGGAATGGCCCGGAGCACATTGGCGTGACGTCTTACTCGTTTCATTGGTGGAATCTATATGTAAACTATAGTATATTCATCCGGAAATATATTAGTCTTCACTCTTTGATCTTGGGGTGTATCCGGTTTCAAATCAATTAATAAATACCCAAAACTTTGCGCTGTTGCATCGTTAAATGCTGACATGAAAAATTTACCTCGCTGTGGGAACATTTGACTCCCTACTTTTGCGATTTGATTCATATCCCTTGGATTTCGAAAAAGGATTAAATAGTGACTATTTAAAGATAAAGTTCGTTGATATTTGCTTTGATGAAATATGTTTTGGCATAAATAAAATACACTAGTGCTCGTATGGTGCGAATATTTAGTCCACAATAACCCAATCTCTTGATTTAAATTTTCCATTTGATCGTCAATGATGAAAAGCTTTCTCGTTGATGAATCCAAAGTCTTTAAATTGGGTAATCCTTCGTGGAACTGCACATTGGGAAATTCGATATACCACTGTTGCCATATTGAATAGTACCAGCAAATATCTTGTGGGGGTGGATCAATCATTTTACTCGCATTTCGGATAATTTTCTTACATATCTCCGTTTTGCCCGTACCCGAACTTCCAGAAATAATAGCAGTAAATGGATGATGAAACATTGTTCATATAAGAGGTGATGTCACCTCAATGATGCAATCAGAAGTGAGCAGGCATGGATCCGGAACAGAGTTTCTATGTGAGTCTTCCATCAAATAGCAGCTTAGATTATTACCCGAATAATACATTGACGGAATTTCATACGCAATTACCATCATATATTAATTTAGATGAAAATTGGGAAGTGGGTCTGGTTGAATTCCTTTATCCAAGAAGCTGGAGTACTGCTCTATTGCCCCGAGGTGCCGATTTTCGAATACTGAAGAATGAAGTCAATGCAATCAAATTTCCACCATTCAAATTTGTGGATGCATCCCTACCGCAGGATAAGCTAATATCCGAGTTTCTTAACTTTTTAAATAATAATTTAACATCTCCAACCAAGAAAGATGAGAAAGTTAAAGATCTTGACAAAGCATTGCAAAAATTAGGAATTAAATTTCACTGGAATTCCACTCGTTTAAGATTTGAAATAATAATTATGCCTAAGTTTCAAGTCATGATCCCGCAGAGGCTGGCATATGTGTTAGGTTTTGTGAAAGATGAAGATGATGATTTTTACGCTGATGAATCCAAGACGGCTCGTGATTCTCCACGTCTCACACCAAATCTTATCAATGATAAAAATTGGAATTTATCAATTGAAAAGGAGACTGATGGTAAACAGAAACAAAGCTTGAAACCTGGAAATTATTCGGGACCTGATCAATTAGTAGATGCTTTAAATCTTAAAGCACTCGTAGTTATTGATAAAGCACCATTTAGTTTTAATATATCATCAAAGAAAATTGAGATTAACTTGCCAATTAACACCAAGTTGGTTCTTGATAAAGCCTTGGCATCAACTCTCGGTTTTAATGATTTGCGTGTAATTACAAAAACAACAGAAGCTTTTCATAAAATGGATGAACAAGTTGGACTATATCATATGTACTTGTATTGCAATCTAATACAACCAAACATTGTTGGGGATACTTTAGCGCCACTGTTAAGAATAATACAGATTCAAGGAAAAGAGCGAGGACAATACATCTCCCAAACTTTTGAAAATCCACATTATAAACCGCTGGCAAAATTGCAATTTGAATCCATACAAGTGCTTATAAGGGGTGACACCGGAGAAAAAGTACCATTCGAGTTTGGACGTGTCGTTGCAACGTTACACTTCAGGAAGAGATTGGATTGACAAGATGAGATTTCACTATGAACTAAACCCTCAAATCTGCATGGATAGATATTGCTCAAATCATGCGCAAATAGGTGGAGCAGATCTTCCTATATTTGTAGGATCTCGCTATCAACAAGGACATGGTTTGGGTTCACTTATAAGTGACGCATTTCGAATTGTAAAGCCTTTTGTGAGAAGTGGAGCGTTGGATGCAGCAACGTATGGTTTGAAGAGAGGATTAGACGTAATTTCCGATATGCGTGTAAACAAGAGAAAATTTGGAAATGCATTTAAAGATCAGGTTGTTCGAACCAAATCGGATTTTTTAAAAAAGATTGGTGTACAGAAAGGAGGCAAACAAAAGCGGATGGATGGTAAACAAAAGAAAAGACGTGTAACCAAACAAAAGAATCAGTCTAAGAGAC
Organism: Strigamia acuminata; assembly: GCA_949358305.1. Classification (NCBI taxonomy): domain Eukaryota; kingdom Metazoa; phylum Arthropoda; class Chilopoda; order Geophilomorpha; family Linotaeniidae; genus Strigamia; species Strigamia acuminata. Next base: position 2,752,417 of record OX442314.1, read on the forward strand.
GAACTCGACCAAAGAAGAACGTGCGTAGGAAGTCCTGCAAAAGGAAAACTTCACTTCTTGGACCTGACATATTTGATTAGCCATGCCGCAATTTCCCCATGAATCATCTGCCGAAGGCGCGACTCCAGAACTAGACATTTTTGGATTACCACTCACACAAATAACTGTGGAAGATAATTATTGGAGTGAATACCATCCAATTACAGCCGTAACTGCAGGACAGCCATTAGATTTTTCAATCAAGGGTACTGCTGATACGTACATTGACTTGAGTCAAACATACTTGTTACTAAATGTAACTGTAACCGATGGTGCTGGGGCTGTAATTACAAAAACAGCTAAGGTTTCTCCTACAAATTTATTCCTACATTCATTGTTCAGTCAAATAGATGTTAGACTAAATGATAAGCTAGTGTCAGCTTCCGATTCAAATTATTGTTATAGAAGTTATCTCGAAACAATTCTCAGTTTTTCAAATGATGCCAAAAAGAGTTATAAAACAGTGGAGATGTATTATGAGGATACAGGAGGATCATTTGATGATTTAGATCCAACAGTAGCAGATTTTAACGAGGAGTTTGGAATTTATAAACGATATCATCGACTCATGCAGGATGGTGATTGTGGAAAATTACAGATGTTTGGAAGACTTCACTGCGATATCTTTTCTCAACCACATTATCTCATAAATAATGTTGACTTGCGAATTACACTTACTAGACAAAATGATGCATTTAGTTTAATTTCAAAAGAGGCAGGGGCGGCCTATAAAACAGTTATAAATGATGCAACTTTATTTGTAAAAAAGATAGTTCCTAGCGCTAGTGTACTCTTAGCTCATCATCAAGCATTAGAGCAACGTAATGCGAAATATCCCATTAGAAGGGTAGAAGTTAAGACATTTACAATTGCTACAGGATCGCAAACTGCTATGATTGATAATGCATTTCTCGGTCAATATCCATCCCGATTGATTATTGGTCTTGTGAAAAACACTGCCTACTGCGGATCATATGCCAGTAATCCGTATAATTTTGAAAACCAAGGAATAAATTTTCTTCAAGTATTTTTGGATGGAAAAGGAGTACCAATGAGTCCATATAAGCCAGATTTTGCAAAAGGACAAGCAGCTCGTGAATTTATTACCTTATACCAAACTATGAATAGAGCAGATAAAGATTTAGGATTAGGCATTTCGTATACTGATTATTGTTTAGGCGGAAATGTTTTATTTGGATTTGATTTAACGCAAGATGCATCCGCCGGTCAACCACATTTGAATTTAGTAAAACAAGGAAATGTTAGGATTGAAATGAGATTTAATAAAGCCTTAACTGCAACCATAACCGTATTAGTACTGGCGGAATATCAATCCATACTGGAGATTGATAGAGCGAGGAATATCATTACTGAATTTTAACTCAAGCTATGAACACGCTCCAAATAACGGAGATTTTATCTAAGAATTCAGTGACGAGGCAAATTTTTAAAGGTGTATATCCAATTGATTTGCTATCCTCATCGCAACAAACAAACAAAACATGCGCGTTTGTTGTAAATACTCATCCCCATACAAAACCAGGCGAACATTGGGTAGCATTGTTTCGAGATGAGAAAGTACCCGGTGCGATTGAATATTTTGATTCGTTCGGTAAACCACCAGCGAAAGAAATTACTGCTTTTATTCAAAATATTGGATGTAAACTAACCAACAGGATTACTCAAACCTATCAATCACCGTGTAGTCTCGCATGTGGATATTATTGCATTTATTTTATTTATAATAGGTGTAAAGGAAAAAGCTTTGATTATATAAAAAATCAATTTAATCCAAGAAATCCATATTACAATGATAAAAAAGTTACAAAATTTGTTAAACATATTTTTAATTTTAAGATGTCAACATTGTATGATAAAAATTGTATCGTACAAATAAGTAAAACAAAGAAATAAAGTAATTGTTACAAAATCTGGTGTTTCTATCAACCTGGTGTATCTAACCCATAGATGGATTTATAAATCAACCACTCTTCATTCAGTCCTTTTTCAAAAGTAATTCTCATTAATGGACAATAGGCATACCAAGAATAATGTTCCAAAAGAGGTATGTCACCACGTTTCCACTCTTTTAATCGACCGAGACAGTAGACGCACTCAACATGATCATTTTCACCCAAGTATTTGAATCCAGCACGGGCTAAGGTGGAAGGGTCGGCGATGTGTCTAGAAACAGGCCAGTTGCGAAAGGTTTGCTTCCGTTCCCGGATTCGCCGCATCATCTCCGTTCGCATTTTCATTTCCCGTTCCATGAAGGAGGGCTTCAAGATCGTCGAGATAAGAATGGTCTTGAGTTTCAATACACCACTCCTTAAAGCAAAGACACTCAGCTTGAGGACAGTGCATTAACTTGGAGGGAAGTAGGGATTCATGAAGGTGACATAAAGGTTTTGAATCAGGATCAAGATTAAAATGAAGGTCCTGATATTTTGGACATCCCAATGATTCCAGGTCGAGGTATGGAATGTCACATTTGATTAACCAATTTTTTTCAATTTGGCCTCCTTTGAATGCAATAATTGGTCTGTTGGCTTCCTGAACACAATTTATATGTAAAGATGTGAGGATAAAAGGAATCCAGCTTTGAGGTAGATCATCAGGACCATCTTCAAACTTCATACCGTGGATATTACGTTTTAACCAAGCAGCAACTTTTTGCCATTTTGGTTCTAGTTTGTCAAATTGTCCAACACGAAAGTGATAACTTAAAGTAGAATCCTTGTATAGAAAACACACTCCGAGCTCCTTGAGTAGAAAGTCGGGACCAAACTGGAATCCCTCAAAGTCAATAATACAACCTACGTTTTTTAATTGTTCCGAATTCATTCTAAAACACGAATTAAAATAAATATTCATTTATAATAATATCATTAAATAAATGGAACTTACTTTGAATGATGTTTCTAAAAGTTAAGTTGATTCGCGGATGAAGTGCAGAAATTTGCTTTGGAAGACTGTGATACCAAAAACGGTTTGTAGGTTGGTGCATTAGCAGAATGCTACCGTGTTCCAACGCGAGAGAAATCGGCTTTGGTGGTAAGACTGAGTTGCGAATAGTATACTTTCGCTTAAGAGACACGTGACGAAGAACAAAGTTTCTGTTTTGTCCTAGAGACAGGCTCGCTATTGGTGCGTTTGGATGAAGTCCCACCTCATCGTCTCGATGTTCACCAATAGTCTGGTTGCCATTTGCATAACGATTAACGAGAACAAAGTTAAATTCATGTCCGGTAACAAACTGAACGGCATCTCGTAAATCACGCAAAAGAGGAGTCCAAGTTTTAACCGGTAAAGTATTACCAGAAAATGAATATTTCAATCCATCATCACCAAATGCAACTTGTTGTCTCGGTATATTGATCCACTTGCCATAAATCTTGATTTGACTCAGTCTACCTGTATAGTATGTGATTTCATTTTCCAGCTTTTGAAATGTAGAATCAGCTACTTCTTTGTTGAAAAGAAGCCCATACTGCAAGTGTAAATCCTGCTTGAGAATATCTTTCCAACAAACAGGCTCTATTGTCGTCTTCTCCATGTTTTTTCATCCAAAAGAAACATCAGCTCGGTATATATAGCAGTTAACCTATTCTGCTGTCCAATCGGAGACATGTCTAAACTTGCCCTCCCAAGCGGTTTCAACAAATTATAGCAGAGGACTCCTCCCCTTTGCACCGCTCACTTCCTGTTTTATCCCCCCTTCCAAACAGTGCCATTGCTGAGACATGTTGAAACTTGTCTAAAATGGTTTCAACGAATCATAGCAGAGGAGACATTTGCACCACTCACTTTCTGTTTTATCCTCCCTTCCAAACAGTGCAATTGATGAGATATGTTGAAACTTGTCTAAAATGGTTTCAACGAATCATAGCAGAGGACAACGTTGCACCGCTCGCTTCCTGTTTTATCCTCCATTTCCACTAATATAACACAAACACCCTTATTACAACTTAACTTATTTGTTAAAGAAATTAATGAAAGAAAAAAGATGTATTCTTATTCAAACAAATTTTATTTATATAATTAACACAAAAAAAAAAGAAATAAGTACAAAAAAAAAAATTTAAACTAAAGTATACAATTTCTATTCTACCAATACAAATAACAAATTAACTATAAATCTATTCATCATCATCAGTATCGACAGGTACACTGGTAGGTTTTGAATTGACATCCTCATCAGAAGAATCCACAAAATGCACACCAGGAATGGGTCTCTGATATGGTTTCTTCTTCATTTGCTTTCTCTCCTTTTTCTTTTTTAAAACAATTGGAGCTTGAGATGTGGTCGGAGTAACAAATGAACTTGCAGTTGTTTCCTCGGGAATAGCTGGAAATTGAAGGTTGCTCTCTTGCAACTTTGACAGAGCTTCATCGATGCCCGAAAATATGGATGATCGCTGCTTCTTGAGTTGACGCCATTGTTCATACGAAAGCAGAATAAACTTCTCTGGCGCAAATGAATGACATATCATCAAAGATACATCATCAGTTTTCGACTTGGAAATAGTGACTAAAACACCACCTACACACTCAATGGTTGATGATTTCTTGGTTTTTAAATTCGCAATTTCACTCGTTATCTGCTTCCAATGTTCCACAAAATCATAAAATGTCTTAACGTTCATGCACATACCATCACGAGAGGGATACAGCTTTCCGTTCGGGTATGTCAGAAATCGTCTTAGGTGGATGTAGACTCCAGCTAGAAATGGATTGACTTGACAATAGATCTCCCCACCAAGAGAGTAGATCCCGCTGCTTGAAGTAGTAGTCATGGCTTGTTTGTGAAAGAAATGGTGAGTATCCCAAAATGCGAGTTGCATTTATACAGGATAACTCCTCCCCTTTGAACCGCTCACTTCCTGTTTTACCCTTCCTTTCCATCACTGACATTGATGAGTACCCAATAATATCTCTCCTTTGGTTAAAAGTAGCCTAAGGGTCCTTTGAAAATTTGGGAAAAACAACAACAAGGTGCTTAAGGAAAGAAAAACAAGGGGCCTTTGAAAATTTGGGAAAAACAACAACAAGGTACTTAAGTAAAGAAAAACAATAACAAATAATAGCCTAGGGCACATTGATCGAATGATAAGATTGATTGATTGAGGCAATTAGTCATCCCCACTTAGCTCTCCCCTTATCTCCCCCTCTCCTTATCTCCCCTCCCCTTATCTCCCCCTCCACTTATCTTCCCCTCCCCTTATCTCCCCCTACTTACCCCTCACCACCCCCCACCCCCCTCACCACCAACCACTGGCCCAGGACTGCCACTATCCCCCTACTCCCATTGTAAATGAAATGTGTTCGCTCGAAGCGCATCCTTGACTCATCATCTCCAATTATCGAGTTACATTAATTGCTCCTCTAATAACATCATTAAAGTTACATAAAACCTTTGACAGAGGGGGGTCTTGAAGAACCCCGCGAACGGTTTTTGACATACCGGCGATATTAAAAAATTGGATGACGTGTATTCGAGGAGCAGCAGAGCGTGTAAGGTGTGGGGTCAACAAGATGCTGTGTTATTGGTTACTAAGCAACCGGAGACGTTAATATTTCTTGTGTGTTGGGCGCTGAACCGTCTTTCAATCTGGGCTTGGGCATTTGCATTTGCATGCCAATACAGCACCCACACCATACGGAGGGGCATCAGTTGCCAAAAGTCAAAACAGGCGCGCACATCAACGCCCGTAAAAATTGACTTTTTTGACAAGTTCTACACTTTTACAACATCGTGTAATTAAGTGCATAACCTTTTGAGACTGAATTATGAAATTACCGGTAAGTGTCAAAATGCGTTTTTGAGACAAACTGGAATTTATAATCCCAAAATGTATTTATTTTTAAACACACCAAATGCAAAAAGTCCATTTTTACACGCAAAAAGTGCAGAAAAGTCGAGGGCCGTCTGGAATAAAACGATAATGTCGTTGGAATGTTTATTGAAATGACGCTAACAGCATTTTTATGTCAACATATTTTCCATGTTAGAAAAGTGAGCAATGTACAGTAATATTTTCAATTTTTACATTGTTGGCGTTTATTTTGTCTGCTCGTACATTTGTTCATTGAGTTAACAAACGTCAATTGTCTGGTCTGATGTCTCGTGTCTCGCTCATACTGTTGTCGGCCATTGTTCACTTTGGTTCTGCTCGTTCTTGACTTGTTCTTATCTCATCGTTTTCTATTTCCATTTTAATGATTTTAAATTATGCAGGTTTGATATTCCATTCATCCTAGAATTCATGTAAGGACCACAGTTCATTTCTCGTGTAAGATCGAATCGCAAATTATGCAAATTATTAGTGCTGAATCGTAGGCCTAATGACTGAGTGGATTTGTTCCAATTTGTTTCCATTTCTTTTGCCGTATGCACAACCAAGGAACTGGGTTAGGATTGTATTTCCAGTCGATGGTTTGATTTTTATCAATATTTCTTCATTTCTTTCATGTCTCAAAAAGTTTCCATCCTATTTATTATACGCCTAATCTAAACTTGATCAAAAAGTTTCCATTCTATTTATTATAGGCCTAATGGCTTCCTTTCATTGATTTTGTGTGTAAATAATGGGTGTTAATGATGGTGAATATTCACTTTGTGCTCCCATGTGCAAATATTTCGCCAATTACCCAGCAAGTTGCGCAAACAAAATAATGTTCATATGGATGAATGTGCACATGTAAAAATTCTGAGAATCTGCATCTCTTTTTCTCTTATATTGCCAAGTTTTTGTTTTTATCGTTCTGGCTTCAGTGAGGAAATATATTTTTTTGTTTCAAGTTGTACTTTGCCGCAGCAGTGACTGTTTCTTCTTCTGGACTGTTCCAGTTTCTTTCTTGGATGAGTTTGCCAATACCCTATTCTATCTATCTTTGAATCTTTCTGTTCTGGTGAAATATTGTTCTTGCTCATTATGGTCTTACATTTTGGTGTATGAAAGATGCTACTGAAGCACTTTCCTTTACTTGAGAATGACAAATTAACAAAAAAACGGCACAAGACAAAACAAAATTCAAATTCCAATGTATCTTTATTAACCGATGGCCAAATTCACTCGAGAGATTATTCACTACACGAATAATCCTCGATTAATCCGAATAATTCTGTTTACATGCCAGTTGTGCACACGAGTGAGACGAAATATTCCATGCATGTAAACATGTAAACTCACTATTACTATAGTAATAGTGAGTTTCCACAAATATATTCTAAGACATGTGAATCCAGCAATACAATAATGCAAGATAGCATAATACAGTGCAGTTGTGTCACGATTACCTATCCTGTCCGTGAGCGACGATTACGTGTCCACGCGATTTGTCCCGTACGATTCTTGCTTACTTTCGTCAATCTGTTGCAAATAATTCCTACAGAAATAATCACATATATAAATGATGATGAATATATTAAATCACTTCTTGCTTGCAGCATTATTAGCATGACTATTGCTTGACTTTTGTTAGTTAGACTGCACACTTAAAAAAATGGCAAAATTAATACCCGGTACTATTTTGTAATCACTGTACAGTTCTGTCAAACACTTAAATTGTACGTTTTATTAGTATGTGGGTAGGGCGTTTCTTCCTTTTTTCTTCTTGTATGTGGGTATAAGGAAAAATAACGGATATACCATACTGCCTCATTTAAACGCCCGGGCGTTTAATTTTTTTTTTGGGCCACGGTGCACGGTGCAATAAACGCCGCCCAACCCCCGGCGTTTATTTGGGCCCGGCGTTTAAATGAGGCAGTACGGTAGTTTATTTTAGTGACACCCGTTATAGCGATGCTGTTCTTCAACCTGTACTAACCTGAACTAACCTGTACTAACCAACATAAAGTAACCTATACTAACATAAACTAATGAACTAACCTAACTGCATCTAAGCACTTTACAGCTGTGTCGCTTAAACGGGCATCACTAAAGTGAGCTAATCCGAAATTAATAAATGTAGAAAATCCATCTTCTTCTTTGCTCTGCCATCCTGCCTTCTCAGTTATCTACATTTGCTCACTTCGATGATAGCAACATTAGCATCAATTGCAACATTTGCCTTTCAATGTCCATAGGTGACTTCTTTGAAGCCTTTCCTGGTCTTTCTAAAAAAATTGTTGTTCAAAATGTGCTGGTAATTATTTGTGTGAAATTCTAGTACGATATCTTTTTGAAGTGTTCCAACTGTGAATTAAATTCGTTCTTTTGATGAGCAACTCTCAACAGCACGTGACTTCTGTCTTCTAAATCACATAAAAATTTATATATTTAGGATACATTTTTTCAGAGGATTGCTACTTATTACACTACCGATACTTGTATATTGCAGTTACATAGGTTTGAAACGCAGCATCCAAATTTGCTTTAAGCTGTTCTAATTGCTCATCGAACCACTTTGTGAAGTTTTTGTCTTCTTCTTCGCCCATTAACCTTCTCACAACTTACGTGGGTGATTTGACTTGATATGTGATTCACTTACTTATTAAATACAGCTCGTTACAAGCGGTTACCCAAAGAAATGATAACAATTATATTCGTAAAATGAATAACAGATTTATTATCTGGAATTATAGTAAAACGGAATTGATAAGAAATATAATTGTTAGGTGATATAATGCTGCTGCCTGCTTTGAAAGACCTCGAACGACGTTTCGGTCGGGTCGTGGCGATCAAGATTGGATTTTGAGCCGATTTGAAGCCGGCAGTTTTCGAAAATGTGGGGAATTGCATTAGGGTTAGGATTTAGTGTTAGAAGCTGTCTTAATTCATTAATTCTGGTACATATGGGATTGTAGCATTCACCTGTTGGATTGAAATTGATAAACAAAGCATGCATTTGATCAGAGATTTATAAGAAAAAGAAATGCATATTTGTCAGTCCAGAATTGACCTGATTCACTTAGGCATCTGAGAAGAGAATTTAATTTCTTCATTTTGGTTTTTACAATTGGCTGTTTTGTTTGTGCATCCCATTTTGTGGCACTAAAGAATCACTATAACATTTGGCCTTGATGAATTTGAATGGATTGATATTTGATCTATTATTCCCTGGATGGAAACTGGGTTAATTCAAGTGCTACACCTGCCCATTGCGTTTAAAGGAGGGTTTTGACTATCACGGTTTTGTCACAAAGCTTTTCCACATTAGTAGCATTTTCTGGCTTGTCAACTGGCGATGGCTTTAAGTTAAATCCTTAAATATTAGTCTCGCCATCCGTGGAAAAGGTTTGAAAATGCTTTCGAAATTCGTAAATCTTTTGTCATGTAAAGTAACGAAGAAATTTAAATTCAGTTTGTAATTTTAATTTTTCATTTATCAAAATTTAAAATTTCCTCACACTGACTCGTGAGTTGCACAACCACTCTGGTGGGAATAATTATTATTAACAGTAATAATTTTATAATTTTTACATTGTTGGGATTTATTTTGTATGGTCTCGTGTCTCGTGTCTCGCTCGTACTGTTGTCGACCATTTTTCACTTTGGCTCTCCTCTTTCTTGACTCGTTCTTTTCTCATCGATTTTCTATTTCCATTTTCTATTTCCATGATTTTAAATTGTCCAGGTCGTATTCGTATTCCATTCATCCTAGAATTCATGTAAGGACCACAGTTCATTTCTCGTAAGATCGTTCGTTTTAATATTTCGGTATTAGTGCTGATACGTAGGCCTAATGACTGAATGGATTTTTGTTTCAATTGTTTTTCTCTTGCAACGGAATGCATAGGTTATTTTTTTCTTTTTGTATTTCTCTATCCCGAAGGAAATTTATTCCAAACACAGGTTTGTTTCATTCTTCCTAAAAAAATGTTTTATTTCTTGCAAATATTAGTGCTGAATCCTAGGCCTAATGGAACAGAATACAGACATTTTGGGTTCGGTTGAATTTCTTGTTGATTTAATTGCTTTTCTTTTGGACCACATAAGGGTCTTTCGTACTTGGTTCCAGTTTGCTGAATCTTGATATGCCTAATAACTGAATGGAAGAAACGTTTGTTCCAATTTTGTTTCTTTTCTCTTGGTTTTGTTGGCTTTACCGATCAATCTTTGTATTTTTAGCATCTTTTTATTTGCATTAAGAATGTCGCCCTCGTACCAGAGATCAGCATTGTCGTAAAAATTCTACCCGTTACCCGCCCTTTACCCGCCCCCCCTTAAAATTTCCTACCCATACCCTACCCTACCCTACCCTAACCTAACCGTACCCGTATATTTACCCTACCCTACCCATACCCATACCCGATCGCAATCACGTCGATTCGGTTCGTTTCGTGTTTCGTGTTGTCGTGTGACGTGTTCGTGTTGTCGTGTGACGTGTGGTCTATGGTGTTGTGATAATTCGCAACATGGCGCTAACATTTTTATAGTATAAAGTACGATGTTAGCACCACGTTGCGAACGTCGAAAAAACGTACCCGACGCGTAACCGTTAGTCTCGGGAGATCTGTAACCGTTACGGGTACGGGTACCCGATGCTGATCTCTGCCTCGTACCCCTCCAAAGATGGTGACAAATCATTTGAAGTGTAGCATTTGACTTAAATGTATAAACCTTTTTTCCTTTCCTTCCTCTCCTTGACCACTTCGTGGGCGTTAAATTTGCAGGAAATACCTGCAAATTCCATGGGCCAATGTAGTTTTCAATAATACTTCCGCTTTATGAAAAACGTGTTTTGGTCTTATTGCCATTTGGCAATTTTATCACTTTTCCCTTTTTCAAAATGACTAAAAATTTAAAAAAAAATCTTAGTGCGGATGTTGTTACTGAATTTGGAATCAAGTTTATTAATTCCTTACATACTGTACCGCCCAGTTTAAAAGCCCCGGCGTTTAATTGAACCAGGAGCAAAAATGGCTTATTCGCGGCCGCCAATGACTGCCCGGCGCTAAAATGGCGATCCTGTGACCCAGGTCAACCTTGGGTGGCCAAGCAGTCACAAGTTATGAATAACTAACCCTGTTCTTCCGTATTTAGACAAAATTTCTACAAAAAAAAAAAATGTCAAAAACTTAAAAAAAAATCTACATCAAGAGTTTTTCTGACATACTTGGGAGTTGTCTCTTCGGTCACATGATCTGACAAGTGGCGCCCTCTCTGTGGTGCACTAGCAATTCTTTCGCGTGATTTGCTTCAGGTTTGCAGATCTTTTCTCCGCCTTCTGCTGCGTTGCTTTGGCAGTTGTCTTTTTTGAGCTTTCTCTTAGTCTGAATCGTTGCCAGAAGGTTCGCTCCCAGTCTTCATAAATGTGATTTATCGTTGTCTCGTACGTTTCTTTTGTCGGCTTCAGTTGGGTGTCAAGCTGTTCTACCTGGTCAGCAAGCCATTTAGTTAAGTTTTTTTTGCCATCTTGTTCAAGACTCAGTGCAATGGGGTTTGGAATAGGTTCAGCAGCCATCTTGGATAAATATATTCTAAGTATGAATGCTTTCCAACCTTGCTCATCCTAATTAATCCCATTTGAAGTGGCTGAGTTGATTCTCGCTCATAGAATCAATCCACGGTGAAGTGGTCTGCTGAAGAATAATTAATTAATTAATTTATTATTTTATTATAATTTATGTTGTCATGGCTTTCGGCCATGTTTCTGGAGCAGCTGCTTTGTCCAGAATCAATCGCAGAAATAGAACTAAACTATTCCGAAAAGAAATGTTGCATAAATGAACAGAAATGAACAGAATGTTAAAGAAATGTTGCTTTATTGCGGTGACGTGACCATTCTAGTGTAAGCATTTTCTGGTTTGTGAGGTGGGTGTATTTATGATTTCTCCATTTGTAAATCGAGCAATAATGCAAGATAGCATAACACAGTTGTGTACACGCTATGTTTTTTCATATTTTCTTCAAACTCTTGCAAATAATTTCTACGAAAATAATCACATATATAAATGATGAATATATCAAATCAATTATTGCTTGCAGCATTATTCGCATGTCTATTGCTTGACTTGTTGGAAATAATGGCACCCGAACCTTGATTTACGGTGTCGACTTTTTTTAAAATGACTTAACTAAAATTTCAAAAAGATTAGCGCAAAGTTGTGACTTGTGAGAAACATCGAACAGGCTTTATAGTTTGTGGGGGTGTAAAATCCAACTCTCTACCTCCTTGTGGTCAAAAAGAGAGCTCTGGTTGATAATTTTAGGACTGCACTCCATACGCATCCTCCTTAATTGCTGCTCGCTCTGATTGGCAGCGATGTTGAAGTCGATGGCTGTTCGAATCTAAATACATCTTGACCTTGCTGGTGAATGGCGGATCGCTCGAGATGGTGGTCCCACGCCAAGAAAAATAGGCATGTACGCACATTTTTTACTCTGCACACGAGACGAAAGTTTTTCAAAAAGACGTAAGCAACGTAAAAACTTGGCCCTCTTGTCTTAAAATCTAAGCTTTGTCATTGCCAAAATTAAACTAATCGTGTCAACTCATAAACTGACACTAAACCTTCACATCTCTTTTACGTCTCTTGTGTGTGCGATCAGTTTCACCACCCCGGCTCGACAGCTGCTGCGTCCCCCGAGTCCAGTAACCATTTGGTCCGTCCCGACTCGTCCTCGGTCGTCTGCACACGAAAAGTGGGAAAAGTGGCATAAAAAGTGGCGTACTGTGCCGTCGCACTTGTCGATTTTGCCTCTTTCCACGGCAGTCACGTGCGAAATGTCCACTTTTGCCGCACGCGTAACACGTAACACTGTCACTTCGCTCCGAATTAATTTTCCTGTTCTTTGCGCTGTTGACAGTCTCGTGCAAAATGATCAAACTTGCCACACTTGAAACATTTTCCCTTGCTTGCTCTTGCGCTGTACGCTCCTTTCCTTCCTGACCGACATGATCACTCCTTGCCTCGTTTTCCCAGTCTGCCTTTGATCGCAGAGTTCGTCATACCTCCAAAACTGTCATGTCGCGTTTGGTGTGAAAGGCTTCCGCCACATGCACCTACTTGCAAGTTAAACCTCGGACCATGTAGTAAACGAGTTCGTTTTCGCCGATCTCTTCCCAATTATCACGATTCTGTCAAATGACAGTAGAGTTTGAGATGAGATTTGGGAGCCTGAGTCAGCCACATGTGACATTTCGCCAAAAGAGATGAAAAGAGGTGAATTTTAATTTTTTAATTTTATATTTCATTTTCTTTATTATTTTTGTTGGTTTGAAAAATTCATTTAAAATTTTTTCACACTGACGTGTGAGTTGCAGAGTCACTCTGGTGAGAATTTTTATTATTAACAGAGGAGAATGATGTTATTTGTTGACGTTGATTCCAAACAATGGAGAAAGATGCTTCCACTTCGCTTAGCGACGGCGCGTGTTTGTGTTCTTCTTCATTCCATTTCGTGTCGTTTGCTTTTCGGTTCGATGTTTTTCTTGTGTGTTTCCATTCGTTTTCGTGATGAAAATTATGCAAAACCAAAGGATGAGGTTTGGTTTTTCTATCCGACCGTTTGATTTTAGTTAATATCTTCTCTGTGATAAAATTTAATGTGTTTTTCTCTCTTTTTTTCGCTCTATCTTTGACCAAAATGGCATTTATTTTTGTTTATTTGGTTTTGTGCTTCTTCGCTTCCTCTGTCTGGCCTCAAAATACAACATATAACTAAGGAACTGGTTTGATTTTAGCTAATTTTGTCAAAATTTTTATTTATTTTTCTGTTGGATTGCAAATTAGTTTATCCCACATTTCTCGTTTCCATTCCATTTTAGGCTTAATCCAAGTCTAAAAAATATGGTGGTCTCATTTTCATTTGAATTTGAGCTCAAGCTTTGAATATTTTTTTTGTGATGAAGATCAATTCGATTTAATTCTCCTTGCGAAATCTAGGAAATCCCAGAGATAATTAATGTTTTTAATGTTCTCGTCCATGGATGAGTTAGCCAATACCTTAACCTATTCTATCTATCTTTGAATCCTTCTGTCCTGATGAAATATTGTTCTTGCTCATTATGGTCTCACATTTTGGTTTAAGAAAGATGATTACTGAATTTCTTTTCCTCTACTTGAGAATAACAAAATAACAAGCAAAAAAGCAATGTGGAAAATCTATCATCTATCTATCAATATGGTTTTTGTTCTTTTTGCTAACACTGGTGTTTCCGGCAGCCCTGGACCGTGGCAGTCTGCAAGAAACGAGGAAGAAAAGATGAAGAATAACTTCTCTCACCTGATCTTGTAGTGAATTGCCGTAATTGAATTCACTCTTGAAACTTATGGAAAATAAACGAAATTGCTGCCCTGAACAGGCGCAGCAATGAGCACACATTGAATCCAAGACTGATGTGCTAAAGCACATGAAAACTGAATTTATTCTAAAGTTAATATCTATCAAAAGTACACAGAAAGAAAAAGGGAGAAAAAAACTACATAACTTAACCCTAGCAAGCAAGTGTTGTTGTGCAACGCACAACAATTAGATCACCGATCGTAGCAACGGTTTACAACAATTGCACAGAGAATTCAGCCCTCTAGTGCCAACTTGTAAAGTATAACAACTACTAAAAGCATAGAAATGAGCAAGAATGCATACAGAAAATACAGTAAACCGTTAAACACGCATTTCAAAGTAAAAACAAACTTAAAACTAACAGCAAACGACACTTTAGGTGAATCTTAGCAGAGAAAGCTCTAAAGTGCCGGTCAAGAAGTACAAAATTAAGCGGAATTAATGTACAACTACCACTCCCACGTCACAAACTTCACGAATCTCACTTAACATTCAGACAAAACTTAAGCTGCGCTATTAACTAAACACAAACTTAAATAATTGATCAATTCAAGCAAATCCGCTATTGCGATAGCAAAAAAACCCATGTTGCGAATCTGCTCGCAACAGCGTTGCCGGCCAAAGAAGAAGGGAAGGCAAGGCAGAAAACCGTTGAAGGAATTCCTCATCAAAACCAAGAGCACGGAAAGAAAAAGTACCGAAGCCAAGCTCGACTTTGTGAAAGTCGCGAAGGCAAAACCATAGATGCGAAGGCAAAAAGCTGTAACCTAAACATACTGGACCTCTAAAAGCGTCCCAGAACCAAGGGCGTCGAAATCGGATCGTGACCCATAAACCACCGGAGAGACTAAAGAAAAGAGAAGTTGCGTTGCGGCGCACTTCCTTATCAACTACCAGTAAAGACTAAAAGAAACTTAGAACGCGAGAGAAGAAAGAGAAGGGCCGTGCCATGATGACCTAGTCCAGACACCAAGGGGCTACGGCGTCGCCAATAAACACGTGGCGCACACGCAGAAAACCTTTAGAAAATCCGACTGAACGAGTTTTCTAACCAAAATGACGTGAGAACTTTGCGAGAGCTTGTCAGAAAGCTCAGTCTGTCAACCCGTAGACAGACGCTTAAACTAATGGAAATTAGAAGCATGAAAACGAGAATCCTCGTCAAAGAGGAAGGGGTGCTGGTCAATAACACTTGCCGGACCACACACCGAGGTTCAAAGCCTCAGTATCGAAAACTAAACGTCGTCGAAAAAAGGAAAAACTGTCACAAAAACTCTTGACCGAGCATGGCCTCGCAAGGAACATGACATACATGAAGACTAGAAAGAAAACTTGGAACGCAAAAGAGAACGGACTTGAGACACGGCAGGCTTCACCGCCTCGTTGTCCTCGAGCCAGCGCTCAAGTGACAGCGTACCACGGAAACCTCCATCCGCACTAAAACACGAGCTGCGAACTTAAACTTATTAAACTACTAAAGACGAACCTTTTATAGAAAACAAGAAAAATGCAAACTAAGGGAATGAATGCGTTGACCCAGACCTATCGTCTGACCAACTACCCAGCATTCGTACGAAGAACTAGAAAATGCCGTCAAGACCTAGGCACCACTCTTTCGCAAAGAGTGACTAACTAACAACTTACCCAAAGCCATGACCACCTAGCTAACATGATCACGCCAGAAGGAGGAAAAAGAGAACGAGAAGGCATGAAGCTCAGGCAATGCGAACCATTCGCAGCAACTGCCACGCAAAGGCGTTGACCGCACCCTGACTTGACATGAACCCACGAAACCGCTAAGAGCAGAGAATAAAGAAAAAAGGAAAGACTTAGTCAGATGACTGTGCAAGCCAACTGCGACCTCTTGTTCACAGTGACAATGAAACACGCGCACGCTGACCCATCGACCACAACTTTATCTAACTAACAAGAGAAGAAACGGTTCAATTATCTAAAAAAAACGAGCACGTTCCGTGCAAATAAATACCGGCAAAAACGTCAATATTATCACTAAAGCTATTGGCCAAGTATGGCCTCACAAGGGAAACTAACAAACTGGAACTGTGAAAACCAGCAAGAATTCCAAAACACTAAACTTCCTGCTTTTTTTCGAAGAGGGAATAAGTCCGTACCCAAATAATCAATCCATTTCCTCCCCACGAGAAAAGAAAGGAAAGGGGCCTGCTTCTTTTTGAAGATCAACAGGTGTCAAACGATACTGAAAAACGTTGGAAGCAGTACAACTGCAACCAAATGAAGCGAAGCTACACTTCCTGCACGAAAACTAATCACGTCGTTGAAAAGAAATTAAAACCGGTGGCTTTCTTTCAACCGAGCTGCGCTTTACGAATGCGCCTTGAACAAGGAGGTACCCGATGGACTGCACGTCCGCACTCGGGCCACCGTGTAGCCTGTTGTGAGCAGACTACCACGAAGACTGAAACTTCTTTAACCGAGAGGGAAATAGAAACTAGATCTAGTTAAAACCCCATGCTCCAATAAGGAGGCTACCGTATGAACGCTTGGCCCACCCCGAGTCGGAACCAATATGATTGAACCGAGAAACGAGAGAAGAGGGAGGGTTGCTTGACGTCCCTGATTGCGAGGGGCGTCACACATAGACATGAGCACAAGGACTTGCCAGTTGCCAACCGCATTACTGGAACCGGTAAGCAACTGCAAGTCGACAATTGACTCTCTCACATACCCATTGACCACATCGTCGATCAGCAAGCCGACTTCCGGAAATCGCCACTCTACTGAAAGCACGTGTTGTCCAATGACTAAAACGTGTTGCCGAGTGCCGGCGCCAAGAAGGCCGCACACACACGTCCTTCGACCCATCCTAGAGTGGGCTCCCTGCCTAGTGCATGTCTGCCTCACTGCAGAGCTAGGGATGAAAGACTAACAACAACTACTCAGTCGTGGGAAGCAAACGTAGAAATAGGGGCCGCCAAAAGGCGCAGGGACTTTGTCTCGGACACGACATCTAACAGAGTATGGCAGTGCAAACCTGCCCTCTGTAACACATCGAATGGCAGTCCTTGCTGTGCACAGCAAAAACGACCATCCAAAACAAGTACCTATACCCTAACGCCACGCTAGCTAGCCACAACCCAAAAATAGCAAGCAAGCTATTTCCTAAACGAATAAGCTAAAATGTCCAAATTCTAAAGTTGCCCCAAAGAACTAGAATAACTAAACTCCCTTTTTTAAACGATAAAAGGCGAGACTAATCACTAATGAAGACTCATGAAACGCTACGGACGTTTCCACGAAGAGAAAGCGAAAATGCAGAACGTACATCACCAGCGGTAGACACTGGGTGCAGCGGTCAACAACAGAAACTGGACTTGCCCAGTGGGCGGTGCGGATCGGCTGCTCTAAACTTCCAGCACCGACAGAAGTCACACGCCTATCTAAATCCAAACCCACTTGCAAACAAGTCGTATAACAATCTAACCGAACAGAAATTGACTGACAGATAAGAACCGACTGACCACGTGGGCCAGCGCGCTCTCTGCTAGACACGAGCAACAAAGAAACTAATCCCGTTCTAAAAACAGGAAACACTTTACCATACACGAATACAAACGGGTGTGCCTTCTCTCGTTCCGGAGAGGCGTCCGACACCAGAACCAACGAGGAACTCGAATGACCCCAAGAAAATCTTACTGGACAAGACAAGAACACGCTAAATCGTAAAGATTAGGAATCGTCTACATTCCACCCGAACACACACACACCCAGCTGCGAAGAAACTTGACCCCCGACCTACTACATCTAGAGACACTGATAAATTAAGGGCGAGAGTTAATTGGCTTAGCACCGCCAAAGAACAGGTCAAGACTACAAAGGGCAGCGAATGCAACGACATTCCCAAGCAAAACACATTAATGAATACAAAAAACGTAAAGACCAGGAACCGCCAGCATTCCACACAAGAACATGCAGAATCAGGCAATATTCCTAATCCAAAAACCTACCGGTAACTGGGGAAAGAACCCGGGAGAACTAAGAACTCAAAATCAAAGAGCTTAATGCGTAATAAATTGGCGATTCCAAATTAAAGGGGGAAACTTGGAAACAAGTAGCTCTGCTTCTCACATACTAAACCGAAAATTCTTACCAAAAACGTGAGTGAACAAAGAATAAGCGACTAACAAGCACAGGCATAAATGCAATCAGAAAATTGGACTCCCTTATTAAATCCAGACACAGAAAGCCAATAAATTCGCATAAGCCATTCTTTGGCACTTAAACAAGGAACTGAGGACAATAGCGACATAACCGTAAACGAGAAGTTTCGAGAAGTTTCGAGCTTAAAGGGACCTTGCTGGTCGTTGCGGACTCCAAACAAGGCGCAAATATTCTAGAAAACTAAAATACACTTGCATAATAGCGTATGCACGAGCAAGAAACCTAACTAATGCCCCAAAAACCCCCAAAACAACCACAATCTTCCCCAAAAACCTTAAAATTAACAATAAAGGCGAGAAAATCAACACGAAAATGTTCTTTCTTGACGATTCTGGACGACTAGTACATTGCGTTGTGTTTAACAGGCCGACGCTGGGAGACTTGATCTTCCAAACTCGGTGACGCTCGTTCTGTGCGCTGACGGCACGAAACTCTCCGCTGGACCGTCCGGTACGACTGAGAGAACTCGCTCTGTTGAAGAAGAAAAGACTCGACTGGAAACTTGACTGATCCGCTTGTGGGATGGCGCACGTCTGTGTGAACACGGCTTCGTTCTATGCAACGAGCTCGACACACGAAAACCTGGAAAACTTTGACGAAACTCTCTCGACCGACGATCTTGCTGCGGCTGCTGGTGACGATCATACCAATGGCGACTGACTTGATCAACGACGCCAAACCACGTGCTGTGTTGACGACGCCGATGAGCCGCAAGCACGGAACTCGCCTTCTCGTGTGGCGATCCTCGTCCTGTGTGATAGCCTTCTGTGTGGCTGACGTCACACAGCTCAAAAAACCTCCAATGCAGTTGGCTCTGCATTCGGCAAGTTCGCTTGGACAAATGGCGGCGATGTCCGCCATTTTCGCAGCCACGAGCGGAAGGAAATTCGTTCGAAAATCCTGAGTCAACGGTACCAAAATGTTTCCGGCAGCCCTGGACCGTGGCAGTCTGCAAGAAACGAGGAAGAAAAGATGAAGAATAACTTCTCTCACCTGATCTTGTAGTGAATTGCCGTAATTGAATTCACTCTTGAAACTTATGGAAAATAAACGAAATTGCTGCCCTGAACAGGCGCAGCAATGAGCACACATTGAATCCAAGACTGATGTGCTAAAGCACATGAAAACTGAATTTATTCTAAAGTTAATATCTATCAAAAGTACACAGAAAGAAAAAGGGAGAAAAAAACTACATAACTTAACCCTAGCAAGCAAGTGTTGTTGTGCAACGCACAACAATTAGATCACCGATCGTAGCAACGGTTTACAACAATTGCACAGAGAATTCAGCCCTCTAGTGCCAACTTGTAAAGTATAACAACTACTAAAAGCATAGAAATGAGCAAGAATGCATACAGAAAATACAGTAAACCGTTAAACACGCATTTCAAAGTAAAAACAAACTTAAAACTAACAGCAAACGACACTTTAGGTGAATCTTAGCAGAGAAAGCTCTAAAGTGCCGGTCAAGAAGTACAAAATTAAGCGGAATTAATGTACAACTACCACTCCCACGTCACAAACTTCACGAATCTCACTTAACATTCAGACAAAACTTAAGCTGCGCTATTAACTAAACACAAACTTAAATAATTGATCAATTCAAGCAAATCCGCTATTGCGATAGCAAAAAAACCCATGTTGCGAATCTGCTCGCAACACTGGTAACTACTAAGTGAATGAATGATGACACCCTTCTCTTATTTTGCTTGATTACACTGTTCAGCCTGAATAATCTTTTCTTTTGGCCTACCTGATTGTCGAGTTAAAAAGGCAAATCGGATTGCAGATTGATGCACACGGATCTGTTTCGCAGGATTCTACAAAAAAGCAGTCAAACATGCAAAAGTACTTAAGCTTCGGTAGGCCTCCCTGCGGTAGTCATCATCTTTTCGTCGTATTTTGTAGCCAAACCTTATAATTCTACGATTTTGCTTGTCAGTAAAAAGCGGCTCGATCGATTTTTCATCATCGCTTAGCCAGGCAAATGGATTCACACAATTGAAAAAATTTTCTATTAGTTGTCGCACAACTTCACTGATTATTATAAATGAGACTTTCGAAATATGAACGAATTCAGCTGCAGAGAGAGACAATTTAGAAAACATGATACCAATCTGTTGAAAGCTGCACCCTAATTGGCTAGATCCAACGACGAACGAATCGACCCTCGTCATTGGTCGACCAACTTATCACTTTCACGTGACGAAAGATGGCGCTGCCCCGAATTAGACGGTCATTTCATCTATTTACAAACATGGCGGACGAGGAGAAGAAACGAGACGAGCTGGGAAGAAAAAAAATTATATACATGCAGTAATTATCCATATATCTATTTGCTTACCTTTTGAAGAAGACGTTGTCGCTTCTCGGTTCGTTCGCTCTTTGTAGATTTTGTTAAGTGTTGGAACTGTTAACATTATCAAAAAGTCTTTGATTTTTTTTTTCCCAATCTTGAAAATCCTTTTTCATCCATTTAAAAGTCATCCCACTCATGAAGTGAAATTGGGATGTTAAACCTCCTACTGAATACAAACAACAAAATACCTGCTAATTCTGTTCCCTGGCGGCAAAGAAGTTTTCGATAAAACTTGAGCTCTGTGTAAAACTTCGTTTTTGTCTTCCACACAATTAAAAATTGTAATTGTAATTGTAATCCTGGCATTTAATTCTAGGCATTTGAACTATCTGTTTGACCTGTTCTTGCCTGCGATTGATGAAACTATAAGCACCCATATAATGTTGTGCAGTCTGCTACATGTCGCAGTGGTAAGCAAATGGAAATTCGTTTTCTCAAAATACGTTTCTGGGTCTGAGTACTGGCTTCTCAAGAATGGTGCTTCATTTTTACCTTTCCTCGCCTCATCAGTTCCATGACCATCTGTATTGCAGTTGTAGACTGGTCCTCATCCTCCAGGGCGCCGAGCAGTATCCACTGCTCTGCCGTACGCATAGCTCTTCTTGACTTGGGCGAACCTGCTCGAACCTATCCACTGCAGGGGTTATTGATGACATATCCCTTCTTTGGTGTGTCAGTGGTAGTGACTCATTCACCATCCGTTTTCTAAGCTGGTTCACGAGCCTCACGAGAATACTTCTGGTCTTCTCATTATTCCATTCGTACAATTCCACTCCTTTCTTGCGTAAGACAATTGCAGTCCTCCAAATCCTTGTGTTCACTTTAGCGACGCCCATTTTAGTTTTTCTACTTATAAACTAAGCTATACTAACCTAAACTTAACCAACCTATACTAACCTATACTAATCTATACTAACCTGTACTAATCTATACTAACCTAAACTAACCTGTACTAACTAAGCACCTTGCAGCTATGTTGCTAAAATGGGCGTTGCTACAGTGAACTAATCCGAAAATAACGCGTAGAAAATGCACCCCCTCCTTCCTTTGCCGTCCTTCCTTCTTAATATCCCTCTTCCCAATTCTCAATTATTTGCGAAGGTTCTTTGCATTCAGTTCGGACATTCCAGGCGAGTTTCATGCTGAATGAAAATTTGAATTGAAATTGGGACTGCATAAATTCGTCCTTGTTTGAATATTTGGCTGATTTCGTTCACTGCTTTTAATTAACAATCACTTGGGAAGGATTCTCGTGACCTTGTCACCTTCCAATCCAATCCAATCCAATCCACACAGTGGCTTCTCCCACCATCAGCTCACAAACGTCATTCATCATTTACATAAACACTGCAATTACGATTCGACGAAACAAAATTACTGTAATAAGATTCGATACTTATTTTCATTTTGGCTCTTGCCATGCGTGTTCACACTTGTTGAATTTTTTGGTGCCAATTCCAATTGTTTTTTTGGGAGCTGATGTTTTTTTTTCTTCCAATAGTTGAAGACACCCATTAAGATCCCCTCTAGTTGCATCAGGTTTGATCCGGATAGCTTTACGCTTCATCTAACTTCTTAATATTTTTTTGCAAAAATGTTCATGATCTAGAATTGGAGATCGGTCTTCACAATGAGAAATTATTGTCTCTACATCTTCTAAAAAATAAGAAATAAATGAAATTAGTTGAATTAATTTTGCTCTTGCTGAAACTTGCCCTTACTCTCAATCTCAAGACGGTGATGACATCTTCTCTGAGGAGACACACCTAGGATAATTTGTCTGTGCAAATTTAAAAAGCTCTGTGACCTATACTCTAAATTTGTAGGCTTCTTTGTAAATATTAGGCTTTTTTGTGGTTATAACACCCAATTTGCACAAGTTTTTATTATCTATCTATGTTTTAACATTTACAAATGAGCAAATAACCAGAGATTCCTTGTCAGTTTAGTTGTGTGACCCTCCTTACATCTACAGCTGACAGGTATTGTGAACACGGGTTAAACCAGCAACTCGCTTCAGAACTGATTGCTCCAAACCATCAAAGCCAATGCTGTAGTTGACCCTGCTGCAGGGACATCAAAAGGGAATCTTTATGTGTGAGGTTTTGGCCTAAAAGTGTTTTAGTGGTCAGAAAGGCTAGAAGTAACCTCTGATCATGTGACCAGAGGGACCAAACTATTGTGTGAATATTAATTCTAAGAGGAGGGAGGAAGATGAATGAGTCACTCAACAATGATATGTGCAAGAAACAATTCGCGCATATATCATCAAGGATGGAAACAAAGATGAATTATAGAACAATGTGATGCGCATTGAGCTCATTTGCGCATACATTAAACAGAATAAATCAGTAGAAAGAAATAGGATAAACAAATGGGAAAAAGGATGAAATAAAAAGTAAGAAATGGAATAATTTGGGAAAAATTAAATGGGATGAAAACCATGCCCGTGACAAACTTTACTTTCTTTTCCTTTTCTACATGGCATAAACACTCAAATAAATTCGTCTTTCTTTCCTTTCTTTCATTTATTTACATTTATTTTACACCATTTTCTACACTCAAATTTAGTGTTTGAATGTTTGAATGTTTATATAATACACAGTGCTGCATCTAAAATAGGTACAAATCAATATTACTAACTTTATTAATTTTTTATTAATTATTTGAAAAATACCTTTAAACAATTTGATTTTATAATGACTGTTCAAATCTCTAGCGTGTTTTAACACCTCATCTTGTTTTTTGACAAATCGATACACTTCCAAAACAGCTTTGGTGTCTACTTCTACATTTTCAACTATTGGCATTTCACTAAACAAAAATTCACGACATTCTCCCGTTGTGAATTGTGTCCTGTTGTCGCTTTTTATGGTCAAATCGCAAATAAAATCACTTAAATTTAATTAAAACAAGTAAACATTTGTAATGCAGGGAAGCATTACTTATTAGACTTCTAAACCGTCTCTCTGTCCCTAAATAAAACACCAAATATAAAAGAAAATAAAGTAATTAAATACAAAATAAAATTTTTGGCCAAAATAAAGCAACAACAAACATTATTAAGAATGTTGTAAACAACACATGGCAACCATTGGCTGATTCGGGGGCCAAATAAATTCCATAAATTGTTACCCAAATATATTTTTAAAAAAATCAAATCAAAACTTTAATCAATGATTAATCATCAATAATTACAAAGATGTAAACTTACTAAATTATAGAAAATCGCCGAAAATATCTGTAATTTCCAGAAAAATTTCCATTTAAAGTCCACAGAAGTTCTGCGTTGTGACGATGATGGTGTTGATGGAGATTTGGATGGTTTCGTCAATGTGTAATTTATAAAATTGAGATTTGTTTCCAATGACAAACTTTTGGTTTACAATTTAAATTATTTTAGTCCCATATCGTCGCGAAAGGATCGATTTTTACTCTGTATCTTCTTCAGTTTCTTCACATTCAAATCGTGGACTTCACGTTCACATAAGGCTTTTGCAGCCTTAATCTTCTGGGCGTAATTTTTTACCGACGCTTTCACAGCCTGCTCGAATTTTTGCCATTCAATTCTTTCTGCTTTATCTCTGATAGATAACAAATTAAATTTTAAAAAAATGGCCAAAAATCAGCCGGAATACTTACCTTGCAGGCGGTATCTTGTTCCACATAGCCGAACGAAAGTCAAACTTTTTGCTTGCCGCCATTCTGTGATATCAGTATGAAAAAAAAAAAATACAAAAAAGTCAGTCGCCAATACAATAACTCAATTTAGGCCTACCTAATGGAAAACTAAGACCATCTATTATGCCAAAAAAAAGAAAGAAAGAAAGAAAGAACGCTCGTGGTGTCAAAGCCATCTGGTGACGAAAGAAGACAGTTCACCGTGCGCAGCATCAAAACCAGCCGTCATTGTGGTCAGTCGCTATGGTTTCTGGTTTTGTTGATGTTTAACGTTTTGCATGGGTAATTTTACCTCGAAACGATTCCAGACTCCCGTCGTTTCGTTACGCGACGACGAGTGAGTATTTGTGGGGTTTGGGTTGCACTGATGGAGATTTTTATTGTGTCCGTTCTAGGTTTACTTATGGGAATGGGTCGGGAGGTTTTATTCGGACAAAAGGGTCTGCAGCGAGCCTGTACGACGCTTCACTTTGACGAATTCGTCGAAATGCAGCGCGCAGGTCATCACGTACGGCGCGACTGTCACGTCGCTCAAAGTGCCCGATGCGAACGACGACGTGGCCGATGTTGTGCTCGGTTTTGACAGCATTGATGGTAGGAATTGGTGAGATAAATTGATGAATGGATAATTTTTTGTTTTGATTTATTTGTTTAGAATATTATAAACAACCGTTTTATGTGGGCGCGACGGTCGGACGTGTGTGTAACCGAATCGCGCACGGACGTTTCGTGCTGAACAACAAGGGATATTTGCTCGCCATTAACAGCTCTCCGACCCATTTGCACGGCGGAATTCGAGGCTACGATAAAGTATATAGGTTTTTAGTAGACGTATACGTCGCAAAACTGCGGAAAACCGTCAAATTTGAATTTCTCGTTTAAAATTCGGTTAATAAACTAATTTATGACTGAATTCAGGCCGAAGTTGAGCCGAAAAAGGAATTATATTCCGGGAACGGAAGGTGAGTTAATGATTGACGAGTCGCAAAAGTTAACCAATCGCATTTCAACTCATTTGTCAGTTGTCCTCTATTCTCGAACGACGATGAACTGCATCGGCTGGAGGTGCAGGAGGGCGCCAAGAAGGCGAAGCAAGACTGCCTAGAAGACACACCCGGAAGCGCAGGCGTCGGAGCTGAGGAACGACTCGGCCAAAACGCCGTTCGCGGCCGTACACAGAGGGAACAGCAGCCGTACGCACGGGGCGCCATCACAGGCTTAACGAGCAAGGACAGATCGTCTTCTAGGAACCCCAACGAATGGCCGCCAACAACAACGCCAACCGCTACATCTTTCCCAACCAGCAGCAGGGTGCCCTGCCTTTCAATTTGCCTTGGCCCTTTAATTTTTTGACCCCTTTCTTTGAAGACAACCTGCGCAAGACCCCGATCCTTTTGGAATACCTGCGCCGAGACCTTGCCGTCGTCGTGCTCGTCGTTATTAATCTTTCTCTCTGCCACCAAAGGACGTTGTGGTCACGGAGGGGAATTGAACAAAAAGCAATAATTAATTATGATTATTTTTTATTGTTCTTTGAAATTGATTGGTGTCCGTGTATACTTGTATACAAATAAAGAAAATCATTTTCTTATTATGTTTTTATTTGTTTTTCCATCTTTATAAAATTTACAAAATTGTTTCAAGAATTGTCGAGAATTCCTTCATATTTGAGGTGCCTCAAATTCAACGTTTTCTTTTCTATCAATTCGGAGGACAATCTTCCATTCATTCTTATGCTTATTTTGATCAGACGAAGCTAAAATTATTTTAAATTAAAAATTGAAAACGTCCCCTTGAAACTTCTCTGTATCGCACAAGGAATAATGAAATGCGGGATGTTGGGCAGATGCGCAGGATTCACGCAAGATCCTTCCAGAGTGCGCGGTTAGTGACCATTCTGGAATTCTGATAGAAAAAAAATAATAGAAAAAGCAAAAGATCTGGATTTTGAAATCAGAACAAACCCGCATTCTATAGGAGATTTTCTGAAACTATCCGTCCAGTATGAGCGCAAAGCAGTGGCGGACTGGCAATAATAGGGCCAACTTGCCCAATAGCAAGTGGCACCTGAGTGCCCCTGACGAAGTAGGCCCCCTGAAACATTACACACCTTGAACATTAATACAAGTTCCAATATTATACGGAGTAGTTATTTTACAAAATCTTGCAAAATCTCACGCGATCTCGTACTGGTACATCTGGAGAAATACACTTAAGTACCGCTAAAAAATTTCAGAAATTAGCACAAACTCAAATTCAGGATGAATGACTAGTGCAATCTAAACCAGGCGAACCTTGAATTAAATTTTAATTTAATTTGGCACAAACAGGAAATACACAAATAATTGAAACGCATTATTGCACCAATAAAAACAGAAAGTAAACCGTTTTGAATTTAAGAATACAAGCATATGCAAACAAATAACACGAATTGTTTTCTCTCGTGTTGGGTTAATAAATGTTTATTTAAATCCTCACTTCGAGTCAAGAAGGAGGCACACAAATGGCAATTACATGGTTTTTCTATGGTGTGATGAATTTTTAAATAAATCTTCAAATTCCCATTTTGATTGCAAGATAAAGCAAGAGTTTTTCGAGTTTTGCTTACCATAAAGTATTGGAAATGAAACGAGAAAATTATACAAACGCAGCAAGTAGCAGGTTTTGATTTGTGGATTAAACAAATTGAGGCAAAATTTTAAGTTAAAAACAAAACAAAATGTCATTTAAAATAAAATTAGAAATACAGAATTATGAACTTGATGAACAATTTCATTTTTACTTTATATGCTTTGTTAAATGTTTTTTCAAAGTATCATTTTGACTACTAGAATAAGCACACAAATGGCACTTGAATGGTTTTTCTCCAGTATGAGTTAATAAATGTTTTCTTAAATCCCCACTTTGAATACAGGAATAATCACACAAATGGCACTTGAATGGTTTTTCTCCAGTATGTGTTAATAAATGTCTTTTTAGAGTTCCACTTTCATTGCTGCAATAATCACATAAATGGCACTTGAAAGGTTTTTCTCCTGTATGGATTTATAAATGTCTTTTTAGATGTCCACTTCCAATACAAGAATAAGCACACAAATGGCACTTGAATGGTTTTTCTCCCGTATGGATTAACAAATGTTTTCTTAAACTCCCACTTTGAATGCAGGAATAATCACACAACTGGCACTTGAATGGTTTTTCTCCAGTATGAGTTAATAAATGTTTTCTTAAATCCCCACTTCCAATACAGGAATAAGCACACAAATGGCACTTGAATGGTTTTTCTCCAGTGTGGGTTAATAGGTGTCTGTTTAAATGTTCACGACGACTCGAACAATAATCACACAAGTGGCACTCGAATGGTTTTTCTCCAGTATGAATTCTCATATGGACAATCATGCATTGTTTACCCGAAAGGAAAGTGAACATGTTTGACATTTGAAAGGCTTTTCACCAGTGTGTTTGAGCATGTGATGTTTCAAAAGACAATAATATGAACATGAATAGTCGCACAAATTGCAACTGTATTTTTGAACTTTTCTTTCCATTTTTGACTTTCAGTTGTTAGCAGATGACTCCCGATGACGCGGAAATAAACTTGTTCTAAAATTAAAAAAAAGAAATTAATTCTTTAATTTGTTCCCCTGACTGCTCATCAACCCTAGCGCTACTCTTCTGATCAATCTACTACCTTTACAAACATGTAACTGATTTTACCTTTAAAAATATACTTTATCAGGTCAGTAAAGATCTCTGATCACAAAGAATCCAGTCGGAATGAGTCCTGGTAGGTAAAAATCACAATCGAATGCAATTCGTCTGTTAGGCCTAACTTTTGTAGCCCTAGCAGGATTGCACTATACGTTTATAAACTAGAAAATATAAAAATAAAACGCAGTTAAAAGAAAACCACAGATTAGTATCTCCTCCGCCTTCAACCATCATCTGCAAATCTTTCAAATTTTTCAAGTATTTAGGAACTTTGATACCTTTAAGTCGTAATAGAAATGACGAACGAGAAAGTGAGATGTGAGGCGTGGTAAACAATGTCACAACAAACCCACACCCGACGGCGCACACACAAACCCAATAAATAAGCACTCAGAGGATTAGTTTAGCGCATCTCAGCATTCTGGGTTTATTTTTTGCTCAGACCAGAGGTCCTGTCCATTTATTGTTGAAGTACTTATAAAATGTCGAACCAAGAAGAGGAGACATGACCAATTATAGTTTTTTAGATGAAATAAAATTGCAGTTCTCCTTCCACCTTATGTGAGAATGATTAGACAATCATTAGGTTTGGTTGTTGTAACCTATGTTAGGAGATGAAAAGTGCCTCTCGTGCTTTCCTGCAATATCGCCAGTAAGCCTTCCATAAGATAATTAAAATATATTTAGTTTAAAAATAATAAAAGCAAAAATTGTTTTTTTTCTTTCCTATTCTTCCTCTTTTTAATTTTTTTGTCAATTTTTTTATAAATTATTTTCGTAGTTAAAAAAAGAACTCTAATTGCTAGTTGTTTGGTTATGCACCACTAGATGGCGCCATCGATTTTAATACAGGCAGGATTTGTCTGAAGATTTATTTGTACAAGTTTTCGGTAAAAATACATTTAGTAGAAAAAAATTAAGCGACTGATATTGTCAATTGTTCAATGCTGAACTGCCTAACCGCGGAAATAAAAGACAATAATTCGTATAAATTCTTTTGGAGCAATAGCGAAGCCGCGCGCGCATGTGACTTCACATTTTGCTCAGTGCTTGACGGCCCGTAACGATTACATCACATCCGGTTAATGGCGCGGCGTTCGTTGCTTGGACATTATCTCCTTCCATCCATTACTAACAAACCTAAAATAGTATTGAAGAGCAGTGAAGAACGATGTTCTGTTAAGGTATGTGACATTCTGCTCTGAAATTCCATTTTTAATTAGAGATTACGAAATATTATTCGCGATTGAATCGAACGATGTGTAGCGTTGTGCTGGTTGAATTCCATATTAATGATTCGGACATTTGGTATTGTAAAACTGCTTTTTACTTATGAGTAGTATTTACTATGCTCCAATTTTCATTTGTTATATCCGAATCTGTTATAAATTCGAAGTTCGACCCAATTTTAAATGTTAAAAAGTCGTCACAAATTCTAGTCTAGAACTTCTAACACGCAATTAATTGAGCATTCGCAACACGTTGAATTGTACGAATATTTAGCATCGCACGATGGTTGATTTTGTATCAATGATTTAGAAATTTGGTAAGACTGAATTCCATATCCGAGTGTAGTAAGGTATGTCTTGTCCATTCACAAATTTTTTAGCAAAAAAATATTTCACAAAATTTCTTTTAGAATGATGTCTTGTCTGCATAAAAACAGCACAAATTTATTTTTAATTTATTTCCCTGCGAATCAGGATTATTTCCTGTGGTTCTGATATTTTGCATGTGTGGTTGTGCTAATCACTGCATCACTAATCACTTCATTTGACAGAATTCTTCTTGAGAATTAAGATGTGCATCTCAGAAGGTATGAAAATAATTTGAATTCATTCTACGTGCGAGGTTATCAACTTAAAACTTCTTGCGCAAATTGCAAACTATTTAATGAGTTTGTGATTGTCGTTGCTCAAAACCTTTTTGGAGCTGGAGATGCTGTTCCAGGGGCCCTATGGTAGTCACTTGAGTCTTGTCATTGGTAGTATTTGACTGCCAGCTTGGCGCTCAACATTTCCTTGTGTACAGGGCCGGTGCGAGGGGTGAGGCGGCGAGGCGGCCGCCTCAGGCGGCATATTTCTAGGGGCGGCATCTGTGGGCGCTCAAAATTTTTTTTTTTTAAAAATTAAAAAAAAAAAACCTGATTATACTTTGAAAAATTTATATTTTAAGATGTATCACACATTTTATGTTTATTAACATATTTTTATTTGTTTTTAATCATTTTCCACACATTTTCGCTTTTGTTGGATGTTTTTTCCACCCACATTCGCTCGTTTGGAATTATTTTCCACATATTTTCATTCGTTTTGAATTGTTTTCCACGTATTTTCGCTCTTATTGAATTGTTTTTTTTTACGTTTTGAATGATTTTTCACTCATTTTTAATGATGTTTTCCACCTTTTCACCGGTGTTGAATTGTGCTACACACATTTCTACTCGTTTTAATTGTTTTTTTCACACAGTTTCAGTCATTTGCTGGTTTGTTTTTCGTATATTTTAAAAGTTTTGGTTTGGCCACTTAAGTCTTCGGATCAGTTATGGCCATGATGTCTTGATTCTGATCGTTGTAGGAGCTACTTTATGGTCTAAGTAAGCTCCGACGGCAACCAGAGAATCACATGTCATTGCCGTAACTGATATAAGAATAAAAAATTTTCAAACCAAAACAATTAAAACGTACGAAAAACAAACCAAATGACTAAAACTGTGTGGAAAAAGCAATTAAAACGCGTCGAAACGTGTGTAACATAATTCCAAACTGGTGAAAAGGTGTGAAAAATCATTCAAAATGTGAAAAAACAATTCAATACAAGCGAAAATATGTGGAAAACATTTCAAAACGAACGAAAATGTGTGGAAAACAATTCAAAACGAGCGAATATGGGTGGAAAAAACATTCAACACAAGTGAAAATGTGTGGAAAAACATTTAACACCAGCGAAAAAATGTGGAAAATGATTAAAAACAAGTAAAAATATGTTAATAAACATTCAAAATGTTTGAAAATGTGTGATATATATATAAAATAAAATTTGTCAAAGTAAAAATCAGGTTTTATGTACATTATATTGACAACTCTATGCTGTTTGTTTGTTTATACCCCATAGCCTCGTTTTCAAACGGGTGTAATGTCACAAAAAAATTTTTACGGTTCAAAAGGGCGGCATATGCCTTGCTCGCCTCAGGTGCAAATATGTGTCGCACCGGCCCTGCTTGTGTATAAATTATTTGTTAACATTTTAATATATTGGTTGTGGACAGTTATGCCCACCTTATCCATAAGGCCAACATTTTTCATGTTTTTCTGTACAGAAATTAATTGTGCCCACAACTTGTTGATTTATTTTGGCTGCTGGTGCTGGCTAATGTTGTCTAACTTAATTCGTTTGCATATTTTTTTTGTTTTAGCCCTAATGAATTTTTAATTCGTTAAGTCACAATTTTTATTTTTCAATATCCACATTCAAACTTTCCTCACACTGAGTTGCAGCGCCGCTCTGGTGGCAACAACTTGCGATGCTTTCCCGTCGCATAGCAACGTTCGCGTGGTTTGTCTTCTTCATTCCATTTCTCTTTCTTCCGCTTCGTTGTTTCTCTCGAATTCGTGCATTTTTCGTTCTTATTTTTCACAACTGTCATCTGATTCATGTTGAATTTTCTCATTCATCATCAAGGAACCGGATTAAGGTTGGATTGTGAGTTGATGGTTCGATTTTCGTTAATATTTTCCGACTTGTTCGTGTCTGGAACTGCGTTAGGGTTAGCATTTAGGGTTAGCATTTAGTGTTAGCAGCGATTTCATTCGTTTATTTATTTCTGGAAAGATCAAATCATTTGGTGTTGTAACATTCACCAATGTGATTAAAATGTATAAACATAATGAATTCCAGATTTCGAGGGAAAAAATGTATATTTGTCATTTTCCAACTGATCAGATTCAATTCTTTCTAATTTTGGTTTTTCAATCGAATTATTCCTGTTTAATGAAGTATTGTTTTCTTATTTTGTTGTTGCCATTTGGTTGTGCCAAAATGCATATTTGCAACTTCCAGAATTAATGTTGTGATTCTAAAGTAGGCTTAAATCAGGCTATTTGAAAGTGGGGTATAAAATCCAACTCCCTACCTCCTCGTGGTCACCCCTGGGTCAAGCTAAGAGAGAGAGCTGTGGTCATAATAGAGTTGGTACTGTAAGCCTGCACGCCATTTACTGTATGGGTGTAGCATTTACTAATTGTTATGCAATTTTGATGTCTGATCTGACTGCTTGCTTCGATATGTACAAGTAGGCATGCAGCTTTGATTGCTCAAACTAGTTGTTTGCACATTTGCCGCTTTTTCAAATTCCAATTGCTTAGCTTTATGATGCGAGTCAATCACATTTTTAATGGCGATATTAAGTCCTTCAACCACAAGAATCTATTTGAAACTTTCCTGTCTATGGATTCCATCGATCTGGGTATTGCCACTGGCATCCACTTACTGCATACAATCTCAGACTCTTGAACTGTGGCCAATGGGAAAACTTAATATCCCAGCCGCCAATTGGAGGAGTGTCACACTATATTGAAACAGACTACACTTTCTTCTTCCGTTTTTGGCGATCTAGAATCTGAGCTTAACTCCAATTGCGCTAAGCCTATTTCGGTTTGACCGTTGATGAAGTAACTTGCAATGGATGGTTCCTTCTGGGTTGTGACCCATACGCGCTTTTGAGAGCTTCACTCAACTATAGAATTACAGGACATTATAAATTATTTTTAACTATTTCTGTCTCACTGGCTCGCTTCGCTATGTCGATAGGATCTCTTAGCAAAGATGTCTTCAAAAATAATTATTGTAACACTGCTATTCGCCGGCGAAACTGACCTCTAGTATTGTTTTCTTTGCTTAACAATGTCAAGGTTGATTAGAAAGGCATGCTAAAAGATGTTAATTAACGATTTTTATTGCTTTTTTTAATTTTAACAGTGAAATTTAATTGTAATAATTCCAACTTTTCTGAACGGATGTGGTGGCCTCTTCTTCGTAATTCTCATAGACGTTTCCGGCACACGTTGGACACAGGTTTGCCGAATTAAGGGTTTCCCATGCCCAAATGCAAATGAAGCGGATGAATGCCAAAATACCACCCTTAAAGCAGAAATTGGGGTGTAGTCTCTAATCTCTTTTACGCAAGAGGTAGCATTTACCAATTGTCATGAATTTTGCTGTTTTTCTTGTAATATTTGAAGAAACTGGCGTTTTTGGAGCGGCGAGTTGGATTGGTCTTTTGTCCTCGCCGCTCCAGTATTTTAATATGGCAGCCGTTAGACTTTCTTTTGTAATTTTGGACCAGCTGAAATGAATGTTTCTTTTCCTTCGAATGTACTTAAATAACATGGCTTCATTTCAAATTATAAAGGGTAAGGGACTCGTACTCATTTTGGCTTCCACGAGTTTGTTGATGGAGGTGGCAAACCTTTAACTTTCGTTGAGGTTGTGGTCTAATTTAAGTGATTTAAATTATCAAAATATCAAATACTTTTTTTTGCTGTGCTGCGGACAGGGGCTTGCCGGTGATGTTTGCAAACACATCTTATCCGTTGAGGTGGTGACCTAATTTAAACGACTAGTTTAATGTAATGAAAACAAATTATTAGGTGATTCGTACGCATTTTGTAATGTTTTGTTTTCTTTTGTTTTGTTCGTTTCGTTTTGGATGGGCAGGAGCCTGTTGCTGGAGGCCCCTTGCTCCTGTGCTCTCGCTTCCTTTTGCAGTTTGCAATATTTTAGAAATATTCAAGTATTTAAATGTTTAAAAATATTTTAGAAGGCTGAAGCTAATTTTAACTCTATTTTCTATTTACTTTTCCCACAAGTTTTTGTTTTCATTGCTGTGGGGTGATCTTTACAATATTGGTAGATGTTGTCCATTCTCTTCCTACCTTTCAATTTTCGGACATGAGGTTCTTTTGTACTGTTCAACTGACTTTGTACTTGAAACTGCTTGCTTCCATCAAAAACATCAAGAAAACTCTAAATAATCTGAAACAACTGAGAAACGTACACGAAGTCAACGGAGATCCTTCTTATCAAAATGTCAAGCAAGGACAAGTCCTAACAATCGTAGAATAATTGAAACCGTAAACTAATTATTGTAAATAAATCAATACATAAGTTTATTCGGTTTCTACAACAACATACAAATACAATAACTGAAAACACAAATGTAAATGTAAATATAAATCATGTAATGGATTACTAGTACACTATTCAAACTAACACGGCCGTGAAATAAAACGCTTTTGCCACTGGTGTGTCGCCCTCATATGTCTGCGGTTATAGTGGGTGTAGTCGTGGTGGTGATGGTCGACTGAGGCGCCGGCCGCACGCTAGATCTTAAAACCGGTCCCTCTCGTCGCTGCCTGTCTCGATCAGCACGTTTTCTTTTTGTATCCTCCGAACAGTCCTCATCCTTTATTCTTGGCTTGGGCATTGCTTTTTGAAGCACAGTCCGTTAAATCAACCCTGAAATAATAATGTCTTGGCACTTGAATGGTTTTTCCCCAGTATGTATTAATAAATGTATTTTTAAAGCCCCACTATGAACACAAGAATAAGCACACAAATGACACTTTGAATGGTTTTTCCCCAGTATGTATTAATAAATGATAGTGCAAATGTCAAGTTAAACGACCAAATATTCGAGTTAAAAATTAAATTTGTGTATATTCCGTGTAAATTCAAGTGTAAACAAATTAGCCCAAGTAATAATCATAGTAATAATCATTATTGTTGTTGTTTACTCTAAAAAAACAATAACTGTTACAAAAATTGTGCTTACGATCGAGTCAATCTAACAAAAATCCAAGATGGCTGCCAGTAAAACCTGATTTAAACGTGGCGTGCAGGTCGTTTCCGTTTAACCAGTTTAACGACAGTCACAAAAATTAATTTGTGTAAATGTAAAGTTAAAACGAATGTAAGCACATTTAGACTCGTTTTGATGACTTTTCGAATGCACCTACTAGTACTATCTCCGTCTCTAGCGCTGATTTCCATTTTCTGCCTAAAGATTGTCCTCTTCGCAGTAGCTCCAAGTCAAAACATAAGCCGAAGAGTTAATACTCTGTAAATATGCAGCACAAATGGTTTTTCTCCAGTGTGAGTTGTAATATGTACTGGAGGAAAATCATTTATTTGTGATGTGTTTTCAAGTGGAATTTAATGAACTTGGTAGATTTGTGAGTTGACTGACTTTATTCAAAGGTTAAACTGGGTGCAAAGATTTGAAAGATGTTCAAAGATTTTAAACTTGATACTTGGTCAAGTTTAAAATCTTTGAGTTTGAATAAGTCATAAATTTTTATGTGGGATATACTTAAAATTAGAAAATTTCCACCCTTGGAAACAAAATAATGGGAGAGGGAATTTAACATTATTAAGTGTATGTTTAGTGTTGAAACCAGCGAAACATCTGTCAATCCATTTTGCTAAAAAGCAAGTAGGCAAATGACATTTGAATGGTTTTTCTCCAGTAGGAGTTGAAATATGTGCTTTTATGTTAAAAGTACATTTTACAACCCATACTGGAGGGAAACCATTACAATGACATTTGTGTTCTCATTCTGGTAGTTGTATTCAAGTGGAATTTAAGATGTTTTCTTTTTGTTTGAATTAATTATTGCAGTTAAACAGTTTTATACTGCTGTACTAGAAATTATACTACTTGAGAATTTTGGAGATTTGTGAGTAGACCGACTTTATTCAAAGGTTAAACTGGGTGCAAAGATTTTTTAAAGATTTTTAAAAGGTTTTAAACCTGAAACTTGACAGAATCTGCGACCACTCACAAACTCAAATATTTGAGAGTAGTCGCAAATTTTGCGTGGGATCAGAATTGTGCTAAGGCGACAAATTGAGTTTGTAATTTCTGTATTCCTTGATTCAGTGGCTTTTCCGCATTCATTATATGGAAGAACTACAGGAGTGGCACTATGAGTTGTTGTTGTCACAGTGATTTATGTTCTTTATCTTGACATAAATAACTTGCGAATTTCGTATCTAAATGTGTGTTCTCATGAGGCAAAATGAGAGACGCTGCTTTCGATCGAGTTCGGACGAGGTCTGCTTTTTATTACAAGTCAAGGACATACGACATATCATGCTCACCTGGGAGAAGAAACTGAACCGCATCAACGCGCTATTTGAGGTCTGGATGGACGTGCAACGACGCTGGGTCTACTTGGAGGGGATCTTCATCAAGGCGCTGCTGCCGGTGAAGACGTCGCACTTGCAGAGCATCAGCTTGGAGTTCCTGACTCTGATGAAGACAGTGGCCAAGTCGCCGATGGTGATGGACGTGCACAACATCCCGGCCGTGCAGCGCTTGGCGGAGCGCTTGGCGGAGCGCTTGGCGGACTTGTTGGGCGGCGAGGATTTGCTGGAGATTATTGGCAATAGCAAAAACGTGGCGCGCTTGCAGAAACATTTGAAGAAGATGTTTGTGGGCATTTTGATTGGCGTGCCTAAATGGAGTGGGCATAATTACCGAGTGAGTTTATTTCTGAGTTATTTGATTTGTTGCGCGCATCGTAGATATCTGCGGCTTTCATCCCACTGGCGTTTGTCGCTCGTCATTCGATGCTAGAGTTAAAGTTTGATGGCCATCATCGTTGGAGGGAAAATTCGTTTTTCGACTTTCCTCCTGGCATCGCGCCATTACATGTGATGATCAATAGCGGGATTTTCTTCGTTTTTTTTTTGTTGGTTTAAAAAATTGATTTAAAATTTTCTCACACTGACTTGTGAGTTGCAGAGTCACTCTGGTGTGAATATTTATTATTAACACAGGAGAATGATGCAATTTGTTGACGTTGATTCCAAACGATGGAGATGCTTCCACCTCGCCTAGCGACGGCACGTGTTCGTTGTTCTTGTTCATTCCATTTCGTGTCGTTTGCTTTTCGGTTCGATGTTTTTCTTGTGTGTTTCCATTCGTTTTCGTGATGATAATGATGCAAAACCAAAGGATGAGGTTTGGTTTTAGTTAATATTTTGACTGTGATAAAATTTAATGTGTTTTTCTCTTTTTTTCCGCTCTATTTTTGACCAAAATGGCATTTATTTTTGTTCATTTGGTCTTGTGCTTCTTCGCTTCCTCTCTCTGGCCTCAAAATACAACCTATAACCATGGAACTGGATTAAGATTGGTTTGATTTTAGCTAATTTTGAATTGTTCCTCTTTTTTATTCATTTTTCTGTTGGATTGCAAATTAGTTTATCCCACATTTGAGCCGACAGATGGCGCGTAGGTCGTGGCAGAGTTAACGTAATTGATTGTTGTCA
The DNA here is from genome assembly GCA_949358305.1 of Strigamia acuminata. Lineage (NCBI taxonomy): Eukaryota > Metazoa > Arthropoda > Chilopoda > Geophilomorpha > Linotaeniidae > Strigamia > Strigamia acuminata. The sequence continues at coordinate 2,789,977 of OX442314.1, forward strand.
GGTATTTCGGCATATTGGTATCGATTAAATCTACTGACGAGCCAACTGTGGTTTTATCCGTTTATCTAAGTTGATAGAGAGTCAAGGGGACATGAATGGCGTACAATAGCGTAAAATATGGGATTGATCTGTTTTTCTAGATGAATATTAATATTGCTGAATTAAAAATAGAGTTTAAATTAAAATCAATCACTCACACATGTTTGACTCAAATTTAATTGCTTTAATGAATTAAGACACTACACATTTAACGAGCAAATTTTTACGTTTAGACTGGTTTAAAAAATATACAGAAAATAAGTTTAAATGACACTGAGTGCACCTTCTGTCCACAACGTTACATTCATTAATCGAAATCAAAATTGTACATGATTGATAACTGACAGTTATCTGAATAAATTAATACAGAGTACGTAATAAGTTGGGAATGAAGTTACAAGTGCTGTGAGATTTTAATTGTGCTTACAAGATATAGTATTTCTCTGTTCAACAATAAATGAAGTAAACTGCCTATGTCATAAACAAACAACCAATGTGGAGACTGCAAAACAGTCATCGTTTAGCTCTCCAATCACCAATCCAAAAGCATGTAACAAACCGCATATGATAACGGATAGGTTTTATTTTGCTGGTGCTGCCATCTGTTAGGACTCATGTTTGAAACACTCATAACTTATGAGTGTGTCAAACATGTTGCATTCAAATTTAATTCCACATGGTGGTATGATTGACCTTAAATTGGTAAATCCTCGTATAAAACACACACTGAGCTTGATTAATTGTTCTGATTAAGGCAGCTCTCATCTTATCATGCACTAAGATTCGTGTTGACCTAATTGTCTGGACAATCACTCATCGTGCTACGGATATTTAAAACTTTATTTGAGACTTTTTTTGAGAAAATAGGCGACTTCTTTTATTGTTTCAGGCTATACTACTTTTTAAACGCTTGCTTTGCTGCTTCACAGCTATTTAGCAGCTCTGCTTGTGTGAAAAGTGTATTTATTAAAAAGAAAAGAAAGAAAAGAATTTGTTGTATTCTGTAGATGTTGAGATGTGTAGCAGCACCTGAAAGATGGTGACACTATCTGCGTCTTAAACTACAATGCTTTGTTTGGAGAAGTGCATAGGGAGAAACAACGTGAGCACCCTGATTGGTTTACGTAATTTTCAGGAGGTCACACACAGTAAGAAGGATGTTAATAAAAGAGGGTCTGTAAGAGTGCAATAAAGAGGGTAAAACATCACTGCAAAACACTGCAGAAGTGGCTTAAGCACTAAATCTAGATTCTTTACATACGGTAAAATGCAGGCGTTTTGTTGTTAGAACTTAAATTTCCCCCATGATTTTTTAGCTTTTATGATCAATTTAGACATTTATTGTAGTCGTTTTGTTCAATTTAGTTTGATTTAGACCTGCGTTGTAAAGGACATGTCACATTCTATTAGTGCATTTACAGTACAAATTCAATGCATCCAGTTATAAGTTACTGGTAAGCAATATTTTATTATTTTAAACCCATGGAATTAAAGGCAATCAAAATAGAAGAAGAGAAAATAAGGAGAAACCAGTGAGAATACCAATAATAGATCCAATCTGACACAATAACTTTACAATGGTAACCTCTTGCTGTTCTTCGATTATTTCTCTGATGTTATTTTCAAACATATACCAAACAAACGGTTGTAAATCGCGCTCTAAGCTGTTGATAATTGAAGGATTGTAGATGGTTTCTTGACAAGATGCTTTGCAGGAACAGTCTTCTCGGGGGTTTGTCTTCAACAGATTTTTCAAATATGTTTCGTAAGTTGTTTTAGCCGTCTCATGAGATAGGCAAAGGGGAAATTTACTCTTATCCATGGATGGAAGTCTAGTAATACAACAACATTTACTGGAAATACACAGTGTGCCATGACGCATGATTTTTTCCAGTTATTAAAAATTGGGCAAACACTTGAACTGTTTGGGGTAGCAACTTAGCAACGTAGCAACTTAGCTAGGTAGATCAAATGTGACAAATTAAATTTATTGGCAACAATGACAATTGCTTATGATCATTTTTTTCAATGATTTTAGTTTCTATCTTTGCAAGTTTTAAAAATAAATAATATAATCATTCATTTTCAAAGTTGTGGCAAGCCTTTTTTTTTAAATTTAACAGTTCTGAAAAAGTTCTTCTTCAGAAATTAAATTGTTTAATTTTTAAACAAAATTAATGGTGCTCTACGCCTTTTTGCTGTTTTTGCTGTTTATAAATGGAAACCTGAATACACCTGCTGTTACCAATAAATTTGCTCCATTTGATTGTTAAGAATATACTCAAACAATGTACGATTTGCAAATTGCAATGTGGGATGCACGGTAATTAGTGGATGAATTACAAGTTACCTGCAATTGAAAGTTTGTTGCTCGAGTATCTTTTCATAGCAGTTTTCTTCACATCTTAAAACTTCATCATTTGGTCTGCAAGGACTTCTCGGGGTATTTAATCGAACAAGCTGGAAAGAATAATCAACTAAATGGCAATTTGGCCACACCCGCAAAAGCTGCGGTGTTGAACAAATTGGGTCCCCAAACCAAAGAAAAATTTGATTTTTTCAAAACTGTCGATAATTTTTCAAATTTGTTAGTTGGTTAAGCAGTGATAAACTTGTCAAATAACGGTCGGCGCATTCAAAAGCACTCGGTAAACATTTTTTATTTTAATTTATACTTTTTTAATCGAGACATTTAAATGACAACCAATGCAGATTAAATTGGGTGCCATTTTTTAAGTCTAATCACGCTATTTAAACTGTTGCAATGGCTTTTCGAATGCGCTGTACTCTGGCTTACTATTAGGTTGGCCTTTCTCCGATGGGCCGACCCATTTCACTTGTGTAGTGATACAAAAAATAGACCAAAACACCAGAATTGCAATCGATGTACAGACATTGTGCTTTTCAGACAAAGCAACCAATAAACTGAACAAACATGTTTGTCGAAATAGACACAGCATAAAACTGTATATTACAAATGGAAAAAAACATTTTACTGTAAAATAAAATTAAAATTCTATCATTTTAATCTTTATTTTATAATAATCACAAAAATAAAAACTACTTTTCCTGGTGGTAGTACACAGTCTACGGTTAGAAGAAGTGAGACTCGGCCAATGGGAGAAAGGGCAACTTTATGGTGAGCCAGAGTATAGTGGATTTATCATTTTTCGAATTCACCGTTTGAGGGGCGAAGTTGACAAAAAGACTTAAATTGTTGGATACATCGAAACGATATTTCGGATGAAAAAATTGATTTGTTGGCAAAATGAAGTGCTGGAATGCAGAAAGAGAAATTAGTGTAAACTATTACTAGCTGACTCCAAATAAACAAAGTGGCGGACCCGCTGGTCCGCGACGCACACACTAGCTTGTTAAATTCAAAGTGATCTTTATTACAAATTATTACATTTAAATATGAGACTGGTCAGCCCTGATTGGCTGACCACAAGGAACAGCCCCCAATTGGCTGTCTACCCCCAAAACGTCTATCGGACATATTCGCGTATGCCCGCCCCGCCCCCTGGCGACCGTTGTCGCCTGTCGAAACCCCAAAACTCCACACTCGGTCATCCGACTAAATGTCGGCGCCCCCGCCGACACCTGTTAACTCGTCTTCGGCTCCCGATGCTGCGTCGTCCTCGAATGTCCACTTCTTCATCTGGTCGATTGGTGCGGTCGTTTTGTATCGAGGCGGGTTCTCGAGACTCGTAACCTCGTACACTGTGCTCGAAATCCGCCGACCTACTCGCAAAGGTCCCCGGTACAGATTACTGAGTTTTCCCGCTTTGCCTTGTATTGCGATCGCTTTCCTTCGTACGACGACCACATCTCCGACCTCGTATGTCCGACTTGGTCCTCGATGTCTATCGAACGCCTTTTTCTGCTTGATCTGGTTTTCTGTAAGTGTTTCGTACGCTTCGTTCCTTACGTCCTTGATTTCCGTCTCGTTTTCATCGTTTTCCTCGACTACTATCGCTGCTAATCTTGGCTCAATGATCGTCCTCGGCTGGAATCCATACAACACCTCCAATGGTGTTTTCTTGGTCGATTGGTTGATTCTTGAGTTGATCGCGATTTCAACCTTGTCAATCCCTTTGCTCCAATCGCTCCCGTCGTCCTTCGTCGTTTGGCTCGCCAACATTGGAACTATCGTTCGGTTCATCCTTTCCACTTGTCCGTTCGCTCTCGGATTTTCCGTCGAAGTCAGCACGTGTCGAATCTCGAGTTCCGTGCACATCTCTGCAAATAATGCGTTGGTGAACGCAGTTCCTCGATCTGTAATAATCCGCGTCGGGATCCACATTCGTGCACACAGTTTCCGAATCTCTTTGCACGTAGTCGTTGCGTTCGTTGATTTCACCGGCATCAGAAAGACCAATTTCGAAAAATTGCACACCGCCACCAGAATGTGTCGATATCCAATGCCGCTCTTCGGAAAGGGGCCCACATGATCCAGGTGAACAGTGTGGAATGGCACCCTTTGTCTCTCGATAATATTCAACTCGCCGGCCCGTTTTCCTCCTGGTTCCTTCCTCATCAAACACTCGACACACGTTCCTACGGCTGCCTTTACGTAACTTCGCATCCTGGGGAACCAAAACCTCTTCCGAATCGCCTCAATCGTTGCGTCGACTCCTGGATGCGCGTGTCCAATATGCACTTCGTTCGTGATCTGTCTCCGCATCATCTTGGGCAAATACAATACATCCCTTCGCCGTCCATTTGCCGTTAATTCGAAATAAACGTGTCCCTTCTTGATTTTGTATCCCCGACTCTTGTGCTGCATTCGTTCGTCCAATGAACTTTTATCTTCTACCGACAGCGCGTCCTTCAACTCTTTACACTCGGGATCGCTCTCCTGCGCAGCCACGAGCCAGTCGCCTTCTGTAAATTTAATTTGGTTAACTTTGAACCGTCGTTCCATCTCCGTTTCCTCGCCGCTTGCTGGTTCCGCGTTCCTACTCAGGGCGTCGACGTGGCCCATGAGTAATCCTGGTCGATGTATTGCTTTGAAATTATATTCCGAAAGCGCCAACACCCATCTCCCGATTCGTGGCGTCAACTCCCGTTTCTTCAACCCGTACCGTACCGCCTCGCAATCTGTCACCACCGTAAACTCTGAGCCGTACAAATACATCCGAAATTTCAATACTGCCCAAACTACCGCCATCAACTCGAGCTCCGTTGAATGATATCGCTTCTCGCATTCGGTCGTCGTTCTACTCGCGTAGATAATCGGGTGCAGATCGTTTCCTTCGCCTCGCTGCATCAACACTGCTCCGATCCCGTCTTGTGATGCGTCCGTATGCACCTCGCACGGTCGTGTGTTATCGTAGATTTTCAACACGGGCTCCGCAATCAATTCTCCAATTAACCCCTGAAACGCCGCTTCACACTCAGTCGTCCACACAAACGTTTCGTTCTTGCGAGTTAATTTCGTCAGCGCTCTCGTTTTTGTCGCGTATCCTGCGATAAATCGTCGGAAATACCCACATAATCCCAAAAAGCTCCTTACGCCTCGTACGTCTTTTGGCCTCGCAAAATTCTTGATCGCGCTTGTTTTCTCGAATCCTGGTCGTAGGCCGTCTTTCGTCAGTCGTAGCCCGAGAAACTGTACTTCTTCGCAGAGAAAGTGGCACTTGCTCAACTTTAATGTGAGCTTCGATCTTCTCACCTCGATTAAGATCTTTCGCATCTTCTCGATTAACTCCGCGTTCGTTTTCGCACCCGATAGAAGATCGTCCATATATCTGCGCAGTACTTCGTATGGCAAATGTCCGAACGCCAACTCCATCACTCGATTGAAAACAAACGGCGCGTTTATCAACCCAAACGGCATCCGTACAAACTGGTATTTGCCGTTCATTGTCGAAAATGCTGTCTTCTCTTGCGCTCCGGCCGTCAATTCGATCTGGTAGTAACCCGACGCCAAATCGAACACTAGGAAGACTCGCCATTCGTGCGTCCCGTCGAGTAACTCATCCATCCTGGGGCACGGAAAGTGTTCCTTCACCGTTATTTCGTTGAGCGACCTGAAATCAATACAAATTCTCCATTCGCCAGTTTTCTTGCGCACCATCACGATCGGACTGTTGAATGGACTCTTTGATCGCGTCACGAATCCTGCTCCTTCCAACTCGGCGACCATTTTGTCGATTTCTTTCTGTTGCGCCGCCGAATACTGGTATCGCCGCAAATTCGTTGGTCTTGTCGTTGTAACTTCGATTTCCATCTTGAGATCTGGGAAACATCCGACCTCCTCCAAACTCGTAGCGAAGCAGTCTCGAAATTCGTCGTTGATCATCGTCAGTACAATCTCCGTCTCTTCTGGCGTCACCGATTTGCCCAAATTAATTTCGTCGGCCGTTATTCGCATCCTCGGACTCGCCTCGGTCGTCGCGACTTTCTTGACTTGTACTTGGTGCAACGACGGTTCTTCTTCGGTGATTTCAACGTGTCCAAGCTTTCGACCTCGTGTGACTCGTACTTCTTCCGGTCCATCGTTGATTATTGGCATTATTGCCCGCTCGTTCTTTACTTCGATCAAGCCTTCCGGTACCTCTAATCGATCCGTCACCGCGCGTTCGTTTTCTACGTAAAACAACCCGTCTGATTGATTCTTCGCTCGTACCGTCACCAAACTTATCGAGTGGGCTGGCACCACTTTGTTCTCGTCGATCACGAGCGCTCGCGGCTTTGCTGCAGTGATTTTCGGCTCGATTCTGGTAATTCCTGCTTCGTCTTGCATCCCTTCCCTCGGTCTGAACGTTACGTATCCTCCATCGGACTGCATCGTGATCGTTGGGTGTTTCAAGAATGGCTTCCCTATCCAGACTTCCGTCGGCATCCTGGCGTCGTCGACCACGTAGAACTCGACATCCGCCAATTTCACGTTCGCGCTTTCTACATCACATCTCGTTCGCCCGCGGTAGCGACTTGCGTCCTGATTAAATCCTTCGATCACGTATTCGTAGTCCGGCTCCTCGATTTTCGTACGTTTCGCAAACGTCTTACTAATTAGACACACGGCGCTTTGCGTATCGATTCCCGCGCTGCATTTCTTTCCATCGACCCACATCATGGTCTCGAATTCTGGCTGCATCTCCTCGGCTTCGATCTTGTAAATCTTCTTCGTCTTAACGTCCAACTTGTCCTTCGATGGCTGCTTCCGCTCTTTCTTTGGCTCTGGGCACGTGTTCGCCATGTGCCCAAATCCGCTACAATTAAAACATTTTGTCCCGTTTGGACACGCGTTCGATAAATGCCCCGACTCGTGACATTTAAAACACTTCAACTCGTTTGGACAGTCCTCCTTTCGGTGCCCCTTCTCGCCGCATTTGTAACACTTGATCATCGCGTTCCCGGTTGGCTTCGCTGTAGACGTCTTCACTTTTGTTTCGACGATCGCGACTTTGGTCCGCGCTTCCACGCTTCGCATCGTTCGGACGATTTCGGTGATATGTTGGTACTGGAGAAAATACATTGGCGCCGTGGCGGTCTTGAGTTTTAGCCCGTCTAACAAATATTCCTGTGCGTCCCCGATCGTCATTCCCAACTTTTCGCACGTGGCCCATTTTCGTCGTAAATAGGTTTCGGCCGTCTCGTCGTTCTTCTGCGGTGCCCGAATCAACCTTTCTTTCTCGTCGTATGTTAGTCGTTGATCCGGAAAATTCTTCTTCAACTCGGCCTCCCACGCGTCAAATTTCCGTATCGTCGTTCCGGAATTTTCGTGCCATACCTTCGCCGGACCATCCAACGCCGCCGCCGCCGTCGTTACTTTGGTTGCGTTCGTCCACTTGTATTCTTTCGCGTATTCGTGAACGTCCGCCAACCACTGCGTCGTTGTCCGCAACTCGTTCTGGTCTCCCGAAAATCGTGGCAGTTTCGGCGCGTTTTTCACTTCCTTCGGCTCTTTCGGCGCCTCTGGTTTCGTCTGCATCGCTAGCATCGTCGCCATCATTTGCTTCATCATCTCTTGTACTTGATCCGCACTAAATCCGCCGTTCATCATCGCTTGTACCGGTGGGTTTTCTTCTATCTCCGGATCGTTGTCTTCTACTTTCTCTTCGTCTTTCTCGTCGTTTTTGTCGTCTTCTTTGTCGTCTTCCTCTACCTCATCCTGATTCACGTCTTCATCTACGAGTCCTAACTCTGCGAGCACGGCTTGTCGCAACGTGATTATCATCTCTCGCTTTAATCTCGGCGGCACGATATTCCGCTCTATCAACAGTGGCTGGACATCTTTGGCTCTCAGTTTGTCCCACTCGGCCTCCGTCGGAAATGCCCCGCGTCTGATTTTCGCTACGATTGCTTTTGCTACGGCCATCTTCGATCGTACTTCGGCTAACCTTCGTAACACGTGTTTGTCCTGGCGAACCGACTCTCGTTTCCCGACCTGTCCACGTGCTATTTGTTAACCCGAATTCTGAATCTCGCTTCCGTCGCCAAAACCAATCGCCTTCTACTTTTCGTCTACTTTATCGTCGCATCGAATTCGTCTATCCCACTTCTGATGTAAACTATTACTAGCTGACTCCAAATAAACAAAGTGGCGGACCCGCTGGTCCGCGACGCACACACTAGCTTGTTAAATTCAAAGTGATCTTTATTACAAATTATTACATTTAAATATGAGACTGGTCAGCCCTGATTGGCTGACCACAAGGAACAGCCCCCAATTGGCTGTCTACCCCCAAAACGTCTATCGGACATATTCGCGTATGCCCGCCCCGCCCCCTGGCGACCGTTGTCGCCTGTCGAAACCCCAAAACTCCACATTAGTAACTGACAGTGTGAAGGATAAACTTATATCTCACTTCTCGTTTAAAACAGTCACCACTGAGCTCATTGACAATCAATAGAAGGTTTTGGTTTCGAGAAAACTGCCGGTCAACTGTGTATATATATTTAAATTAGAGAAATAAAAGTCACTTGTGTTTTTTTTACCTTTATTAAACACAGTACACATTCCATACACTGTAGGTTTTAATGATAATTTGGGAAAATGTAATTCAATTTCTTCTGCTGTTACCCCGTACTACAAGTTTGTTAAATTTATACACGTTTGAATTGATGATTTAATATTTTTATTTTTTTTACCTTGACAGCATATCTTCGTCGTTTGTCGTAGAAATCAAGAAGATTTGAGGCATTCCACAATTGCAGTGGTTGATTTGCGAATTCAGATAGTGGATGGAATAAATCCAACAGTTGTAAATCATCACAATCAGTTGTGTTGAGTTTTTTGGCTAATTCCCTTTTAGCATGTAATATGATTGTATTATCTGCACATGCAAGAGTGAGTGGAAAATGAATTTTTTCATCTCTAATGAGTTTAACAGTTTTCAAGAGTGGAAATTGAAAATAAGAATCAATCAAGTGGTAAATGTAGTAGACTGATATCAAACCAAAGAATAGTGATGTTGTGATTTTGATCACTTTTTGAACAAAAGTTGATTTTCGGCGATTCTGTAGCTTTTCGAGCGTCATTTCAATTTTATCTGTTAACTTAGAATTTGCTGTTGTTGGTTTGCTGATGCATATTTTGCATAAGTGAATGAATATTTCGACCAGTGTCAAGCAAGACATGCCGAAATAGAGGCCGATGTTTCCTCCAATGTCGCATAGCAAATTGATGATGTCATAAGAAAAGTGTTCGAATAATGTTCGAACGAACGTATTGACAACATAAATGTCTATTTTACTTGCATCATCAGGTGTTCTTTCGAATGTTTGGCTGAAACTTGTCTCATCACATAAATTATCACATCTACACTGTGATATGCCTAAGGTAAGGTCTTCTATTTGGTTGAACTGAATCAAAGTGTCTTTGTCATTGCATTCCGGTAGATTTCTCGCTTCATAAAATGGATATCTAATGTGACAACCTTTATTTAAGTTAACTTCTAATTTTTATTAATAGCAGTCAGATAAAAAAATATTTTGTGAAATGTTTTGATATGTGATTTCTGCACAGAAATAAATATTCTTTTATTGAATTCTGTTATTGAGTCGAATTGAAAGACTTACTTGCATTTCATTCGTTTGACGAGACATGGGCGTAAGCAATCGTGTAAATTATTATCACATGGATTTTTCTTAGTGTTGATATAATGATACTAAAATACAAGGTTCCAATTCTTGTATTATTATGGGAACGTCCCTAAATTACATACTGTAGCATCTTAAAGCGGTCCTTTTTATTATATTATTTTCTAGGGAGGAAGGGAGGGAATTTGTTACTACCTCGTAACAGAAATTTTATGTTACACGTTAATGTTAATTCTAGTCAACCAAAACCCAACATTATGTAAATTACGGATGGCCCTCAATACATATTTGTAAATAATTAGCAATTGTGCTTAAATAAAGCTGATAGATCCAAGAAATACTTTTTATTAATGGCTAGAAAATAATTCTCTTTTCTGTGTGAATAATTATTAATTTAATCCTTACTTCTTGCACTCTAATCCCAACTGTATGTTTGTCATGTTTTATTTGTAGGAGTTGCGCAAAACTCTTGTATAAATGATAAACGACTGATGATGGATCTATTAACACCTTGAAATTGAATGCAATGGTTTCAAGAATGATTATCAAATTTTATTACTGAGTATTTCACAATTTTGACAACTACAAAGGGACGCTCATTTTTTTAAAAATGTGGTGTAACTTTGTGGCTGTGAGAAATGCAAAACAAATTGTGAGAATTGTCAATGAAATTAAATACTCACTCGAACATATTCACATTGCTTGGGAAAGTTAATTTTTATGACCACCTTATAAGCAGCATTCCCATAAGGAATCGAAATTGCTAAGGGGAAAAAGAACTTGTAAAAATAAGAAAACAGGAAATATTGTTGACTTACGACTGGAAACTTGTGCAGTGGCATCACTCACAGTGTCATAATTTGCAATTGTAAGGTTAATGCGCATTTTAGGCTGCAAATATATTTTATTGCTCATTTGATTAAACTTTTCTAGTTTGGTTAGGAGAAAAAATGAAAATGATTTACTGTTTTGAAGTAGGCATCAGTTATGTAACTAAGTGTAGTCGAGTATTGTAGAATATCACTGAGGTTAAATTTTGAATGTGCTGGGCTCATTGTACCAGCTATACATTGATCTTTGTAGTCAGGTTTTTTTGTCTTGTTGAAAATAAAATTGTTAAATTCTTCCGTAGTGTACGGATACAAATAAACATAAGGAAAGGAACCATGCGTTGTTTCAATCATGTGTGCATCAACTGCTGTGGGTTTGTCCATGAGATACAATACCCGATCTACTGTTTGATAAACACAAGCTGCCAAATTGATAATTAGTAACACGCAAAGTAAAATCTTGATATTTCTTTTCTTCTGCAAGATATTTGTCAAACTTTTGATGAATGCCGGAGTACTCTGTTGCTTCGACATAGTAATGCGCACAAGTTGAATCAGTTTTCGTCTTCTCATTTGGTGAATTCGACCTGCTGGTCGATTTGAATTCTCTCTCTCCATTGATTCTTATAAGTGCAGTTATCGATGTGGCACGAAGCTGTTGAGATTAATATTGATTACTTTAATTCATTGTCAGCTGCCATACTGTATTATGCAAATTGCTTTCATGTGTAGTAACATTTTCTGGAGAGTTTTTACGACTTGAAAGTGGTTCTGTGTACAGTTGACACAAATACCAGGAGCGAGTGAGCAATATTAGTTAAAAATTAGAATGAAAAATGTTTAATACACCTTCCACGTCTCTGATTATAGAACAGTAAACTTCCCACAAAACTACCCTGTTTTTAGGGAGGAAAAAACAGGGCCAGGTCAAGACCTGTCAGTGCCCAGTGCGATTCTATAATTATGCGAATTTTAAGCTCTAGGCGACTGTGTAAAGGCCTAACAACAATAATTTAGTAATGTACTGTAATAAACTAATAATGTATATTATCCTAACAATGTCATTTTCTTATTACTAAACAAAATTTAACAACATGCTCGAAAACATTTTGCCGGGGGTTGTAGTTCTCGCCCAGTGTGTTCATGCTAAATTCAACTTGCACACTATTGATCTCTTTTTAATCTTCATGACATGCGTTACTCCACACACTACCCAATGGGTCACCGTGGGTAGACACGGTGGCCAGCCCTTCACATCGGTTTTCTTTTGCACATTAGTAGTGCTAGGAAACTGACGTGACACCCACATTGACATTAAGGCAGCATACCTGTATGGGGATTTGGACATACCACAATACATGGCTATTTCCAAGGGCTACCAGATAGATGCAAATGTGGGAAAGTGTCGGCGACTTCAAAAGGCCTTGTACGGATTACATCAAGCTGGGCGCATGTGGTTTCAAAAGCTACACTCGGAATTGCTAAACAATAAACATAGGTTTTGCTAGTTTCGCTATCGTCTCAGGTCAAGACGATACGATATCTTTTGCCACGCTCGTTTTTCGGTGATTTCAACACCGCCACTTCGCCTCATAAGTCTACAAGTGGTAGCAGAGGACTGGAATCAATCCATTATACAGTCTTGACACGTTTTCTTCCTGATTTCCGCGAGATTTTCACGATTTTTCGTGAAATTTTGCGTTTAATTTCGTTTCAGATTTCCGACGATTTTCGACGATCAAATACGGCTTCTCTGCAACGTTTCGACGACGTATCTCATCGAGATTTCTCGATTTTGCGCCTCGGAGTGCAGTCGGTCGGCGATTTTCGACGATTTATCGATCTTTTGAGGCATTTTTGATGCGATTTGACGGTTATCATCTGCTTATACATCGAACCGTGGACGTTCTCAAAATCGCACACCCCGTCCTCTCATCTGTGAAGTGTTTTAATTGCGAAGAGATAAGTGTCCTCAACCGCGTAAAGACAATCGTCAAACGACCCCGACTGCTTCTTTCCAACGGCAATCGCGGAGTAAGAGTCAACGCCGCAACAAAAACACCAATTCGAAACCGGCAGATGGCAAACCGAGGGGAAATTCTCAAGTGCGACGTGAATCCAATTTCTTCGTGAACGCGCCTCCGCAACAAATTCAGCTTCCGTCGGTACATTTTATGCAAGGCCATGAATGGATTGTAGATTGCGGTGCGACCGATCGCCTTCCAATCCGTACAGAGTACATTGTATCTTCAATTCAAAATTTGACTTACCGTTTTCTCCAGTTCACGACTTCATGATGGTCACTGAAGTGATCGGCTAACGCTTTAGATTAATCTACATGCAAAATTTTTCATCTTTTATTCATGTCACACTTCAACAGTGAATCAGATGTACTGTATAATTTCTAATTTTAAAGAAAATGAATTTTAGACATTGAAGTTTCTTGCGTGAGTTTAATCTAAATGCAAAATTTTTCATCTGTTATTCATGTTACTTTTCAACAGTGAATAATTCATCAGATGTACTGTATAATTTCTAAATTTAAAGAAAATAAATTTTATGAAGTTGAAGTTGCTTCAATGAGTTTGATCTAAATGCAAAACATTTCATTTGTCCTTCTATGTCACGTTCCAAAAATGAATAATTTACCAGATATACCATATAATTTCTAATTTCAAAGAAAATCGTATGAAGCAGGAGTTTGTGTGACCGTTGGTTACTGACACTTATTACCAGTTGTTATGCTGGGCAGCGCCCCCTGTCAGGTGGTGCTGCCGGTCCCAGAAGTAGTCTGGCAACCAATGGAAAGCAAAGACTGGCAAGGTCTCGTGAATGAGCCATTCTTAGACCAGTTCTTTCTGGAACAGCAAGCCTGTGCAGAGACACAGCAGAAATCATATCTCGCTGGCCACGAGGTCTCTTAACCACATGGTCAAGGGTAGATATTGGGTTGGGTTGTAGCAATGCAAACTAGACAAGGAAAACACTTCTGGGAACCAAGCCCTAGAAAACTATGTGAATAAAGGCCAATACAAATATAGTTTCTAGTTGTTGTTTTCTTCTAAGTGAGATCAGTCCAGCATCACTCATGCCATGTGATGTCTGTCTACCACTAACATTTGTTGAATGAGTTTAATCTAAATACAAAATATTTTATTTATTATTCAATGTTCCAAGAATGAATAATTCACTAAACATACTGTATAATTTCTAATTTCAAAGAAACTCAACTTGATGAAGTTGCAGTTTCTTGTTTGAGTTTAATCCAAATGTAAACATTTAATGTGGTACTTTCCAATAATGAATAATTCACCAGATCTGTAGGTACTGTTTAATTTAGAATTTCAAAGAGAATCTGATCTACAAAGTTGCACTTTTTTGAACAAGTTTAGTCTAAATGCAAAACATTTCATTTGTCGTTTTATGTCATGTTCCAAGATGAAATAATTCACCAGATATACCATATAATTTCTAATTTCAAAGAAAATCTTAAGTTAAATGTTTTTTTTTTAAAAAAAGAAAAAACAAATTAGCAAATTGAGAATTTTTATCTTATGAAAATAAAATAATTTAAGCATTAAAAAAATACGGTGGTTTTTCTTGTTTACTAGCATAATAATAAAAATTTGAATACATTTATTGAACAAATTCAGTACTTTTGGAGTAGAAATTTAAGTTTTGCCACAATGGCTGGCTTTACCTCAGCTGATTTGTTTCATTTCAAATTGAAAATATTTAACTGAAGATGGATGACATAAGTTGCATAGTACTAATTCGATGGTGTTCTTCAACTTTGTAATTGGAAATTTTGCTGTATCTTAAACGGTTTAAAAGTTAGGAAGTAAATGACCTTGAAGATGACCTTCCGGGTCAAATTTAAGGTCACCACTGGATAGCCCAACATCGACTTCCTATATGCCTACATTAACTTCCTATATGCCTACATCAATAGAATTGATATATCTTCAATCATTTTCAAGAAAAAAAGGTGTTTCCAGACTTTTGACTCACCCTGTATAAGTGCTATACATTTTAGGTTATTCATTATTAATTGTTCAGCATTGAAACAAACAACATGTCTCGAATCAACAAGAATTAAGACGACGATACTAACCGAGACGACGGCAAACGAGACCAACGCGGCAAAAAAACAAATCGATTTTGGAGTAAACGAAACAGTTAAGCAAAAGTATTAGCTGAAGATCATGCTTACACCCGCAATTTAGCTGTTTTCGTTTCTCGACTAACATTTCATTTTCCATGAAAAAGAAACACGGGATCCACCAGGTAGCGCTGAGTTATTTTTCAAATTTTGGCATAATTTGGCATTTTCATCCATTTAACTCTTTCAACGATCTTCTAATGACTTTTAAACAACCTTCAAATGACCTTCAAACAATCTTAAAATGATCAATCAACGATTTTCCAACGATCTTCCAACAACCTGTAAACGACCTTTAAACAACCTTCAAACAACCGTCAAACGACCTTTCAACAACCTTCAAATGACCTTCAAACGATGTTTAAACGACCTTCCAATGATCAATCAACGACCTTCTAACTACCTTCCAACAACTTCAAACGACCTTCCAACAATCTTCCAACAACCTTCAAACAACCTTCAAACAACCTTCAAACAACCTTCAAACAACCTTCCAATGATCAATCAACGACCTTCTAATTATCTTCTAACGACCTTTTCACAACCTTCAAACAACTTTCAAATGACCTTCCAACAACCTTCAAATGACCTTCAAACGACCTTTCAATGATCAATCAACAATTTTCTAACTATCTTCCGACGATCTTGAAACAACCTTCAAGCAACCTTCAAACGACCTTTCAAGAATCCTCAAACGACCTTCAAATGACGTTCAAACGACCTTTCAATGATCAATCAACGACCTTTTAACCACCTTCCAACAATCTTCAAACGACCTTCCAATAATCTTCCAACAATCTTCAAACAACCTTCAAACAACCTTAAAACGACCTTTCGACAACCTTCAAACGACCTTCCAATGATCAATCAACGATCTTCCAACAATCTTCCAACGACCTTTAAACAACCTTTAAACAACCTTCAAACAACCTTCAAACGACCTTCCAATGATTAATCAACAACTTTTTAACGATCTTCCAATAACCTTTAAACATCCTTCAAACAACCTTCAAACAACCTTCCAATAATCTTCAAACGACCTTCAAACAACCTTCCAATGATCAATCAACGACCCTTCAACAATCTTCCAACGACATTTAAACAATCTTCAAACAACCTTTAGACGACCTTCAAACGATCTTCAAACAACCTTCAAACGACCTTTAAACAACCTTTAAACAACCTTCAAACAACCTTTCAAGAACCTTTAAACGACCTTTAAACAACCTTCCAACGACCTTGAAACGACCCACCATTGACGACTTTCCAACGATTTTTTAACGACCTTTAAACAATCTTCAAACAACTTTTAAATGACCTTCAAACGATCTTCAAACAACCTTCAAACGACCTTCCAACAACCTTCCAACAACCTTCCAACCACCTTCAAACAACCTTCAAACGACCTTCCAATAATCAATCAACGACCTTCTAACGATCTTCCAACAACCTTTAAACAACTTTCAAACAACCTTCAAACGACCATCCAACAACCTTCAAACGAACTTCAAACAACCTTCAAACGACCTAACCTAACCTGGGTCACCACAACAGTATAGTCAATTATTTATTTATTGAATAAACAAAAGGTTGAATTTCAACGACTGCATGGTAAATTTTGTGGACATTTTCAAATATTTCAACCTTGAAAATATAGTTACTCACATCACTTAAATAAAGTAACAATTTCACAAGTGTCATCTTTAAAGACGGATGGAGTCAAATTTGAGTTTGAAAATCGGTTGAGGCAATGAGAACACTACTTGTTGCATACATTTAGAAAAGTGAAACTGAATTTTTATTCTTGTGCAGAATTACAATAGAGGGATTAAGACCCCCTCTTTTCTATGAAATAACATACAGTAAGATGGGTCACAAGTGAGTCTTTTGACACCTGCATCACTGTGGTCAAAAACACAACTAATTTAATTCGCTTTGGAAACCGTCAGTTTACACAGTGAGAATGTAAAATTTGTTTCCTAATGCAAACTGTTCTAGGAACCCACCTGTAGGATGCAGTTAGGTTCCTAGACGACTCACCTAGCAGAGGAAGCCTGTACTAAAATGGGTCTGCCCATCGAAAGAGAATTCCGGTTATTTTTATCAAGGACGACTACTCCCAAACGACCTTTTAATTATCTTCCAACGACCTTTTCACAACCTTCAAACAACTTTCAAATGACCTTCCAACAACCTTCAAATGATCTTCAAACGACCTTTCAATGATCAATCAACAATTTTCCGACTATCTTCTGACGATCTTAAAACAACCTTCAAGCAACCTTCAAATGACCTTTCAAGAACCTTCAAACGACCTTCAAACGACGTTCAAACGACCTTTCAATGATCAATCAACGACTTTTTAACCACCTTCCAACAATCTTCAAACGACCTTCCAACAATCTTCCAACAACCTTCAAACAACCTTCAAACAATCTTAAAACGATCTTCCAACAACCTTCAAACGACCTTCCAATGATCAATCAACGATTTTCCAACGATCTTCCAACGACCTGTAAACGACCTTTAAACAACCTTCAAACAACCTTCAAACGACCTTTCAACAACCTTCAAATGACCTTCAAACGATGTTTAAACGACCTTCCAATGATCAATTAACGGCCTTCTAACTACCTTCCAACAACTTCAAACGACCTTCCAACAATCTTTCAACAACCTTCAAACAACCTTCAAACGACCTTCCAATGATCAATCAACGACCTTCCAACAATCTTCCAACGACGTTTAAACAACCTTCAAACAACTTTCAAATGATCTACCAACAACCTTCAAATGACCTTCCAACAACTTTCAAATGATCTTCAAATGACCTTTCAATGACCAATCAACGATTTTCTAACGATCTTCCAACTACCTTTAAACAACCTTCAAACAACCTTTAAACAACCTTTCAACAACCTTCAAACGATGTTCAAACGACCTTTCAATGATCAATCAACGATCTTCCAACAACCATCCAACAACCTTCAAACGACTTTTTAACAATCTTCCAACAACTTTCAAACAACCTTCAAACAATCTTCAAACAACTGTTACGAATCAACTTAGATGTTTAATTGATTTGATCTGAATTTACGCGCAAGGTGATGTTAGCGCAAATCAGCGGGCAAAGTTCGTAGATTTACTCTGTTTGTGCCATCGTCATATGCGGATATCGGACGGTGAATAAACCTAACTCGCTGTAACACACATTATTTATATTCGACGGGCTCAATCTCACGTTGTGGGTCTTTACGTTTAAAAAGAATGAGTATGCGCAGTGATATTCGTATGCGGGTGGGCATAGGATGTCACAGGCATGCGAAGGGATAAAAGGTGGGCAAAAAGAGGCGCTATTAAGTGTTAAATTAGAAGAGGCGCGTGTTAAAGCGCAAAATAAAGATTGACAAACTCAATTCAATCTAAGAGGTGTTAACTCGTTGAAAGAGGTATGAGAAGTGTCGATTATGGATAAAAGTAGCGACCAGGTAAACATGAGTCATGTGACCAGGTCGATTGGAGTGGGTGAGGGGGTGGAAGGTATAAAATAAGGTTAATTGTTGGAAATAATAAGATGCGCGCAATGAGGCTGCGCATATATTTAGAGATGATTCATCAATGTTAGATGAAAAGAAAGATTGGGAAAAAATAAGAAAACTTAAGATTGGGTCAGTCTAAGTTAGAAATGAATAAAAAAGAAGGGTGGGTAACCTGCCCGTGACATCCCTCCCCCCTTAGGCTTTTATTATTCGAGATTTATCGAAGAGAATAAAAGGATAAGAGACAAGGAAAGTCATACAATAATAATGCGCTATGCGCAAAAACTATACAAATTCTCAAAAAATAAATTAAATAAATTAAACAACAAAAAAGAATGATGCGCGTCTGCGCAAAGACTTAACAACTTTGTCAAAAATAATGCACGTGGTGCAAAAACTTAACAACTTTGTCAAAATAATAAACAAAAGTTAAACAATACCAAATTAAATATCAAAAATCAATTAAATTATTAGAGACAGAGAATTAATAAATCACCATGGCTTTTGAAAATAAATTTAAACTAAGATTTTTGTAAAGTCACAATGGTAAATTTTAAATCATTCTACTCGAAATCACAAGACGAACAGGGACGACACAAGGAGGGCGAACACTAAACCTAAAGGGGCCGACGATACCTAGGACGGACGAGAGTCTATACACTTTACCCAAACAATTTATAAAATAAAAATTTTAAACACTTTTACTTTTTTGTATAAACAAACTTCTGCTTTCTGTATAAAAATCATCGAATAAACAATTTTAAATTAAACAAAAATAAAGAGCCGACACATGAGAATTATCAAGAATCAGGATGGGATTTATTAAATCAGATTGGGTATTTATGTTATGGTAGGATGCGCGTAATTGCGCAAAACAAATACAAAATAAAGGTAAGGTACAAAATTATGCAACCTGCATAAGGTAAGTATGATTTCAGATTAATTAGGAACTTTTAAATGGATGCGCGAAACTTTGCGCAAGGATAATTTAGGTTATTAATTCTATGAATGAAATGGAAAATAGAAACATATAAAATATTATAAAACATAACAAATACCCGCGCGCACAATACTACTCGTATTGCCACGGAATTAAATATGTTGATCAGAAGATATCACAAAATTAAATGAAGGGTCAAAAAAGTATCACAATAATCTTGATTAAATGCTAAATAGTTAAAGAAAAATATTCATTAAATAAATTTAAACATTGAATACTAACTTGGATCATTCCAGAATAATTGCGCTAAAATAAAGGTTAACTGAAATCAAATGAAATTAAATTCAAAATTAAATAGAATTAAATTCCTAATCTTTAGGACGATTGTTATAATTAAATGAAGGTAATTCTGGAATGATTATGGCACAGAAAGATATTAAACTAAAATAGATATTTCAATAATATAACTAAAAAAATTATCAAAATCATAATTGCACTTAAATAAAAACATAATTGTAGCACTAAAAATCTAATTGTCCGATTCTAAAGCACTAAAAACGTAAAAATAATTAAATAAAAATATAAATTATCAGTGAGAATTATCACAATTGAAAACTTGCGCAAAAATAATAACATTTATGATGAAACACTAATAATAATTATTTGTTCTTCAAATCGACACATTACCGCTGCCCAAGCTCGTTCCATCAAGTCCTCCAACTCGAGAGATGTTTTACGGAGCGCCTCATCAATGGAATCGCATGGCGGAACGGAAAAATGATGAAGATTTAAAGATGATAAAGTTTTGTGGATACCATGTAGATATTGGAATGCAGGCCGGCCCAAACTCAACGCACAAATGCGGAGATGTTTTATTAGGGCATTTACCAGAGATCCACGATCTGGCGGCGCATTTTGGACACAATTAGAGATGAAAATATGATGAAAACACAAAATAATGATGAATGGTAGGTTGAAGTGCGCACAAAGTCTTCGCAAATCACCAGGATCCTCGTATCAAGTCCTTCAACTCAACGCCGAAGCGGAGGAATTTTACGAAACGCCCATTGATGTGATCTCCTGACTTCAATTTGCAAAAAACTTGCGCACACAAAGTCACGTTTAGGATTGTTGTTCACTCGAATTCCAAGGTTTGACGATGTTGAGGATCTCGGAAATAGATTAGCATATTAAATGCCACTTCTACCACAACACGTCGCGCATCTTGGAATGAACGTGCGCCCTGCCGATTTATCTCGAAAAGACAGTGGGCCAAAAAATATTCTCCATACCTCCGGTAGAGAAGATGCAACAATGGATCAGCCTCCGAACGAAGCATATGCAAGTCCGCAATGGCTAAAGATCGGAGAAGCTGTCGCTGAGCCCGAATCGACATATCAAATTGGAGACATCCTCGTTCTCCCTCAGCAAAGTTACAACGAATCGTGGTGGGAGGCATCAAGCTTGGAAGAAGTTCCAAAGTTATGAATGGTTGGGTTGCATCCCACTCACCTCGTCTTGTGCGTGGGGCAGGAGGCAGGAACACGTATCGATAAACAGTCGAACACCGTATTTCGCGCAATTCGGTTAAACGGGTCCGCTCTCGATTTCGTCTGAATTCCTCCTCACTAGCCTCCTCCACGGCTCGTCTATCTGCCCAATGTCGCTCGCCGAGTCGTTCTATCTCCATCTCATATCTTCGCATATATTCCAGATTTCGTCGCTCGTCGCCTCCCCTTCTATCTACGTGATGTCGGTCGGCGAGTTGTTTCCTCTCCATTTCATACCTTCTTCGGTATTCCGGATTTTGTCGTTCGTCGCCTCCCTCACGTTGCTCACGTCGCCTTAGAACCTGGTGAAGCACTTGGGAGACCTCCTCATGCATTACCCATATTAATAACTCCAGCGCATTTACGCGGTCGTAAAGGTCACATTGACTCAAGCGATGCTGAATCTGGTTGGACATGGTACGTATGCGTAGAAGCATTTCGTTAAATACTTCTTGAAAATCGGCTTGTAGGATATTAAAATCACGGTCCATCATAAAATTTATCAAAGTTATCCAACCTCGACGCTCCATATAGAATCTGGATGGTGAGGAATGCACATCTTGCGCATATACATTTACCTCATATCGGTTCAATAATTCGTAAATAACTTCAAACGTATGCACCGGTTTTGTGCTAATTCCAGACCTGTCTGTGAATAAATCACAATGAGTAGCTGACGTAGTTGTTGATGTACCATCGCCCAGCTGGGGTTGCGCTGATTCCAAATGCGACCCTGTCAAGTATAGTCGATCAGAAATAGTTACTGTGCTGTTAGGGGGTATAGTTGCGCTGGTGTTTCCCAGGGGTGCATTTGGTACAACTCGAAAATGAGATATAAGGACAGGAATTTTGGATTTTTGCGAAGTCTCACGAGGTACAATCTTTACTGTTGCTCGCCTACTCAGTTCACCTGAGACTGGTCTTCTGGTTGGGGATTGTGGCAAATTGACTGTACGCGGATCCCTTGCTTTCTTCTCAGGTCCTTGCGCATTTATAACTTGATCAGGAGGTGTCTCGATGATTACCTCATTGATTGGTCCTAATAATGGCGGAGTAGTACTCAACTCGGATCCACAGTCTCGCACTGGCGGCGTGCTGGCCCGTTCCCGCTCAATCTCCTCGTTTTCCTGTTCTATCCTTCCGTCTGATACTGCACTGTCGCATTCACAACATAAATTCAAAGTCAAATCCGGGGATGCAGGTGTCAGGCTAGGTTGCGCTTCAAACCGCGACGAGGCGCTTGCAAATAACGCATCATCGTCACCACTGCTCCAGCTATCATCAGATTCGACTGGCAAATCCGACAAATGCGCAACAGCCCGCGCAATAGCCTCTTGAACCTGGTGTACATTACCATCGAGGGTTTCCTGAAGAGATGAAATAACTTCTCGTCCCATTATTGCACGCGTCGACGACTGCTCACGATGTAATGGGTCCTCAGCCGGTGAATCAAGAAGTTGGGCGATGTTGGTACCAGGGTAAATCCATTGTCGAAGATTAATATGACTTGTCTGCGCCAATCGTCGCGCACGCTGCCAATACCAGCGGTGTACCGTCTCAAATCGCAGAACTGAAGCCGGACTTCCGTTGAGCGACCTAAACGGCGGAAATGTAACGCCGCCAATATTTATGTTGTCTTGCCTGCGTCGACGTAACACCCATCCAAAAATCTGTCTCATCCAAACCGCGAATAAATCCCTCGGCAAGTCGCCATTCCCGTTGCACGCTCGACAGGTGAGAGCGGCTCGCGGCGGGTCCTCCTCCATACCATGGCCTGAGCAGACCGGGCATATCTCGTGGCTCGGAAAACCCGTACCGAATGCTTCTACAAAAGGTTCCTCGTCCCGATTGGAAGCCATGTTGGTTTCAATATTCGTTGGGAATATAATGCGCCTAAGTTGGTGGAGGTAATGCTTATATAAATACACAGAACAAATAATACGTTTGACAAACGATACTCACAATTACGACGCGCAACAACACGAACGCGCACAGAACGAAACAAACAACGAAGACTAAAGAATATTCCCCGGAATGTAACGAGTCATAAAACTTTGCTTCGAGAAGCTTCGATGAACGATTGAAAACTCGCACATGTAATAAAGTCGGGTTCGAGGTTAAACACTAACTAATTGCAATTGAAGGGCGACATTCAGTGTTGGAATTCGGAAGTTAGCGAAGGTTGTCTTCGCTCAAAACTCTTGTTTTAAAGTGATTAAATAAGGATGGTGAGATAAACAAGTAATAATTCAGAACACAGAATATTAATTTAAATAAAGTGCGCATAAATTATATTGATTGAATAATTTAAATGAATTGTGGAAATAGCCACGTGCTATTGTTTAGAGGTTAATTGGCATTGCGCACTCTGGTGACGGACATAGTCCCTGATTGAAACGGACTTAGCCATTTTCGAGTGACCGAATATGAACATAAAATACATAACACAAAACATTAAATATAAAATATAAAGAAAACATAAAATAACATAAAACATAAAAATTTAGGATGAATAAATTTAAAATAAAGGGAAAAATAGTTTTTAAACAAAATAGGTAGTAAAGATAGATTTACACCGGATTACACTTGGTTTTTTTTTTTTTTTTTTTTTTTTTGTTGTTTCGTTTGTGTTTTCCCTTTTTTTTTTATTTAGCTTAAAAAATAGAAGAAAATTACTTAAATGAAAGAAAATAGGCAGAAAAAATATCTAAAGTGTTGACAGCAAAAATTTCAACATGTTTATCAATAATTTCAACGTCTTTTAAAGTTAAAAAGTTGGCCTCGGCAAAAAACCAATGTCGCAATTCCACGACATTATAAGGCTGGGTTTTTTGGCCGTTTTCATCCATTAGGATTACTGTATTGGGGCCCACCAATCTATGTATAATATATACACCTTCAGTCCGTTGGCGTAAACCTGCTGCGAATTGTTTATCGGCAGATGAAGGTTGCCGATTGCGCAAAGTTACCCAGTCGCCAGGACGGAAGTCATGGGGGCGCCGTTTTAAATCGAACCATTTTTTGTGTCGAATTTGGGACTCGCGCAAGTTGTTAATCGCGCTTTCTCGCATTCTACGCATATGTTCGTGCAAGTTTTCAGCTTCCACGGGCGGCAACGGTTCTCCGTCATCCGTGTCGCTATCCAGGTCGCCCGGAAATCGAGCTTCCTGGCCTGTTACCATTTTAAAGGGTGAATACTTTAAAGAAATTTGATACGCTGAATTAATCGCGAGCACGAAATAGCCAATGTTGACGTCCCATCTAGTATGGTCATCATCAATATATGCTAATATACAGTTCTTTAATGATTGGTTAAGCCTTTCCGCAATATTACCTTGCGGGTGGTATGCGGCGGTATATCTATTTATTGCGCCAAGTTGCTGGATTTGGCTACGAAATTCTGGTGAGCGAAAAGCAGGCGCATTATCGCTGATAATTATTTTGGGAAAACCCCATCTTTTGCAGAATTTCTGAATTTGTTTCACCGTAGTGGCTATATTTGAGTTTTCGGTTAGACGTACGTCTAACCATCGGCTAGCAGAGTCGACCATCACAAAGGCATAGCAATGTCCCTCTGTGGATCGAGGTTTCTTGCCGTAATAGTCGATGTAGATAGCGGAGAAAAGATGGCGCGATCTGGACATTATCATTTTTCCATATGGGAGCCTGTTAAGGGGTTTAGCTCTTTGACACGCTTCGCAAACCTGTATCCATGTTCGAATATCTTCGCGCATTTTTGGCCAAAATACGCGCGATTTAATGCGATGGAGTGTTCGTTCTTGCCCCATATGTCCAACTACGGGAGGATAGTGCATTGCGCGGAAATATCTTTCTCTGAGTTCAAATGGGAGATATATTTGGCGCCTCTTTCTAATTTCATTAATATGGACAGGAGGGAAGCGACATAACATCTCTTTATACATGCCGAAATCTTGCGCGTCAGCCACAATTTTGGCAGCCTCATCTGGATCAAGTGGTAACATTTGGGCAGTTAAATAAAATATCAACTCACGCGACCAGGGATCCTGTCTTTGCGCCGCAATGATTTCAGCAGCAGTAGGCAACAGCTCGAACGGAGGATGTTCGATTGGTGGATCGTGCTCCAATTCGGCTTGCTTCTCTGCTTCAGTCCTCGAATCTTCAATTACTGTCCTTTCCCGTCGCGGACGCAATCTCGATGGAGTTCTTCGCGCTGATGTTGGGGGCGCATAATAATTCCTCGTTGGTGGCGACATGTCACGAATGGGTCCAAAACTGTCTTCAGATGATGTAGAGTCAGAATCCGGGTCCGAAGTATATCCCTCTGGCCTCTGCTGTCCTGATGGTCCCGCCGCATCGTCATACATCACTGGTTCAGAATGTTGACGCGGAGAAATAATAGGAAAATCAGTGATAGGAATTGAAGGAGTTGGGGAAGGAGTTGGTAAATTTGGAATTTCAGGAGAAGGTTTAGTAGTAGGCCTTCGGTGGCTATCAGGTTGAATTATTGGTGCGGGGACTCCAGTGATTCGACGGAAATTTCGTCGTATTTTATCCACCAAAGTTCCAGGTGTCGGCAATTGTGATGGTGCCGAAGCAGTCTTTTTTCTAAAACTAGACAGATTTATTGGCGCAGGAATTCTGGTTGGAATAATTGCCGAAGGAGGAATGGAACTAGGAATAGGAGTGGATATTGGAGTTGCAGGAGGGGTAGGAATAGGTAAGGGTGGTGGAATTAAAACTGATTTAGATTTGGGTTTCACCACATGGGAAGGAATAGCGGATTTACGTCGCACTGCCTTCAACTTTCCTACTTGCTGTGATTTCAATAACTTTGGAAATGTCCACTTTTTAATAGTTCCCGCATACCTGGGTGGTAGCCATGGTGGTGATTTAGGAATCAAAGATGGATCCTTTAATCTAGCCCGAGTTCGTGTGGCTATTGCTCGTTTAGCATGAGGAGATAAAATTGGTACAATATTAATTTTACGTGGTCTTCCTCGTTTCTTTATCAGAATTGGAATTAAAGAGCGCTGTCGGCGGGTTCGTAAAGGCACTGAAACACGAACTGGTGATAAATTAGGAGTTCTCACTTGTGAGGTTGGTTGCGCAACTGGAATTGATGCATTTGGTGTTGCAGTTGGTTGCACAATTGGCGTTAGTGCAACTGGAGGGATTGTAACCGGCGGTGCCCTCGTTGGAGGAGTAGCTACGCCAGTAGAAGATGGAATTTGCGCACCCGAAGTCGGCGCATTTCCAGTCACTTTCCCTTTACCAGTTGGTCGAGGAATAAGAGATTTTTTCTTATTTTTCTTCTTAGTCGGTGAAGATGCTGCAATGAGAGGCACTTTTTTAAATGTAGATTTAAACAACTTTCGAAACTGCAAATTAATGTCTTTTGGCAATTCCTTGATGATATTAAGTGCCGGCCACTCGTTGCAATCATCAAAATAGGCAAGGTAACACGCCTCGTCGACCTCCGGGCTATCATCCTCATCATCGACTTCAGGTGGGTCGACAGGAGCTCGACTTAGTGCATCCGCTACCTTATTTTTGCATCCTGAACAGTGCAAAAACGTGAATTTATAATCACTTAACGATAGCACCCAACGGGCCAAACGTCCAGTTGGTTCCCTTTGCTGAAATAACCACTTAAGAGATTGATGGTCGCTCTCGAGGTAGAATGGCATCATCTCGAGGTATGCACGAAAGCGTTTGACACCCCAAACCGCGGCCAAACATTCGATTTCGGTTACTTTATAGTTCTTTTCAGCGCTGTTTAATGCGCGAGAGGCAAATGCGATTGGAATTCTCACACCTTCATCGTTAAGTTGCATTAAAGCAGCACCTAATCCAGAATAACTAGCATCGGTCTGCAGTATAAATGGTTTTTTCCAACTGGGAAAACGTCTTTTCAGTGTTGGTATCGCAATCTGGTCTTTCAGATATTTGAACGCTAATTGCTGCGCATCTGTCCAAATCCAAGTTGCGTCCTTTTTAAGCAATGGTCGGAACACTTCGCTAATTTTGGAAAAATTTGCAATGAATGATTGGTAATAACCTACCATGCCTTTAAATCGTTGTAATTCGCGCAAATTGGTTGGCGCGGGATAATTTTGAATAGCAACCACTTTCTTTGGATTTGGTGTAATCTGGCCAGATTCCACTATGTGTCCCAAAACCTCGAGTCTTTTTTGACAAAGCTCAGTTTTGTTGGCGTTCATGGTGAATCCAGCGTTGAACAATTCCTCTAAAACGAGGCGCAAATGTTGCACGTGTTCCTCGAAAGTTCGGCTAAAAATAATCACGTCATCAATATACACAAATACAAATTTGTAAAGATACTTTGCAAGAGTCTTATTCATCGCTCGTTGGAGGGTAGCGGGTCCGTTGATAGGTCCGAAAGGCATGCGCACATATTCGAATAAACCTCGATGTGTTATAAAAGCTAAATACCGTTCGTCACCTTTGCGCACGCCGATCTGATGGAAAGCTTCGCGTCCGTCGATTATCGAAAACCAATGCGCACCTCCCAAATATGCAAAGATGTTATCAATGTCCGGAAGGGGGTAAACGTCCGGAATTGTTTGCGCATTAATGGGGCGAAAATCCATAGCAGTTCTCCATTCACCTGTCTTCTTGGGTACGACGACTGGAGCAACAGCGCAATCACTTTGGGATCGCCGAATAATACCTTGCTGCAGCTTTTTGTCGATATATTTATCAATTATCGCCTTTTTCGCAGGGTTCACCGGGCGCACAGGGACATGAATTGGACGAAAATCCGGTTTCAGGTTCACCTCGTACTCGGTGTTATTACATAAACCAATTTCTTCGCGAAAGATTTGCGAAATGGGCTGCAATGTTTTGATTAATAGTTTTATCTGTGGCACTGTCAATTGGTTCCACAACTGGTGGTAAATCCAATCTAAATCGGTCGGATCTCCACTAGGTTGGTACTGCAAAAAATTAATGTCATTAATGTTCATTTTAGAGTTATTCCCACCATTGTCAGGTTGCGCAATCGAAAAGATGTTGATTTTCGACTCCTTCTTGGCATTGATGTCTTTAGCACGTTGCGCAACGAGTTGTTTGGCAATTGGACGAATAACATTGATTTTTCGTCGTAAACGTCGTAATCGTCGGAACTGACTCAAAGTTAATTTACGTAAAATTGTCTTTTTTAAATTGGAGGAAATTTTAGAAGTTTCTTTCCTCTTTGGGGACCAAATATTCGACCATTTGCGTTGCGCACGATGTCGAACTTGTTTAACTCGATACTGCGCATCGTCATGTGGATACTCGAATATTTCTTGTTGCAAGGGTCTATGCGCCAGGAGGAGGCAGTTAATTTCACTCACCGGATCCGGTTTCCTTAGTATTTTCGTCGGAACGATCTCACTAATGGCCGCCGGTGGGTTGGATGGATCCTGCGTTTCTTCCGGCGCAAATGGCAAAACCAGAATTGACTCTGACTTTTTTGCTTCTTCATAAGTCATGAATTTGCGAATCTCATTTGAGCCCACCATGCTCCACTGTTGTCTCGCATGGTCGATGTCGATTCCGGCCGCTGTGCAGAAATCACGTCCAAGGAGCATATCCATTTTGGCATCGGGTAAAACCATGCAAATGAATTTTATTATGCCTATTGGGGCGCGCAAAGCGAGCTGCATCGATTTGGTGGAATCCACTATGTCACCAGACGCGACCTGCACCCGCTCGTGGAGATTCACAAAGTCCAAACCCATTTTTTCGTGTAGTTGTTGGAACACGTCCTCACTCATTACACACGTTTGTGCGCCTGAGTCTAGAAGCGCAGTACAAGCTACATTAGCCCAGGAAATCTTTACGCAAGGTGCTTTCTTGCACAAACGATCCCCGCGCGTTATCTCAATGATGGGTTCTTGAGTTTCTTTAAGTTCCTCTGGCGTTAACATTACGAAAGATACCTTCATAGGAGAGATCACTTCCTTTGGAGCCTCAGTCGTTGTTGCACTGGAGGTAGACTTAATTATTGGTAAAGTTTTAGTAATTTTACTCACTATTGTCACTTTCGGGTTTTTCTTCGAAATTACAGGTTGCAAATCTGTTAATTTCGGCAATTCGTCCTTTACAGCTTCAGGAACGGCAGTCTGCAGATCTGACGCCCTTGTAGCTGAGGTGATGATGGAAGATGATGAAGAAATAACACTACTTACAGGTTTATACTCTGAAAGAGTAATAACAGTAGGAGATGTTGTTGAATTAACCTGTGAGGGATCGTCCTCTTTCAAGTTAATTAAAGGTGAAGCGCGTCGTTTGGATTTCAGACGTTTTGCGCGAAGGGCCGGTCGACTCATTTGCGGCCTGGTTCCACCGGCTTCCCGAACTTCAGGCCTTCGGAGTTTTCCGGTCTCCTAAATGGCTGGTAACATATGGGGCACAACGGATGCCAAGTTGCTGTATCTACCAAATACCACCAATCCTTCGGTGTTTTCCTCCAGGCTGTGCCTTTCTCAGGACATTTGACAGTTAATGGTGGTTTTGGCGCTGGTGGAAACGTGACAATTGACGTAGAGCACACATGGTCCTTTGGGACGTCTGCTGGAGGTGTCAGAGTAGCTAAATTTATTTTAATTGTTGCCTTCTGAGCCGCCTCGGCGACTGTGCTCTTCTTAATTTCAGGTTCAGCATCCGTGTCGCTGCTACTACTACTCGTATCGGGTTCCTGCGCAGGTGGAGATTGTTCTGGTCTCGCCTGCACTGCAGCTAACTCGATTAAGAATTGTTTTCGATACCTCGCAAAACGTTTGACGTCCTGGGACACGAGAGATTTGACATCATCGTCTCCTTTGGACTTCTCCGCAGCCTTGAGCACTGTGGGGCGTTGCGCATCACGCAGAGAGGGCATTCGTTGATCAGCCATACCCAGATCTTTGTATTCGTCTGCTCGAATGGTGTCCAGCTGTAGACGATTGTCGATGTCATTACCTCTTTGGATCGCCTCGTCCAGCGAGTTTACGTTCCATGCGCGCAAGAGATGAACAACTTCGGTTTGCATCATGTTCTGAGCTTTCTCCCATTGGAGCTCTGGGTCGGTATATCCTGCAACCTGAAGATAATATACAATCTCACTTAAAAATGACATCGTAGACTCTCCATTTCGTTGCTTTCGCTTGGATAGCTTCACATTGGCCGCTGCCGAATTCATGGCGAAAGCTCGTCGAAATAGTATCTCAAAGTCCTCCCATGTTTTTGGTTTTGGTTTTAGTGATAACCACCATCGCTGCGCTCTTCCACGCGTTGCTTGAATGACAAATACTTTTAAATATTCATCCACCGGGGCCTGCATAGAATACATGTGCGCGTACAAATGCGCAAGAAAAAGATTAATGTAATCAAGATCGGCTTTATCTGGATCAAACAAAGGTGGTTTTCCAGGCTTGAAACAATTTTTATCTTTACTTGCGTGTTGCGCTCTTACTGACGGCAGTGACAACTTTGCCTTGGTGTCGGATCTATCCCGAGGATATCCCATCTTGGAGTATAGCATCGAGCTCATTAAATCTCGATTTGCTCGTGTTGAATGGTCCAAATGAGCAGATTCCTGTGATGGAGCCTGGGTATAGATCGTTGCCATCGTCGGCATTGGCGGCGTGGTTGTTGTGTAAACAATTTGCGCAGCCTGCGCGGACATTTTCGTCTGCTGGCCTCGATGTTCAACTTCCCGTTGCTGGTGCGGACATGCTGTGGGAAGTCCTAAATCATATGGTGCCGAGGTGCCTTTAACTCTTATGGAGCCATGCGAGGATCCACCGTCTAGAGACCGTGCGGTCCCTGTTCGTAGAGAGCGAGGGCCTTGTTGGAATATTTCGCGAATCTCATTTACTAGACCTCGTGTTTGAGCATAGTATTGGTTGCGCAAGTCGGACATCAGCAAACCTTCCGTATTTAATGTGACGGGGTCTACTAATGCTCTAGGCTGAGTCGAATCGAAAAAAGATGGCGCCGCCAAAAAGTTAGCGGGTGTTGACGTGGCAAAATTTACTTGAGGTTGCGCTCGTGAATTTGCAACAGCCATTGTCATGATATGATTTGATGGGGCTGGCTGTTGTTGCGCAATACTCACAAGCGTTTCCTGTTGTTCGATACGACTTCTTCGTAATTGGTCGTGTTGCTGCCACTCTCGAAATTCCCTTTCCTCTTCCCGGCGAACACCACTCCTCCGTTCGGACTGTTGCCATTCCTGCTCCATTTCTAACTCACTGAAATCAAATGGATCGCGCGTGACGGGACGAATTCCGTCACCTCCCAACTGTCTCGACATGATGAAGAAAATGTGAAATGATTAAATAAATAACTCAAAAAACTAACCTTTTCGCGCGTTTAAGCCTTATAGGTGAGAGCGGATCCTGTCAGGCTCGCCATGTTTGTTACGAATCAACTTAGATGTTTAATTGATTTGATCTGAATTTACGCGCAAGGTGATGTTAGCGCAAATCAGCGGGCAAAGTTCGTAGATTTACTCTGTTTGTGCCATCGTCATATGCGGATATCGGACGGTGAATAAACCTAACTCGCTGTAACACACATTATTTATATTCGACGGGCTCAATCTCACGTTGTGGGTCTTTACGTTTAAAAAGAATGAGTATGCGCAGTGATATTCGTATGCGGGTGGGCATAGGATGTCACAGGCATGCGAAGGGATAAAAGGTGGGCAAAAAGAGGCGCTATTAAGTGTTAAATTAGAAGAGGCGCGTGTTAAAGCGCAAAATAAAGATTGACAAACTCAATTCAATCTAAGAGGTGTTAACTCGTTGAAAGAGGTATGAGAAGTGTCGATTATGGATAAAAGTAGCGACCAGGTAAACATGAGTCATGTGACCAGGTCGATTGGAGTGGGTGAGGGGGTGGAAGGTATAAAATAAGGTTAATTGTTGGAAATAATAAGATGCGCGCAATGAGGCTGCGCATATATTTAGAGATGATTCATCAATGTTAGATGAAAAGAAAGATTGGGAAAAAATAAGAAAACTTAAGATTGGGTCAGTCTAAGTTAGAAATGAATAAAAAAGAAGGGTGGGTAACCTGCCCGTGACACAACCTTCAAACAACCTTCAAACAACCTTCCAATAATCAATCAACGACCTTCTAATCATCTTCCAACGACCTTTTCACATCCTTCAAACAACTTTCAAATGACCTTCCAACAACCTTCAAATGACCTTCAAACGACCTTTTAATAATCAATCAACAATTTTCTAACTATCTTCCGACGATCTTGAAACAACCTTCAAGCAACCTTCCAACGACCTTTCAAGAATCCTCAAACGACCTTCAAATGACGTTCAAACGACCTTTCAATGATCAATCAACGACCTTTTAACCACCTTCCAACAATCTTCAAACGACCTTTCAATAATCTTCCAACAATCTTCAAACAACCTTCAAACAACCTTAAAACGACCTTTCGACAACCTTCAAACGACCTTCCAATGATCAATCAATGATCTTCCAACAATCTTCCAACGACCTTTAAACAACCTTTAAACAACCTTCAAACAACCTTCAAACGACCTTCCAATGATTAATCAACAACTTTTTAACGATCTTCCAATAACCTTTAAACATTCTTCAAACAACCTTCAAACAACCTTCCAATAATCTTCAAACGACCTTCAAACAACCTTCCAATGATCAATCAACGACCCTCCAACGATCTTCCAACGACTTTTAAACAATCTTCAAACAACCTTTAGACGACCTTCAAACAATCTTCAAACAACCTTCAAACGACCTTTAAACAACCTTTAAACAACCTTCAAACAACCTTTCAAGAACTTTTAAACGACCTTTAAACAACCTTCCAACGACCTTGAAACGACCCACCATTGATCAATCAACGACTTTCCAACGATTTTTTAACGACCTTTAAACAATCTTCAAACAACTTTTAAATGACCTTCAAACGATCTTCAAACAATCTTTAAACAACCTTCAAACGACCTTCCAACAACCTTCCAACAACCTTCCAACCACCTTCAAACAACCTTCAAACGACCTTCCAATAATCAATCAACGACCTTCTAACGATCTTCCAACAACCTTTAAACAACTTTCAAACAACCTTCAAACGACCATCCAAAAACTTCAAACGAACTTCAAACAACCTTCAAACGACCTAACCTAACCTGGGTCACCACAACAGTATAGTCAATTATTTATTTATTGAATAAACAAAAGGTTGAATTTCAACGACTGCATGGTAAATTTTGTGGACATTTTCAAATATTTCAACCTTGAAAATATAGTTACTCACATCACTTAAATAAAGTAACAATTTCACAAGTGTCATCTTTAAAGACGGATGGAGTCAAATTTGAGTTTGAAAATCGGTTGAGGCAATGAGAACACTACTTGTTGCATACATTTAGAAAAGTGAAACTGAATTTTTATTCTTGTGCAGAATTACAATAGAGGGATTAAGACCCCCTCTTTTCTATGAAATAACATACAGTAAGATGGGTCACAAGTGAGTCTTTTGACACCTGCATCACTGTGGTCAAAAACACAACTAATTTAATTCGCTTTGGAAACCGTCAGTTTACACAGTGAGAATGTAAAATTTGTTTCCTAATGCAAACTCTGTTCTAGGAACCCACCTGTAGGATGCAGTTAGGTTCCTAGACGACTCACCTAGCAGAGGAAGCCTGTACTAGGGTCTGCCCATCGAAAGAGAATTCCGGTTATTTTTATCAAGGACGACTACTCCCAAACGACCTTCTAATTATCTTCCAACGACCTTTTCACAACCTTCAAACAACTTTCAAATGACCTTCCAACAACCTTCAAATGACCTTCAAACGACCTTTCAATGATCAATCAACAATTTTCCGGCTATCTTCCGACGATCTTAAAACAACCTTCAAGCAACCTTCAAACGACCTTTCAAGAACCTTCAAACGACCTTCAAACGACGTTCAAACGACCTTTCAATGATCAATCAACGACCTTTTAACCACCTTCAAACAACCTTAAAACGACCTTCCAACAACCTTCAAACGACCTTCCAATGATCAATTAACGATTTTCCAACGATCTTCCAACGACCTGTAAACGACCTTTAAACAACCTTCGAACAAGTTTTAGCCTGGTCCTCGTCTTTATTGGAGCAAACTAGAACTTTAGCACACCAATACTCCATTGAAAAAATGTGTTTCAGTATTTCAGTATGTCACAGTGCGGGTTCTGCAAACAAAATAGGACACTCAGTCAAAATAAAAATAAAAATTACTAGTATTTCTTTCACAATTTTCCAAATTCTGCCAACATTTTCAGAAGTTAACCCACATATCGCGATTGCTGGCAATGTTCCAAGTATGAAAGTCGTAAACTGCACATTCATCATTAATTTTTTATAACCATAATTTTCCTTTACCATAAACAAGGTTTATATTTGAAAAATACTGCGATCAATTTTTAATTACGGTTGCCTCAGTTATCTCGATCCACTAATTCTGTAGCAGAAAAACTCAAGAACAAAAAATACACATCATAGTGCATTGTGCTTTCCATCAGGAATGTGGGCTCAAGTTTATTCCCCATTTGCATAGCATTTTGGCGTACAAATTCTGTAAGAACCTTTTCTAAAACCTGGCGTATACCATTCCAAAAACCATGGTCTTATAATCAATCAATTAGATAATAAGTCATTTAAACAATTTGGATATTAAAAGTAAGAGGTTTGCAAGTAAATTAGGTTTCTGTTCCAAATTACCCACTTAAAAGCAATTTTTGTTGTGAAAACACACCGTTGATGTATTTTTGTCGTTCGCCATTTCCTTACTTTCACAATATGTATGTATACGCATTGATATGTAAGTCGAAGAATTTATTATGAGAAGAAAAGAAGCTATTTTCATGTTTATTTTGTGTCTAGTAAGCTGTGTAGGCTTTACAACTACATTTACTACGGTAGATTTGTACCGTAAATGTCCCAAAATTGCTCTTTTAATTTCCCGACAAGACAACGGTGAATGTTTTTATTTGCTTTTGTTTGCTTTTCCAATTAATTTTTTAAAATTTACTTGTAGATACATTTTCGACAAATATTACAAATGCGAATACGGTATGAATAAATGGCGAATTTATTGATATGTTTTTAAAAATTCATTTTGCTTGGGAAATTGACGATAATGATATCAGAAATTTTTGCAGTAATACATTTTTTTTCAGGTAAATTTTAAACATCTAGGCTTTAGATGGATTATAACTAAAGAAAATATTTTTCAATTGAGTTGTTCTAATCAGTTCGTAAGTAATAGAGGGCTGGGTGACTCGTTATTAATACCATAAAACATTATAACAACTTGTACTTTTCATGAACTAAATTTATTTAATGAAAAGTACAAATCTTTAAAGATTCCATCAGAAAACAACGCATCACTCATGAATAATTTAAATAGACCGATAAAAGTAACAGGTATTATGGTACGCAATTCAATTTAAATTCTAAACTATCTGAGTTACTTACTTGATTAATATTCGCAGTTTCCACCGTTCGTTTCTTTGAGAGAGGAAAACAATACGGTAATAATGGAAGATTATTACGGACATCTTTTCACCATTTTCCAAAAGGAATTTAATATCACGTAATGCTAGTGTTAGTGTGAATTTATATATTAGTACGTAATTTTAAAATGTGAATCTTATAGCTTTCAGATGCTGAAACCTAAAGATGGGAAATTTGGTTTGCTTCAAAATGGAAAGTGGAATGGGATGATGGGTGATATCGTGCAGGGAGTAAGTAAATAGCTAAAAACATACACTGTTAAAACTCATTTGTTGCACATCCAAGAATGTTTGACTTTCCTAAAGGCCTTGACTTGTGACTCGCTGTCCCCACAGGCTGATCACTCGCCTGCAACACAAGACACTTGGTGCAGATCTCGCGCCTCTCGTGTTTCTCGCGCACCTGTTGCGGGCCGTCGCAACCAGTTGGAGCTGCGGTCCTTTGGTATTGACCAATCGGAAGTGACCGGAAGTGACCTTTCTGGAATTGGTGGGCCCTGCAGAAGCTCAAAGAGTTGTTCCTTCAGCAAGTATGGTGAACTGTCTCATTCCGACCGTCTCTCCAACTCTGACTGCAATGGCGACCCAAACAATCGGCGTGGCGACTCTTTGGCCCACCGGGACCTGAGCGTCCAAGTAAGTCAAGTTCATTGTTCGTTCTTTAAGAACGTAACGACGACGCGACCGAACTGCATTCCGACCACATGTGTCATACAATCCAAAGATTGCTGTGACACGGTGTTGTGCAGCTACCGCACTGGGTAATACACCTGGAGACACCATTCATACCCCTAGACAACAATAAAGCTATTCTAAATAACTTGTGACCGTCAGGCCATCCAGGGTGGCCCACGACACTACCACAAACAACCTTACGGCCCTAAGGTCACCCCCTCATTGGGTGAAGTGATCTAGCCTGGGGAAGGAGGGAGCAGAGTGGTGTGGGGAGGAGATGCAGAGAGAGAGAGAGAGTACGGACACCGACCAGGACGGTCGTGTGTAGAGAGTCGGAGGAGTTACAACCATCAAGGGGACAAGACCTGTCCTGGCTGTGTGGACTCTGCACTCCTTCCCATTCACCACAGAGACGCTCGGTGTCATGATGCAGCCTCCATGAGTGGCTACTGCGAGTCATAGGTGAGTACGACATGAATGCAATGTTGAACCGACCACGTCACCCATTGGGTACTCACCCGGTGTGTGACGGGTCGGTTGCCGGTGCGGTGTGCCTTCGTGGCACCCCTGCAACGGGTAACAGGATTCCCCATACCCCTAGACAACATAATAAAGGCCAACCAACCAATATTAAGGAGTCTCCGTTATTTTACGTGAATATGCGTCCCACACCCAAGTAATTAGTCCCCTAATTGCCCTGGCGAAGACCATATCAGTCACAAACTAAACCTGTGTCTGTGTATTTCGTGGCATATTCATCCTGTGTGTTGTGTCCAGCATCCCATGGCCCTCCCCTGTAGACACGTGCGTCGAGCCCAATTTTTCGGCGGCGGCTGGATTCAGCTGGGCGCCACCAGATGGCGGCGGCTCGAATCCGGCTCGTTCGCAGGAACCGGCGGCTGGCGGCTCAACCGATGCAGTACAGTATCGGCGGCGGCTGGCGGCTAGCCGCCCAGCCGCCAAGCCGAGTCGGCTAAGTCGACTCGGCGCACATGGAAAAAGCCAATAAAACGCCCAAAAAAAATTTTTAAAAAAAATAAAAATTGAAATGAAATGAAATAAAAAGAATGAAAATTCGTGTTGAGATTTGAGAAGTATCGGATTCGGTATCGGTAAACATGATCAGAGAAGAAGGTTGGATAAAGATAAATTATTCTTTGTTGTTTTTTGATTTATATAGGGGAAATCTAGAATACAAAACGTAGCAAAAACGTTTTGTAATGATCCAATGGCTGGGCAGTACAGATTCTGCACTGCACAGCCATTGGTTCATTATGTTTACGTGATTACGTCCAAAACCAAAACGTGAACGTGATCGCAATCGCATTGACGCATTTCAGCCGTTCGACGCCGGAAAATCAGCGGCGGCGGCGGCTTGTAAATTTTCGCCACACGGCGGCGGCGGCTGGGGTCCAGCCGACCAGCCGCCGAGCCGAGTCGGCTAAGCCGACCCGGCGCACATGCCTACTCCCCTGACAACGTGGCGTCCGTCCGAATACTCACATACTGTTAGTTATTAAGTGTAGACTAAGTGGTATCCCGACTTTTCATACCGCGCCGCATTTGACTTGTTGGCAGAGACAATGCCAGATGTGGACCATTTGACCGATCTGACAACTTATTTCGAACACACGTACATTAGAGGATGCAGGCGAAGACAAAGCGGTCACTATCGCCATGTAAAATTACACTTTTTTTTGCTTCCAATTGCCGCGCGATTAATTGGCACGCGATTAAAGGTCGTGCGATGAAGTGTCCACGCAATTAAAAGTCGTCGCGATGAAGTGTTCGTGCAATGAAAGGGTTCGCGATGAAGTGTCCGCGATTAACTGTCGCGCGATGAAGCGGCGCGTTATGAAAAGTCACCAAACCGACTAAGTAAATGTTGATTTAAAATCTTTTCAGACTGCAGATATTGCTGCTTGTTTGACTATTACACGCAGTAGAAGAGATTATGTTGACTTCTCGCCTTCATTGTTTGCGGTACAGTTTGGAATTCTCTATCGAAAACTTGATGATCATGAATGGAGTGTAACTTTCTTTCTGAAAGCGTTCAGCAAGAACCTGTGGCTGAGTATATTTGCTGTCAATTTGATTGTGATTGCAGTTATTTTAATAGAAAGTTCATTTTCAATTTGTGATGTAAGTTTGTTAAATCAGATACTGGTTTGTTGGCCAATTGTCTTAGTAGGTATACTGCAAGAAATCATTGTGGAGACATTGTTAATTGAATGCAATATTAATGCTTGCAGGCTATGTTGCAGTACCAGCAATGCGTTCTACCAAGTTTTGTCTTCTGATTTATCTCGTTTTCTCAATGATTCTGTTATCCATTTACTCTTCATCGTTAACTGCTTTGTTCGCAACTAGAAAAAGCAAAATTCCATTTCACTCAATTGAAGACATGGTTCATAATACGGATTACTTACCTGTCATTTTATCCGGTTCAAGCGTTGAAGAAACCTTTAAGGTGTATGGTTACACATAAATGTAGATCAATAATTAAACATTATATTATTGTCGTATTTAACAGAGGTCATTTAGAGGTAACGCATTTAAAAAAGTCAGCAGTTTGAACCAAGGGATTGACATAGCATACGGACAAAAAACTGGTCTAATCGTTGCGACAGATGTTGTAGCAATATTTATCGATGGAAATTGCAGTTTTTCTTTTGCCTCTAAACCGTTGTATAGTGAGAACGGGGCGCTGACTTATTCCAAACAATTTGCTCATAAGAAGTTTTTCAAGAACAAGTAATTTACCATATTATAATTTTTGTGGGGAACCCTTAGCATAAATTCAACCCCTTTAAATAAAGGCCTGATTTAAGTTTAAAACTGTTATTTCTCATTAAAATTACCACAAGTTATTAAAGCAATAATAAGGATTGTTATGTGTAGCAAGCCAGCAGTAATTCTGCTCACCAATGAGAATTAGTGAATTAATGTGGGTAGATAGTTTAGTACAGTGGTGGATAATGTGATTCTTGCCACATGACTAAGAATCCTTTGTCATGTAGGAGCCATTGTAAATTAATTTTTTTTTTCTTATATTTTTTTGGAATATTTGCTTAGAATCATACAATTCAAGGAGCGTGGAATACTAAACATCTTGCACGATCGCTACATTTCTGTCTGGAGAGAATGTGGTGGAGATAAAGTGTACAAAATTTCTTTTGGTCAAATATTGGGACCGGCTGTTGTGTTTGCATCTGGAGTTTTGTTGTCTCTGGTAGTTGGGCTGCTGGAGAGAATTGTAGTTTTTAAAAATAAAAATAATTGAAAGTTTTATTTTTTATTTTATTTTTATCTTTTTGTTGTGACCGATTCTCTGCGCCTTCAACACAGTGCTCGCATAGCCAGTCATCTATAATCTCTTTAATCAATCCAACATGGAAAAACCATCCCAATAGTAAAATGGCTTGGGGATGGTTTCCTGTATGGATATCGGTCTACAACATTAAATTAAGGGTATCATGGACAAATATACTTATAAAAACGT
Organism: Strigamia acuminata; assembly: GCA_949358305.1. NCBI lineage: Eukaryota > Metazoa > Arthropoda > Chilopoda > Geophilomorpha > Linotaeniidae > Strigamia > Strigamia acuminata. The sequence continues at coordinate 2,829,799 of OX442314.1, forward strand.
ATTGGAGGACTGTTATGCTTCCATTTGCAGATGATAAACTGCCTTTGACATGGATATTTCAGCAGAAAAATGATTCTAAGCATAAAGTCAAGGCAATTGCTCAGTGGTTCACAATGGCATTGCTTGTGGTTTGGATGTTTTAATGAAGTGTATGAGTGACTACACATGTGTTTATGGATAAATTTTAATATTTGCCGCATATTTTATAATGGGAATGACTAATTGTTTGTGGATAATGGGTATGTTAACTTACTTTTGCCTCTTAATTTTTGATGTCCCTTCACAAAAAAATTTTTTTCTCAGAAACTAACGGATAGATTTTGATAAAATTTTAGTTGAATACAGTAGGATGTTGTACAAGTATCCAGTTAAAATTTCATCAAGTTTCCTTTCTTTTTTCCCGAGATACAGCCGTTAGAATCAACACGATGCGTTTGTTAACTTACTTTTGCCCCCCACTGTATGTAAAACAACACGAACCTCTTCTAATTTGCTTTTCGGCACGCTGCAGATGCAATTCTTACCACAATTAGTATCCCGGGTTTGAATGCACTCCATTGCGATTAAATTTATATCCACAATGGCTTCCTAGATGCGGTAGTCATACAGTTCTATTTCAGAAGTAAAAAAAATGAATTATTGAATATATGTTGCATTATTCTTTGATTTATTAATATTTTTTGAAGTTTTAAATTTTTTATACCTCGACTGATCGCTTTTTTCCGGTAGAATAAGTCGTAAATATAATTTGATCGTTGATAATCAATTTGTAAAATGGACCACAACGTTGCGATACGTCTCATGCCTTCGTGCATCGCATCTGTTTGCGCTGTGGGGAAATGAAAACATGTTTAATAAAATGTTAATTCGTGATTTTATTTATTAATTTTTTTTACCTTCGCGCATTTTCTCTTCAAATTCGTCCAACGTCAGTTCGATCAATTCCCATCCATCGGGCGGTGTAGTTTTACTGCGATGAATCTTCGCCATTGTCTTTTCCACGATGTTGCTCAGCAAAGTTTTTTTCTTATTCATCTTTCTTATTTGCGTTTTTTGCAATTCCGACTCCGATTAAATTCTTCTCTATGTTTGTTTTCTCGCGTCTCAAATCGCTTCTCCCTACGTGGCTCGAATTGTTCGTTTTCTCGTGGCCCAAATCGTATCTTCTTCTGTGGCCCAAATCGTTTCTCTTCTCGTGGTTCAGGTTGGGTTTCTGCTCGCGGTTTGGATCGAATTTCCTGTTTACTGACGCCCGATGCAGATCCAGTTGCATCATCGCTCGTCGTTTCTTTATTTCGCAGTCGTCTCGTTTTTTTTCCTTTTTCTCGGCCGACTTCTCCCCCATCTGATTCGACGCCAAATTGAGCTTCTGCAGCCCCTTATTCACGGCCATGGCGCGCAACAAAGCCGTGCAACTTTTCTCCTGCAGCGTATTCAGCCGCAGTCCGAGTTCCTTCAACGAGTTTTTCTTTGTGAGCACAAACGCGATCGCCTCGGCGCCGATCGATCGGCCCGATCTGATTGTTCGTGAGGTTCAATCGGGCGAGCTACGGGCGAGCTTCGGGGACGACGAGAGTAATTTGGCGATGCAAAAGGCGCCCTTGTCGCCGATCAAGTTGTGCGGCAGCAGCAACGACTCGAGCGCCGGCAAATGCATCAACCCCTGGATGAGTAAATTGATCTTGATGCAGTCCAGCTCGCTTTTGTGCAGCTCAAACACGCGCAGATTGTAGCACGGCATGGTGGCGGCGCTCAGCGACTTGACCTCGTTGAAGAAATACAAGAAAAAGTTGAAGAAATTCAAGAAAATAAAGTTGAAGAAATTCAGGAAAAAGTTGAAGAAATTCAGGAAAAAGTTGAAGAAATTCAAGAAAAAGTCGAAGAAATTTAGGAAAAAGTCGAAGAAATTCAAGAAAATAAAATTGAAGAAATTCAGGAAAAAGTTGAAGAAATTCAAGAAAAAGTTGAAGAAATTCAGGAAAAAGTCGAAGAAATTCAAGAAAATAAAGTTGAAGAAATTCAGGAAAAAGTTGAAGAAATTCAAGAAAAAGTCGAAGAAATTCAGGAAAAAGTCGAAGAAATTCAAGAAAATCAATTCGGTAATCGAGTTTTTATAATCAGTTTTTCACAAATTGAAATTGAACGCATTAGATTGGCAACCATTTTGTGCGAGATAAAACTTACCAGGAGTTCTACTCCAAAATACAAAAGAAATCTTTTTCTACTACTACTCTCTCTCGCGCCGTGGAAGCCTGGAAAAATATGGCCGAAAATTGAATGCACATTAGATCACCATGACGTAATGTTTATGATGCTGGGTTTTTCACGTGACAACTGCTATTTGACTTGATAAAAAATGAGGGCGCCGCCGAACCGTAGTGAAATAGGGTTAAGTGTAATGAATAAACGAGCAAGATTGCTGGGGAAAGGTTACTTTTTAATGGACAACAAAATTTGAAAAATGTTGAATTACATTTTCAATTTACGGTATTTTTTTGCACTGTTGCGATTTATTTATACTGCGATTGGAAGCCTACGCAGCATGGTTTATTACCGCCGTTTGCATATTGGCAGAACATACCGGATTTCGGCTACAACAATGCACCACTAATGAGTAATGATTCAATAACTTGAAAATCACAATTCTGCTTTAAAATTTTGAATTTATCATCTGTTTGCTTGCTAGTTTGATTTATTTTGATGTGTTTTTCTTTGTGTGACTCAGTTAGGTTAGGTTAGGTTAGGTCAGTTCAGGTTAGGTTGGATATTGATTTTTTGCCGAAATCGGTTGATTTAGGCCAAAATCGTCTTCATCTTCAGCATTGGCCACACTTTAACGAAAATGATTACTGAATTACATTTTCAATTTACAGTATTGGATGTACATTTTACCCTTTATATATCTTTCTGCACTTTGGCGTTCGAGTTTTAGTCTCGCATTTGGAGCCGCTGCAGCATGTGAGACCCGCACATAGACCTCCCAGATCGACACAGGAGGGGGCTTCACCTTCATCATCAGCATTGGTCACACTTTAAAGAAAATGATTACTGAGTTTTGTCCAATGTCTAGAAATGCTAATACTTACAGTATCACGACTGACACAGCGAGGAATAAAAACAGCAAAGTCAAAACAGTTGCTTTCATTTTCAGAGCAGGATGTTGATGGTAAATTGAGAGATTTCAATTTTCTTTGGTATTAACTGTCAAATTGCATGAGCTTATATATACAATTTGAGTCCAGTTTACGACTACAGCACCTGCTAAGTATATTTTTACTCTATTTGATCATTTACAATGAACGCTAATTAGGTAAAGCGTATTAGGCAATTAAATGTGGGAAAAAATTTATAAGTAATGTAAATATAAAATATTTTATATATACTATTTTATATATAATATATATAAATTTATTTAAAATTAAGCAAAAATAGTGAAAATTAAAGAAAAATTATTGAAAATCAGAAATAGTTAGAAAATTAGCTAACAACGAAATAAAACGGTAATATAAAAGTGATTTAATGTCATTAAAATCACTTTATTATCGATTTGAAAGTGCGAATAGAGATAGATGTTTTTTTTTTATAAATAAAATAGTGACAATTTGATCGAGAAAATAGTGAAAATCTGCATGTTGTGGTGTAACAAAATTTCTTTGTTTACCCACTACTTTTGAGTCAATTATTTTTGTAGGGTCGATTTTGACCTCCAAAACTTTTTATTTTTTTTCCTCGAAAACAATTACAAACGGGATTTTCTTTTTGAAATTTCATGCATTTTCTAAATAAGCTTATATAAAAAAATAACGGATTTAAAAATTAAATTTTTTTTTTTTTTTACAAAATTTGTTTGTTTTTCCACTACTTTTGAATTCAATCTCCATGATTTATGATGATTCAAAAATGATTTTTTTATGTGATATTGACATATTTTCTTTTTTCGAAACCAAAAATTTTGAAAATTGTATAAAAAATTTCTTTTTTCTTTTAGCTCGTCAAAAAATGATAAAAGGTAAACAAATGATCGTTTGGTATACGCGTGAAAAATAGAACAGAACTTTATATTTGTGGTGATCTCAATGCATTTCACCAACTTAGAAGATAAAATTAATTGTCTTCTAATTAATTTGACTGTGGCACACGCCAAGTCAGATCATGTGACCGAGGGGAGAAATCCTCTCTAGGCACATATCACCCCAGGTTGTCCGGGGTGAAAACGGTTATTAACCGTTATGGTGCAATATGGTGCAATAACCACTAGTTGCACCGATTTGAGCTAATTGCGCAGGTTTTCTGCGCAATATTGGAGCGTGCCGGGCTCGCGCCTTCGCTTCAATCGGGACTCTAATCTCAACATCACAACCCACAACATCACTGCTTGTTCTCCAAAGAAAAGTATTGACAGTGGACCGTGACCCGATTAGTTTCACCAGCTTGCTTTGTAACAACTTACAAAGCCAGCAATCCTGCTTGAATTAGCCGCAGCTAATTCCAGCAATCGAATCGAGAAGTTTCCCGACGATCATGAACCATCGCCGTCGCTGTTGCGCGAACGACAGCCACCGCCATCGAACGAGAGCCGGACGCCTGCAGCCGTCAACCACCGCCGCCGAGCCGTCGCACGAGCCGCAGAAGAAACCCACGAGAACCATCGTCTTCGACCATCGTTCGTGAGTTTGCTAACGAAGACATTCGCCTTCGCCCAACAACATTGAGTTGTTTAAGCGCCATTTTGACGCTTTGTAGCTTGCAACAGTCGTTGCAAGCCCTTCCTTTGTTTCACACTCATTATTACGCGACTCGTCGCATATTTTAAACTAGTCATTGTAATTAAACCGAATAAATATATATTTGTAATTTCTTTTCCTTAAACTTAACCCTAGATAATTTAAGGCCGCCGATTGTAAGTCTTTTATAGCATTCACTTGCGGTTTCAGGCTTATTTATTAGTAATAAGTTTGATATTAACCCGGATCGCAGCATATTATGTATTTTTATACGTAATTATCAAATCAGTCAAAAATTTGATATCTATACCAATTTCGTTGATTTTAAGGGATTGTCCTTTGCTCCATTGCCTTGCTTCAAAATTAGGGAAACAACAAAATTCTGTTTATGACGTCATTTAAGATCTATCCACCAATGACAGTGTTTGGAATGACATCAGTATGATGTCACACAGAAATATAAAATTTTATAAAAAATTATATAAAATTTTAAGAAAAATTGTATAAAATTTTAAGAAAAATTATATAAAATTTTATGAAAAATTATATAAAATTTTATGAAAAATTATATAAAATTTTATGAAGAATCATATAAAATTTTATGAAAAATTATATACAGTTTTATGAGAAATCATATAAAATTTTATAAAAAATTATATAAAATTTTATGAAAAATCATATAAAATTTTATGAAAAATCATATAAAATTTTATAAAAAATTATATAAAATTTTATGAAAAATTATATAAAATTTTATAAAAAATCATATAAAATTTTATGAAAAATTATATAAAATTTTATGAAAAATTATATAAAATTTTATGAAAAATTTTCTAAAATTTTATGAAAAATTATATAAATTTTATTTTATTTTAGTTTGTGTGTTTGTTTCAACTTCCGGTTTGTGTAATGTCCAACATAAATAAATTACAAAATGAATCATAAGATTGGAAAGTAGACTTTTCTGGTGCAGTTTTTGGTCTACTTTCCAATGAACATGATAAAATTAAAATTAAATGCGTTTAAAAGGGCGAAAATGCTGCTGTGAGTCCGTTACGATGCGACTTGGTTAAAGGTAAAGGTAACACTAAGTTTATTACAATGAAACAAGATGGCGATTACAATGGGATTTGCGGTAGCCAATCCGCAAACCCCCAATAGACATGGGGCGCCCCCTTACGGTAAAGGAGTGGACACTGGGCGGCGGTCAGAGTCCGCCGTCCGGGAGTCACACGCCCCCCCAACGCAGGGCAATCGTCCCTTGATTGCGGGAAATGTGGCTTCGGTTGCGAGCGGTGGGCAGTCCGAGTTCTATTTCCGTCGTCCAGGGCAAATGTGTCGCTGACTGAGTACGGACTGGAGTACAGATCCTCGAATTTCGATCCGCGCTTTGCCTTGGGATACATTACTCTGTCCCCGACGATGAATGCGTTTCCCTTACGGTGCTCGTCGAGGCGCGACTTCTGGCGAGCCTGGGGCGCACGTGGATTCGTGCGTGCCGTGTCACGTCGTTCGAGAAGCTGAGCAAGGGGACGGGAAAGCGTTTTCTTCGAGTCCGGATACGCACCTTCGTCCTTTGTGTCGTCACGTAAAACACCGCGGCGTTGCTTGGGAGCGAGGCGGTGGCTGCGAACGATCGGAGTGGCGAGCACCGTCCTTGCTGTGTGCCCCTCGTTGTTGGTCTCAGAAATAGAGAAGTCGCGCTCGACGTCGGAACTCGGTCCAGGAAGTGCGCTGACAGCAAGGGTGACGAAATTGCACATACGAACCTCGCTAGATGCATCCTTCTGTTTGATGAAATAGGCCGACTTCGTACGCCGACATTCCTTGTTTATGGTGATGGTGCCGCCCGATTCGGTGCACCACGACATGTGTTCGCCGTCGCGGAACGGTGTGCCCAACAGCATCTCGTACGGAGACTCGTCCAGCACGGCGACATCGTTCACTCGAAATTGTTCGTTCCCGATGGTAATGTTCACCGAGGTGTAATCGACAGGAGTCGCGGAACCGTTCAGGCCGTTCAGGCGGTTGTTTGAGACGTTCGGGCGGATCTGCGACTTATCCAAAACACAATCGCTGCGAATCAGGCACACGTTTGCCCCTTGATCGAAAATTGTTTCGACCGTGCGTTGCGCTTCTGCCACGTATACGTCGACGATCGAGAATCCGGTGCTCGGATATTTCGAGTAAAATGTGCATAAAACGAGCGGATTGGGCTTAGCGGCAGCGGGGTCGGACGTCCTGGGCCGCGGACAAGTGTGTGTGGTGTGGCCCCATGCTTGGCAACGGTAGCACTGCGTTTTCGTGATGTCGTCGCCGCGTTGGAAATCATTCGGGTTGGTACGATTCGAACCGGTGCTCCTCGACTGGTCGGCTGGCGGTTCTGGTGCCCGTCCGTGGCCGGCGACGAAAGGCGACTTTGGGGCGAAAGGGACCGCGGCGCTCGGTCGCGACGACATATTATCGAGCGCGCGAATATACTTGATGACGGCAGGGATCGGCCAATCCTTCGTGATGAAAAGACTATTTCTCGTATTATAGTTCGCTACGCCCTCGAGAACCATGAGGACGATATCTTCGGACTGGACTGGGAAATTGCGTTTGGTGGAGTCGATCAACGCGAATTTGGCGACGGCGTAATCGATTAACGACTCGTCCTTCTTCTGCGTGCACGCGGTCATGCGGTCCTTCCACTGGGTCCACGTTTCGTTTGCGCCGAGGAACTCGGTGATTGAGTGTTCCCATTCGGCCCAGGTGTCGATGGCTTCGCCCTGCATCGTGTACCAGTGCGAAGCCTGGTCGCGTAACAATCCGTTCGCCTGGATGAGCTTGGTTTCCTCCGTCCATCCGCCGATTTTTGCGGCTCTGTTAATGCGGCGAATAAATTGCCACACGTCGTCAGTTTTGGAGCCGGTGAAGGGCTGTAAAAACTTTGCGGCGTGCAAGCCGTGTTTCACCTGCATCACGGGGATAGCGACGGTCGGGGCAGCGGCTGGAGGAGGCGGCGGGTCTGGAGTGTTCAATATCTTAGCGGCCAGGAGAGCGACGACGGCTTTCAAGTCCGTCATATCGAGCGCGAGATTCGGAACCGGAACCGGGACCGGGTTGACAGGCAGCTGCAGCGCGGCGGCCGCACGTCTTTCGAGATTGTCGGCGACCAGCGCGTCGGTCATTGCCTGTTTCGATGCGCCGGCAGGCAAAGGGATCGCGCGTACGTCAACTTCGGCGCGTAATTCTTCGGCAGAACACCGCAGCAGAAGACCGGCGTTCGTAGAAGTCAAAAAGTCGGCCAACGTGGCCGCGTCCAGATTCGCCATTACGTCTTGTTCGTTTTTTATCGTGTTCGTTTCGTCCGTTTCGTTCGCTCGTTCGTATCGTTTTTGTTACGTCGTCTCGTTCGTCTCGTTCCGTTCGTACCGTGTTTGTTACCGCGCACGTGTCGTTCGTTTCGTTCGTTTTGCTTCGTTCGTTCGTTTCGTTCGTTCGTTTCGTTCGTTCGTTTCGTTCGTTCGTTTCGTTCGTTCGTTTCGTTCGTTAATTAGTCATAGTTTGTAGGTATCCTATCAACTGCGCCATGTGAGTCCGTTACGATGCGACTTGGTTAAAGGTAAAGGTAAGACTAAGTTTATTACAATGAAACAAGATGGCGATTACAATGGGATTTGCGGTAGCCAATCCGCAAACCCCCAATAGACATGGGGCGCCCCCTTACGGTCAGAGTCCGCCGTCCGGGAGTCACAGCTGCTTTACGGCTAAATGTAAGCAAACCGGAGCGCCACCTGGCGGAACCCGTGTCCTTTAATGGATGCCAAAATGTTTGCCCGATACGAATTTTGATGTTTTCGATACTAAAAAAAGATCTAAAAATTCTGAAACCAGGCTAAACCTGGTTAAAATAAAAATTCCTATCTATTTTGTTTTTTAATATTGTTATGAAAAGTACATTGTTGAAACGTTTTTTGGCACCAGACAATTCCAAGGTATAGATTTTGAGATTTGGGTGTTTTTGTGTTTTGGGGGTATATTTTGACATTTTGGGAATTTCGATCTGTTGCCACACCCAGCCTGCAAGAGTTAGGTGTCTGTGCTTTTAAACGAAGCAAAGGGACCCTCTTGACTACACACTGGCCAATTTTCAGACAATTCCAAGGTATAGATTTTGAGATTTGGGTGTTTTTGTGTTTTGGGGGTATCGGTCTGTCCGTACAAGGTAACTATATAACAAGGTACCGCAGCCCGGGACATTCTGAGTTATGACGTCACTACTTTTGGTCGTTTCCAAATGGTCATGTGATTTGTGCCGATGGCTGTGTCGTCACCACGAGGATAGATACCTTTGACCTTGTTTACATCTCCAGCTGAAACAACGAGTTGCAACAAGTTTTGGAACCTTTATTTACAATCCAAGGTAAAATATCATACGAATTGTGTAAAATATTATAAGAATTGCGTAAAATATTATAAGAATTGTGTAAAATATCATAAGAATTGTGTAAAATATAAGAATTGTGTAAAATATAAGAAAAAAAAGAAAAATAAAAACAAAAAAATAAAAATAAAAATATTTTATCTAAGAATTTAGATAATATTGCTTGTGATTTTAATTTCATATTCCTTATATATTTTACAGGAAAATGGCCAACTGTGCTGTAGCTGTATGTGGCAATTACGCAAGAAAAACAAAAGGGCAAAAGATTTCTTACCATGTATTTCCAGTGGATAATCCAGCACTTTGCCGCTTATGGGTTGCACGATGCAAGAGAAAAGACAAATTTAAGGAAAAAAATGCGAGAATATGCTCTGTTCATTTTCCTCCTGATGCTTTTCAATTAAATTCTGTGAATGAAATGCTGAATATCCCATATGTGAAAACCTTAAAGCGCACTGCTGTACCCACTGAGCATTTAACAAAAAAAGCTCCTGGTAAGAAATTTAGGACATGAAATAAATATATGAAAGAAATATGAAGAAAATGGAATAAATTAAATATAAACATAATATGAATTTTAATAAACAAAAAGAATATTTTACATCTTTTTAGAGTCAACTATAACTTCGAGTGATACGATGGAAATAACAACAGAAAAGACAACTACAGATCAGCTGTCTCCTCAACCATCAGCCCTCTCACCAATTACACCACCTGATAATCAATGTAAGCAATATTATAGTGAAAAAAATATATAGTTTGAATTAAAATTAAACTTAAATTTTTTTAACAGGTAGAATAAAGCGATATGAGGCTAGGTGTGTACGAAAGCGAGCACTAGAACACATTCAGCAAATTTCACCGAAGAAAACTCACTATGATAAGGGTTGTAGTGTCGATATAGAAGATGTAAGATTTGCTCAGTTTGAAGAAAAAAGTAAAGAGTGTGAAGCGGAAAAGAAACAGTGGAAAGCAGAAAAGAAACACCTGTACAACAAAACCAAACTCTTAGAACAAGAAGCAATCATTGATACCGAGATGAAGGCGCTTTTGGAGAAGGAATTAAGCATTAGCAAGAAGAGTAACCATCACTACTTTTTTATAAAAATCACATTTTAATTTTTTTTAATTTATTACAGGAAACAAACAGCGCATCCAATCGTTAAATGTACAATTACGGAAATCGAAATTGAGAAATCCATTAAGATCAAGAAGAAATGAGCATGGGGTATTCAAGGACAAATTTACTGCAATTTTAAAACGTGTATTCACCAAGGGTCAAATCCGAAGTCTCCTTAATGGAGGAAAACGAGTGAACTGGGCAACTGAAAACATTGCAGCAGCTTTGACTTTAAAGTCTTTTTCACATCGAATAAAATAAATAAAAAAATAAATAAAAAAAATATTTGATAAATATTTGATATTTGATTTGGAATAAATATTTGATGAAAAAAGAAAAACTGCCTTCATTTAATTTCCTTAATTCCACAAATCAAGTAGCACAACGTTCTGAGACAACAATTTTGTGTGAAAAATGAGGCGCGCGCAGGCATAGTAAACTATCGTTATCATCGTCGTGACGTTGACCCCAGTGGGTCGTGCTGATTGGTTGACGCTCCAAGGCTGACGCACTAAGTCTGAGTCTGCCTGAGTAACACCCCCTGTGTCCGTAGACTGTCGCGAATGTAATGTTGTGCCAACTTCGAAACAATTTGCGGTAGTAGCGCACTCTGGCGGCGATTTGAAGCACCAATATAAAAGCCTTTTTCCAAAAACGTACGGTAATTTTATTGTTTATACTTGTTTATACTTGTTAAACTTGACTTGAATGTTTGTGTGTTTGTTTCAACTTTCGGTCACGTGACCTGTAAACGTCAGACGTAATGTAATTTCTCAAAACCGCAGCGCCACCTGGCGAAACCAGGACCTGTTTTTATTTACTTGTTTATTTATTTTTTCTTATTATTGTTTATTTATTTTTTCTTATTGTTGAAACAATTTCAAGTTTCTCAAAAAATTATATTTTTGACCAGAATTGGAGTACACAAATAAATAAACAAACAAACAAACTACCCGCCGTATTAATTATTACTAAACAGTTCAAAATTCACTCGCCATTGGGCGCCATCGTCTCAATGGCCGATCCCCGTTTCCGTGTTTACGATCACCAACTTTGGCGCTAAATAAACGATAAAACATGGACGTGATGTGGCAAATGCAAGAAGACATGGATTTAGCACTAGCGCTACAATTACAGGAGGAAGAACAACAATCGTTAAACCCATCCACCACTCGCCCACAAATTCCCAAAACCAGCTCGGGTACACAACAAAAAATCCAAACAAAACTTTTCCACGATCAATAATAATTAATAATAATCAATTAACTTTCCAGATAAAAAATCCATCGCCGATCCTTCGTGGGAAACCATCGACCCTGTACCCGACGTGCACGGCCTCTTCCTCCAGTTCAACGACGAATACTTTTGGGGAAAACTCGTCGGCGTCGAAGTCAAATGGAGTCCCCGCATGACCCTGTATATCACTCAATTCCCATTTATTTATTCAATTAATTTATTCAATTTTAAAGGTGTGCGGGCCTGTGCTGCTACGAGGGCCGTGGCGGGCTGTGCTCGGTGCGATTGAGCCAACCGTTGCTCAAATTGCGTCCGCGCAAAGACCTGGTGGAGACACTATTGCACGAAATGATCCACGCCTATTTGTTCGTCACCGCCAACAATAAGGACCACGAGGCGCACGGACCTGAATTTTTGGCGCATATGCATCGGATCAATAAATTGTCGGGCGCGAACTTGACTGTTTATCACAATTTCCACGACGAGGTGAATCATTATCGCACTCACGTGTGGCTGTGCGACGGGCCGTGTCGCGGACGGGGGCCGTACTACGGGTACGTGAAGAGATCCATGAACAGAGCGCCGGGGCCGAATGATATTTGGTGGAGCGAGCATCGAGCAACTTGTGGGGGAACGTACACGAAGATCAAGGAACCCGAGGGATATGGAGAGAAGAAACGGAAACAGGATGACAAGTCCGATCCGCGTAAAGAAAAATTATTTCTGATTAAGGCATCCATTTACGGGCGTATTATTTTAATATTTATTCAATGTTCCAAGGGAGTACAAATGGTACAAAGTAAATTTGCGTGGCGTAATTGCAATTTTAGAAAAATGCATTTTTTTGTATGTAAATGTATATTGGAAATGCAAAACTGCTTTGTTCTGCACACTCTAGATGCAAAACAATTTTTCTTGCGTGTAAATGCACATTCTAGATGTAAAAATTGCATTTTCTTCACATAAATGCACATTGGTGGTGTAAAAATGGATTTAATGCACACAAATGTACACTGTAAATGAAAAGATGTATTTTCTGCACATTCTAGATACAAAAATGCATTTTATGCACATTCTAGATACAAAAATGCATTTTTATGCACATTTTAGATACAAAAACGCATTTTTATGCACATTCTAGATGCAAAAATGCATTTTTATGCGCATTCTAGATACAAAAATGCATTTTTATGCGCATTCTAGATACAAAAATGCATTTTTATGCACATTCTAGATACAAAAATGCATTTTTATGCACATTCTAGATACAAAAATGCATTTTTATGCGCATTCTAGATACAAAAATGCATTTTTATGCACATTCTAGATACAAAAATGCATTTTTATGCGCATTCTAGATACAAAAATGCATTTTTATGCACATTCTAGATACAAAAATGCATTTTTATGCGCATTCTAGATACAAAAATGCATTTTTATGCGCATTCTAGATACAAAAATGCATTTTTATGCACATTCTAGATACAAAAATGCATTTTTATGCACATTCTAGATACAAAAATGCACTTTTATGCACATTCTAGATACAAAAATGCATTTTTATGCACATTCTAGATACAAAAATACATTTTATGCACATTCTAGATACAAAAATGCATTTTTATGCGCATTCTAGATACAAAAATGCATTTTTATGCGCATTCTAGATACAAAAATGCATTTTTATGCACATTCTAGATACAAAAATGCATTTTTATGCACATTCTAGATACAAAAATGCACTTTTATGCACATTCTAGATACAAAAATGCATTTTTATGCACATTCTAGATACAAAAATGCATTTTTATGCACATTCTAGATACAAAAATGCATTTTTATGCGCATTCTAGATACAAAAATGCATTTTTATGCGCATTCTAGATACAAAAATGCATTTTTATGCACATTCTAGACACAAAAATGCATTTTTATGCATTTTTATGCATATAGATTCACAATACGTGCATAAATGCGTCTAATACATTCTTAGAGAAAATTGACACAAAATTGACGTTTTTTTGATGGAAATATGAAGCAGTTTTCAGAATAATAATTACTCCCTATTGGATGCCTTATATTCAACATTTTTTGTCCGTATCACTTAAACTCCCTTAATTTCTAGTAGCGAAGCGACGGAACGTGGAACCGAAGAAACCCGAATCGACTTTTATCCCGTTCGCCGGCCGCGGTCACGTGCTCGGCTCGAGTGCCAGCTCGAGCACCCCGAAACCACTCGTGCAACCGCCGATCCTCGGGTTTCTAAAAACGATCAACGTGACGCCCGAAATGAACCGACAAAACAAAATCGAGACGACGAAAAGGATAAGCACGCCGAGACCCGGCGTCGTGACGCTCTCAGAGTTATTGCGACCCGCAGGCGACACGTCATCTCGCATACGATATTCAGTGGCCAGGACGAAAAAAAAATCCATAGTTCCGCTCTATTTCTCCGATTCCGAAGACGAATTCGCCGAAATTCCAAACAATAACAACCAAACGAACGATCGAACTTCGTCACCCGCCGCGAATAATCAAACCAACGATCGGTCTTCGTCCCAGGCCTGTCCCGTGTGCGCGCTTCAGATCGAATTAAATCACATGAACGAGCACCTCGACTTGTGTTTACTTCAAAATTTGAATTAATTATTTATAATCATCATTTTATGTTGCATTTTTTTTATTATTTAATTCGTACGAAAAAAAAAATTGAAAAATTGAATAAAAAAAGAGATTTTTTTGGATTTTATTTTGAATTATTATTGACGTTGGGTGGCCAGCGGGTTCCTCAACACTAAAATGACCGAATCGCCGCGAAGGAACATCTTCGATATGTATCTGTCCTTGTTGACGGGTTTGGCCTTTTTCTTCCCTTTGCCCGTCTTCGGCAGCTCCGTCCACATTTCCTTCACGTTCTCCAACACCATGTTGCAATGTCTGGAATTTATTAGTTTAAAATAAAAATCATTTCTTCACCACCTCTTATTATTTACCGATCGAAAGCCTTGACTCTAGCGAGTAATTTTTTGTTGTTTCTGCAGTTTATCAGCACTTGGGTGTTATTTTTCACCGATTGTGTGAGCACGCTGAGCGGCCCCGTGTTGAATTCTTCTTCCTCTCGTTTCGCCAGTTCTTCCGGCGACATATCGCTCTTCGGTTTCTGCAATAACCTGAGAAAAGGAAGTTAATAGTGCACTAAAATTAATGTTAGCCACTTACGACATGTTGTTTTTAGCGGTAACAAACGAATCAAGTGGAAAAGCCTTGTTCTGGTGCCGCCGTAAAACGTAAAACGATCGTAGTTATTCCGTCATAGGGCATCACGAGCGACACCGTGCGGGTTTTATTTTTATACGGCGCTTTGGGGTGAACTTGTGATTTTTATTTGCTCTTTTCCGGTCGTTTTGGTCGTGTTTGCGTGTTAATATTGTAGTAATAATGCAGCTGTATTTGTGTTTAATGCTGGTCGTGTGTTTCGGGATTTGTGAATCCGAGGAAAAAGCGAGGAAGTTGCAGATTGGGGTTAAGAAGCGCGTGGACGACTGCAAAATGCGGTCGAGGAAAGGCGATTTGCTCAGCATGCATTATCAAGTAATAGAGATTTTGATGAAATGGTTAAAATTTGATTTATTATTTTTTTTTTAAGGGTAAATTGGAAGACGGGACGGAATTCGACAGTAGTCTAGCGCGCGACCAACCGCTCACGTTTACCCTGGGATCGGGGCAGGTGATCAAAGGTTGGGATCAAGGACTTATCGGGTAATGACATGATTTTAAAATTTAATCAAATCAAAATGTATTTTTCATCCACAAAATGAATTTTACGTCAAAAAAATTATTTTTTCGTCCAAAAAATGAATTTTTCGTCCAAAAAATGAATTTTTCGTCCACAAAAATGAATTTTTCGTCCACAAAAATGAATTTTTCGTCCAAAAAATGAATTTTTCGTCCAAAAAATGAATTTTTCGTCCAAAAAATGAATTTTTCGTCCAAAAAATGAATTTTTCGTCCAAAAAATGAATTTTTCGACCACAAAATGAATTTTTCTTGTACAAAATAAATTTTTCTTATACAAAATGAATTTTTGGTTCACAAAATGAATTTTTGGTCCACAAAATGAATTTTTGGTCCACAAAATGAATTTTTCGTCCACAAAATAAATTTTTCGTCTACAAATTTTTTCAGTTTTAACGATATTTTTATTGAAAAAAGTCAAAATTATTCGAAAAATTATGTGAACTTTTAACGATAACTTTTAACGATATCCTACTATAAAATAAAGAACCCATAGTAAAAAATATATCCTATTCTATTAAAGTAATAATAAAATTTTCATAGTTTGTTTACAACCTAAACAATATAAACATAACTTTAACTGTCAAAAACTTTGCAAATTTTTTCATTGATTCATTTTATCCTCATTTGTTCTACTTATTTTACATTTCAAACCATCGCAACTCTCAGGTTTCACCAGCTGCATTCAAAAACTAAAATTATTTGTGTTTTACTTCAATTTTAAAACAAAAATGACATTATTTCCTGTTCAAACCCACATTAAAACTTAAAATACACTTAACTAAAATTTATTATTTTTGAATGCGGCTACTGTTTTTTTTCCACAGCACATCCACAGTGTAAAAATTTATATCTTTTTAATTTTAGAATGTGCGAAGGCGAGAAAAGAAAACTGGTCATTCCACCGGAGTTGGGCTACGGCGCTTCCGGTGCGCCTCCGAAAATCCCCCCCAACTCCGTTCTTGTGTTTGAAGTCGAACTCACGAGAATCGAGCGAAAAGAAGAATTTTAAACTGCACAAAATACAAAAAACAATAAAACATTTTGAAAGAAAATTCAGAATTGCATTTTTTTTGGTTTCAAA
Organism: Strigamia acuminata; assembly: GCA_949358305.1. Taxonomy (NCBI): domain Eukaryota; kingdom Metazoa; phylum Arthropoda; class Chilopoda; order Geophilomorpha; family Linotaeniidae; genus Strigamia; species Strigamia acuminata. The sequence goes on from OX442314.1 coordinate 2,846,187, forward strand.
ATTTTTATTAAGAATAATCGTATCGTTTATCGTATATGTATATATATAATTGTATACTCGTAAAATGTTCTTTTTTTCTGTTAGATGCATTGAACGGTTTTACGCAGTGCCGGATTACGAACAGGCAGAGTAGGCACCGGCCTATCGGCCCCGCAACAACGGATCAAAATAATATTGATTTGATATTGAAAGAAAATTACAATCGAGCTTTCTTACTGTATTGCCCTGCTGTAAGTGGCATGCCGGCATAGAGTGCCGCGGCTCGTATTCAAAACTGCCATTTTTGTCAGCGATTACAATTTCGGTTTTTCGTTAGTTACATTTGTTTAATGTATCAAACAAACTCTGAACGTCACGAACGAAGCATACGTTCATCGTTCTTGAGATTAAATACAGAAACAATACCGTACTTTTGCAAAAATACGGTATTCTTGGTGTCTCAGCCGCGGCTACTATTCGAGGGCGACTCTTAATCGGTAAAATACGGTAATAACCTTCAGAATATCTAGAAAACTCAAATTTCAGGCCCAAATCACAACATAATTATTAATCTGGGCGTTTTTAATGTTAAAAACCTATAATTCAGCTTTTTTACTTATACCGGCATGCTTGTAACTGAAATTTTAGGTAATTTCTTGGACGCTGGCATGTCACTTAAAGCGGACTAATACAGCAAAATGTTTTCGGGAGATAGAAAAAAGTGTTAAAGACACTTAGGCGCATTCAAACTTTCTGTTTTTACCGCTTCTATAAATCGAATGGACATCAAAAAGATCTAGAAACCGATCACCAAAAACCGCAAAAAACAAAAACCACTCTAAAGTTGTTTTTGAAATGGCTGCCTTGAAAATTAGATCGATGGGTCAAACTTTCAAGTGTCATAAACACTCTTGTGTGAAGCACATCCCAAAATGTGAGTAAATGCTAAATTATGTTCAAATAAGAGGGCCACGACCACAATTCGTCGGTCGAATAAGAAAAATTAATTTTTATGCGCCATTCGCTCCCTAAAACGACAAACGGGCCGAAAAACGAACACAATTGCCATGTTTACGTGTACCCAGTTATCTGAATAAGTGAAAATGCGGATTTTACTTTTCTGGAAAACCGATCATGTAAAAGAAAAGACACACTTATTTGTGAAACTAAATTCCAGTTATACGAGGTAGATTTTGGGCGTTTTGCGCATTGAAAACTGCATGTAAACACCCGTGCGTGCAGAAATTAAAAACTCCAATCGGAATATCGTCAAATCGTAGTACCGACACGTTATACCGACATTCCAACGACACTTAATACCGAAAACACTAGCTGCATTCAAAAATAAAAATAACAATTTCAGTGTATTTTAAATTTTAACATGGTTTTAACCAGGAAATGATGTCATTTTTGGTTTAAAATTGAAATAAAACACAAAATATTTTAATTTTTGAATGCAGCTACTGTTAAGAGAGCTAAAAACACGATATCCGGGATCATAAATGATTTGTTTAGCGGCCGAAATAGATCGACAACCATTCTCTTGTTCCAGATAATCAAAATCCATTACGAGTAATTCACATGTGGCGTCATCTTTACCAGAAAACTACAGACACGTAAACTTTTATAGAAAACTGAGTACATGTAAACTAGGGATGAGAACTTGACCAATTTTGGGGTCCCGTCCCGTCCCGTGTCCCGAATGTCCAAATTTTTCCCGTCCCGTGTCCCGAATGTCCAAATTTTTTCAGTCCCGTCCCGTCCCGTGTCCCGAATGTCCAAATTTTTCCCGTCCCGTCCCGTCCCGTGTCCCGAAATGTGCCGATTTTTCGAGTCCAGAACGTAATATGCGCGTATAACGTCAACGTAATACGCGCGTATAACGTTAAAATATGATCAAATGTGATCAAATATGATCAAATATGATCAAATTTAATCAAATATGATCAAATATGATCAATAAATATGATAAAATGAAACTTCACCAAGTCCCGTCCCGTCCCGAATCCCGCATAAGGCAAAAATTATCAGTCCCGTCCCGTCCCGAATCCCGTGAAATAGATTTATCCAGTCCCGTCCCGTCCCGAATCCCGCTGCGGGACCGGGACGGGACCGGGACCGGGACCGGTCCCGGTCCCGTTCTCATCTCTAATGTAAACATGGTAATTGACACTTGGGCACGTTTTTGCATACGGTTTTTTCCATTCGTATAAACTCCACAAACGGTATAAACAGACATTTTGACTGTCTAGGGCCGGCGCGAGGCGTGAGGCGGTGAAGCGCTCGCCTCATATTTCTAGGGGCGGCATCTGTGGGCGCACAAACCGATTTATTCAACAAAAATTTATTTTACTGTTCAAAAGGGCGGCATATGCCTTGCTCTCCTCAGGTGTAAATATGTGTCGCACCAGCCCAGCTAGGGTCTCTCCACAACGTCTAATCCGGCACTGGTTTCACAGGGCTGTTTCGTTCCGGTCCCCCACCCGGTCCGACCGTTCCGCCAGCGGCCGACACACGCGAATCGCCACCTCGTAGCTCGGCGGCGAACCACCGCCCTCTCTGTTGACCGACCGCGGCTTCCCGACCAAAGACGTCGCGTGATAAAACGTGCTCTCGTGCAGCGAAAGTCTAGTGCTGGAATTCGGAACGACGGACGAGTTCGCCCGACAGCTGTCGGTGCTCCACGAGTGTCGGGGGCCGCGCGGCGCCGCCGGAAGAAGCTGGAGGTCCCGGTCAGCGCCGAACGGCGGCGGCGCGTCCAATAAGAGCGCCTGGCTGTAGCTGGGCACCAGCGCCGTGTTGCACGTGATGTTCCACTCGAGGTTGGGGCTCGTGGGGCTGAGGGTGGCCGAGACGGAGTCGGAGTCGCCGCCGAAGAGCTTGACGACGCGCAGCTGGACGTGGGCGGTTTTGGCGGCGAGCAGGAGACGGAGCGGCCAGGAGAGGAGGAGGGCGGAGGCGAGCCAGAAGGCGGTCCGGCCGGCGAACCAGGGCGTTGGCTGGGAGAAGGCGAAGGCGGTTTCGCGGAAGTCGACGTTGAGCAAGTTGAGGCCCTCGCGCATCTCCATGTAGTCGTCTTGGGTTTCGTACTCGCGGAAGAAGAGCGCGCGCTGTTCTTCGAAGTCGCGGGCGGCGCGCCGGTTGGTGAAGGCGAAGTTTTTGGTGAAGGCGAGGCGCGTCATGGCGAAGCGGTCGAGGTCGACGAGACGTTTGGAGGCGTCGCGCACGCCGCAGCGGGAGTACTCGAAGGATGAGCCGCTCGTGTGCGAGTTGACGCGCTCGTAGTACACCTGGAGTTGGAAAGAGTTTTTGTTAGTTGGTTTTTGATGGAAGTTTGGGGGGTGGTCGGGGGCGGATCCGGAGGAGGGGGGAAATTTTTCACATGGGGAAATTGCCGAAATTGGTTAGTTTATGGGGATTTTTTTTTTATTAGAATGATTTTTTTTTGGACTTAAATGTGAGTTTTTGTGTCCGAAAGTGAATTTTTTTCGTTTAAAAAGTGAATTTTTCGTTCAGAAAGTGAATTTTTCGTTCAAAAAGTTAATTTTTTGTCCAAAAAGTTAATTTTTTTGTCCAAAAAGTGAATTTTTTCGTCCAAAAAATGAATTTTTTCGTTCAAAAGTGAATTTTTCGTTTAAAAAGTGAATTTTTCGTCCAAAAAGTGAATTTTTTCGTTCAAAAAGTGAATTTTTCGTCCAAAAAGTGAATTTTTCGTTCAAAAAGTGAATTTTTTCGTCCAAAAAATAGACACGTTCAAAGTTACGGTTTTTACCATTTCTATAAACGGAACGGCATCAAAAACAGCCCAATACCATCACCAAAAACCGCAAAAACCAAAACCACGACTGGAGTTGTTTATGAATCGGTTTATGCCGAGTTTTGGTTTTTAAAACCAAATTCAAAATAGCCGCCTCGAAACTTAGATGGACGAATCAGATCTTCAAGTGTCAAATGCTTTGAGGCGAAGCATCCACCTCCCAAAATGTGAGCAAATGCTAAATTATGTTTAAATAAGGGGCCCACAACCACAATACGTTGGTTAAAATTTTTTTTCGGTCCCAAAAAATGAATTTGCGGTCCCAAAAGTAAATTTTCGGTCCCAAAAAATGAATTTTCGGTTCAAAAAAGTGAATTTTCGGTTCAAAAAAGTGAATTTTCGGTCCCAAAAAATGAATTTTCGGTTCTAAAAAGTGAATCTTCGGTTCAAAAAAGTGAATTTTCGGTCCAAAAAAGTGAATTTTTGGTTCAAAAAATTAATTTTCGGTCTCAAAAGTGAATTTTCGGTCAAAAAAGTGAATTTTCGGTTCAAAAAAAGTCAATTTTCGGTCAAAAAAAGTCAATTTTCGGTCCAAAAAATGAATTTTCGGGTCAAAAAAGTGAATTTTCGGTCAAAAAAATTGAATTTTCGGTCCTAAAAATGAATTTTCGGTCCAAAAAATAAATTTTCGGTCCAAAAAAATGAATTTTTGGTCCAAAAAATGAATTTTCGGTCCAAAAAATGAATTTTCGGTCCAAAAAATAAATTTTCGGTCCAAAAAATGAATTTTCGGTCCAAAAAATGAATTTTCGGTCCAAAAAAGTGAATTTTCGGTCCAGAAAAGTGAATTTTCGATCCCAAAAAGTGTTTTTCGGTCCAAAAAAGTGAATTTTCTGTCCCAAAAAGTGAATTTTCGGTCCAAAAAATGAATTTTTGGTCCCAAAAATGAATTAATAACCTAACCTAACCAACTTCATGCCATTTCCCCACTGCACAAACATCTCCCACGCCTCCACCTCCACAGATCCGTCCTCGCTCCCAATCACTCACTTGTATCGTCGTGTAGGCGTCCCCGTTCCGATACCGCGTCACCTGCCTCGTCCGCCGCACGTAATGATAGCAGACGGCTTTCCACCACACGAGCGGACTCGCATCCCGCATGGCCTCGTAGCGCGCGCCCGCCTCCACCGCGTCGACGCGCGCATCCATATCCACACGCACGCTCGAGTGCCAGCACTCAACCAAATAAACGAGATACAGCGCCACGAGAAAGGCTAGCGGCACGTACACGTACCCCTCGTCGCACGGGCTCGTCGTCTTCGTCGTCGCCGTGAGAAAATGCGAGAAGCTGAGCACGACCTTGCTCACGCGGGCCACGCGACACCACGCCACGGCGCCCACGCAGCCGTACACGAGCAGGCTGACCACCAGGCACTTCCAGTGGGGCTCGCGACGAAAACATTTCCACAGCGAAAGCATTTCCGGACGTTGCTGCAACGAAATTCGAAAATTACATAGAAATGTCCCCGCGATGACGTCATTTCTGATCGGGACGTGCAGCGCGGGCGAGCCCACTTGCGTGTCTATTTTTTATTCGCTTTGTTTCGTTCGGTTTGGTTTACCTCGTCCGCGGCGGGGTCGTCATGAGTACTCATGATTTGGGACCTCGTCTACCTCCATCGCCTCGTCCGTCATCAGATATGCGAGTGCTCGTTTAGCGCCATTTCTTTCTATTATCGCCGAGTCAGACCGTGGGTTCCCACAATCCACCGCGACATAACACAACCCCCACTCTGGTGGCGACATCGTCCGACTGGAGAGATCGGACTAAACTCTATTCCAAAAAGTATTACAAATACTCCCATTGGTTGGGAGATTCACAGTTCAGTTGTGTCTTGAATATGATGCTGTTTTCAGATTCCAGTAGACTTGTGCGAAGATTTTTTAAAGTGTCTCAACCAACCAACCAATGGGAGTATTTGTAATACTTTTTGGAATAGAGTTTAGGGTGTTTCTTTATTCGTTTGGTTAGTTTTGAATGTAATCTCGGCGGAATGAAGCGAGCGGAGCGAGCGAATGAACGCCGAGCGTCGTTCATTCGATGTAATCGAGGAATAACAGGAGATGGCGCTACCATCCGGGTCACGTCAGTCTTTAGAGTAAGCCTAAAATGGGTAGGAAAAAACTCAAGGAAAAAACAATTGAAGATTAGGAGTTGTCGTTCCCCAACTCGGGAGAAAGTTCAAGGTAAGATAAGATTTATGTATTTAAGATCCGTGTGTGAGGATTAATAGAGTATGCTAGTGAAAGGGAGGTGTTGGAGGGTCCTGTTATTCCTCGATTACATCGAATGAACGACGCTCGGCGTTCATTCGCTCGCTCCGCTCGCTTCATTCCGCCGAGATTACATTCATTCTCAGTAATCTCCGGAATCCCAGGAGACTTTAGAGCCCCATTTTAGGTAGAAATGAATAAAATTGGCAGTATAAAAGGTGATAATTCAATTTATTCAATTTCTAATCGATTTCTTTTTTTTTTTTTTTTTTTTTTTTATTTTGCATTTGCATTTGCGTGAGGCAGTAACACTGCGGTTTGGAACGCGTTGGGGTCAATAATAGGTTTGTTATAAAATTTGGCAAAGGTTTTCTCCGATGTCCAACCCGCCACTTCCAGTATTTGTTGTACTGGTACACGATTTGCGGCTGCGCTGGTTGCTGCCGCGCGAGTAGAATGGGCCCCGAAAACCGCTTCGTCTACTCCAATCTTTTTTAAGAAGGATTTAATCCATCTGCGGATGGTGTCCTTTGACGGAGCCGAGTGGGGCGGAGTCTGGGTTAGGAAAAGGTGTGTTCCTTTTCGAACGTTTATTGTTTTCTTCAGGAAACTCGAGAGCGCCGTAAAGGGGCAGACAGATCTGTCTTGCGGGAAGGGCGCGATTCTGAAGTTGGTGTGCGTGCCCACCCGAGTGTGTTTGTGCAGGGTTAATGGCCGAAAAATGGCGGCGTCTGATGTCACCGAAAGGTCGGAAAGTGATAAGCTCTGGAGGGAGCTCACCCTTGCCGCAGTTGTAAGAGCCAAAAGGATTAGCAATTTTTCTTGTAGTGGACGCCAGTCCAGGGTGTCATGAGGCCATTGTTGTCGCAAATAATTTAATGCCAGTCCCACGTCCCAAGTAGCGACGTATCGGGGCAAGTTTGGCTTAGTGTTGAAGATTCCTTTAAGAATTTTGACAATGCGGTAGTCGTGGCGCACTTCCGTGGGAATGACACCTGCTGCGACTATTGCTGCCAGATTCCCGGTGATGGTGGAATGGGACTTCCCCTCTTGGAAGCGGAAAGCTAGGAAATTGGCAGTTTTGATGATCAGCGATTCGAGCGCAAGGTCTTTTGCAGGGAAGTTAGTTAAAGGTCCATCAAGGTTAGCAGGCGACCCTTGACCCAAAAATTCCTGCCACTTCTGAACCCCCGTAGAATATGTCGAGACGGTTGTCGGGCGCCACCCGGCCGTGTACAAGGTGGCAGCGTCTTCTGAAAAGCCTCCTGTAGTGAGGTTTCGCCAGATATCTTGCAGCCAAGGAGCTGCAGGCCCTTTAGTGGTGGTGGTGCTATCGGCTGGAATTCCAGGAGTAAGTTCCCTTTGGCTTGGAACAGAAAGGGTGGAGCTATTAGGCTCTCCAAGAGGGTTACGAACCAACTCTGGGCGGACCACCTCGGGGCTATGAGTAAGAGCGTCGTTCGATCCTTGTGCATTTTCTGAAGGATTCTCGGAATCAGGCTGAAAGGAGGGAAAGCAAAACCGTAAATAGATTTCCAAGAATGTGCTAAAGCATCAATTTTCCACGCTAGTGGGTCCGGTCCCCAAGAGAAAAATTTTGGTAATTTAAAATTCAGTCTGGAAGCGAATAAGTCAACTTGTGGGGACCCAAATTGTGTAATTAATTTGTTAAAAATAATTGGAGATAAACTCCATTCGCCGTCCGTAGATTCGAAATTTCGTGAAAGGTAATCTGCCACATCATTCTCTTTTCCGGGAATGTGTACAACTGTGAAGGAAATACCCAACTTGCAAGATTGTTCCCAGACTAATCTGGAGTAGTAGTGCAAAAGGTGCACCTTGCTTCCCTGATTTCTGAATACGCTGACCACTGTCGCGCTGTCGGAGTGGAAAAGGACGTGCTTTTTCCCCCCAAAAGGAGCAAAAGATTGCCATGCAAACCACAAGGCGATCAACTCCTTCACATTTATGTGAAGTTCTTGTTCTTCCAAAGACCAATGTCCATTGGCATGTGAACCTTCCCAAGTGGCGCCCCAACCCAAATTGGATGCGTCAGTGAAGATCTCCGTATCCGGGTCTTGTGAAAGGAGGGATTTGGGTTCGAACAGTCTAGTTTCTAACCAAAATTCTATTTCTGATTTAATGTCAGGGTAAATGGGAATTATTGCATCGTAGTTATGGTTGTTGAGAAACAGTTGGCCAGTTTTGAAAGTCTCGAGGGGTTTAATGTACCAAAAACCGTGGCGAAGGCCAGGTTCTGCCGAGACTAAATTTCCTATAAAAATTGCCAAATCCCTAATTTTAGTAGAAGTTAAGTTAGCAAATCTTTTGGCTAAAGTCAAGATTTTCTCTATTTTCCTGGTTGGAAGAGCTACTTCCATTTTGACAGAGTCCAAAAGGAGCCCCAAGAATTCTATTCTGGTGGTGGGGGTAAATTCTGATTTTTCCCAGTTGATAGCCAGTCCCAAACTCTGGAAAAAATTTATTACATCGGAACAGTCTGTCCGAGCCTGATTGAAAGAGTTGCACAGGAAAATGCCGTCATCTAGGTAAGGCACACCTCCTATTCCCCAAGATCGCAGATGTGCGTAGACAGGGCACATAACCTTAGTGAAAATTCTTGGCGCGCTAGCTAAACCCATGGGAAGCGCTTGGTATTCGTAAATTTGGCCCTGCCAGGTGAAGCGCACGAGTTTCTTAAAAGCGAAATGGATCGCGAGGAGGTAGAAAGCGTTCTTTAAGTCTATTTTGAACATATATAAATTGGGTTTTAGAAGAGAGATGGCGTCACGAATTGAGGCCATTTTAAAATGGCGGTATTCCAAATTTTTGTTAAACTTTTTTAAATTTAGAATTAAGCGGACCGAACCATCGGGCTTTGGGACGGCAAAAATTGGGCTCAGAATTTCTCCTTCCACTGAAGGGACTTTTTTAATTATTCTTTGGTTACATAAGTCGGCTACTGCCAAGGATAGGGCTGTCGTTTCATCTGCCGACATAGAATATTCGATTCTGTTTTCCTTCTCCAGAAATTCCGAAACTAAATCGAATTTAATTCCAGATAAACATTCCAACACTGTGAGCGATAGCTCCCCCTGGGGGTCATTTCGAGACTTGTTCTATCTTTTGTATGATTGGTTCTAGGTTTTATGAATAAATGAGTCTAGTTTAGACAATCATCTTGATCGGTTGTCTTTATCATTCTCACATGGCGCAGTCGACATAAAAAGACTTTGGGGAAGGTGAAATAGTTGAAACAGTTGGAAATTGATGACGGCGATTTGGATGAAGAGCGCGTGGGCTTAACATTTTCGAAAATCGAGTTGCGGAGAAATTTGGGGACGGAGACGAAGGAGACGACGCGCGTTACACGTGGAAAACGTCCAGATAACGTTCGATTTGGAGACGGAGACGTATATAAGCAGTTGAAAAGTTGTTGGTGATCATTGTCGGTGGTTGACGAGATCGGTGATTGTTGTTGAAAATTTTGCGAAACACGTGGCGGACGTAATGGCGGAAAATTTGGCGGTAATTTTGCAAGGATGTCGTTCGTCGCTTTTGTCCGTCGTCGAGGACGTCCTGAACGTATTCACGGTGACGATTTTGAAAGGAGAAATCGACAGGCGCTGCTTGGAATCGACGAGCAATTTGAAGCAAGACTTGATGACGGTACTTTTGCAAAATAACAAGGAAATCGTTGCGTTTGAGGCGGCGGAGGCGGAGAGAATCGCGGCGGAGAAGCTGGTGGAAGACGATGCGGAGATCGTAGAGAAAACGTCAGCGGAGGAATTGGCGAAAGAAAGGTTGGAGGCGGAGAAACTGGAAGCGGAGGAGGCGGCACGTCCGGCCGGCGGAAGTGGGGCATCGTCCGCCGAATTGATGGTTTTTCAAATGGCCGAGATGATGAAGATGTTGATGCGGGACAAGTTGGAGACGGCGGCGCGTAATGCGGAAACGGAGGCGCGTAATGCGGAGAAGGAGACGCGGAATTCGGAGTTGTTGGCACAAAATACTTTGGTGATGAACCGCCTCATCGCGTCCCAGTGTTCGCAGACGGGTCCCGCGACCACGGTGGTGCAGATGCACTCAACCGTCGACACCGTAAAAGCCATATCCTCTTTTTCGGGCGACGATAAGGAGAACGTGCATTCGTGGGTGAAGGAGGTAAAACGCGTGGCGAAGCTTTCGGCCTGGACGGACGATCTGACGCTATTGAACGCAGCAACGAGGCTAGAAGGTCACGCCAGCGACTGGCAGAAGACTGAAGGAAAGAAAATATCGAGTTTGGAGGGCTGGATGTGGGCTCTAGAAGATAGATTTAAGTGCCGCATGAACTTGAACGAATTCTTTGAAATGCAAAAGAAAAGAAAACTGGAAGCATCGGAGACGATCGTTCATTACATTTATTCAAAGAACACTTTACTAGAGCGTTGTGCGAGCCGTATAAGTGAATCGGATCGAGTGTCGATGATTTTGGGCGGAATTGGCGAGGAGTTGGTGTCGTTTCCGTTGGCATCTGGCAACATCGGTTCGGTTGAGGAGCTTTTACATCGCGCGAGGGGTTTGGACGGGGCGAGAAAAGTGAAGACAACGGACAAAAATAGTAGTAACGTCGAAGTTAAACGAGCAGCGGAGGACGTGGTGAGGGAATCGACGAAGGAAGCATTTTCGGCGGCGTCGACGAACAAGAACTCACAACGTCACGTGCAATATAGATACGGGATGGATAAATCTACTCTCACGTGTTTTAAGTGCGGTAAGATCGGACACGTGTCTTTCGACTGTTTGTTGGCAAGTGCGGGAGCAGTTACGACGGAGAAAACGCCGGAGAAGGTTATAGCTTGTGTTGTCAAGACGAGGAAACCGGAGATGAATTTGACGGTCGTTGCGTGTAGTGTGGAGGAGTTTGACACGGACGTTGAGGCGCTGATTGATCCGGGCGCAAACTTGACAATTATCGACGGCAGATTTTTGAAAGACAATACGGAATTAAGAGCGAATAGATCGGGGGCCAGTTTTCATTCCGTCAATGGCCCGTTGGAGATCGATGGATTTCTCGACATTTCGTTTCGTATTGGCGATATTCAATCGAGAATGAGGAATGTAGCAGTGTCGTCAGGTTTACCTTTTCCTATCATCGTAGGCACAGACTGGCGTAGGCAAGAAGGTCTGAGGCTGATTTTGGAACCGAATGGCGACATGAATGTTTCAAGAGATCGCAGCAAGGTTCGGACTGTTGGTTGCGCAATATTCGAGAAAGAGGCGAACCGAGAAAACGTGTGTTTGTCACTGGTCGTGGAATATGACAAGATTTTGGACGTAGCAGACGACGACAAGGACGGAGAAGTTGACGAATTTGAAAAAAACGATCAAGTTGAAAACGAAAATGGCATTTTTGACAACAACGACGAAGAATTTGTTGAAAACGACGACGATCTTGGCGTGGAATGCGGGAAGGAGAACTTAGAACTTGACGTTACGAAAATCGAGCTAGTTGCGATCGTAGAAAATGTGAATTTGGGAGAGGACAGATCAAAATTCGACGAAACGGTTTCGGGGTTCAATGAAGTTGACGCGAAATATGGTGAGGAACACGACGAGAAAGGCGAGGAACACGATAAGAATGAGGCGAATGAAAATGAAGACGAATCGAGTCACAAGGGCAAGATTGTACGAGAAAATTTGGAGCCGGGCTGGCTGGAGGACCTGGAGCTTAAGAGATATTTTGCCGAAGAACAGGAAGAGACTTTGACGGGAGAGACGGACTCGACAAAGATGAGCGAGGAGTTATCGGAGGCTTGTTGTGCATTAGAAAATCGCATTGTATCGAAATTGTTGAATTTTTTGTTTTGTTGTCGAGGGCGACAACCCAAAAAGGGGGGTCGTGTGAGCGATAGCTCCCCCTGGGGGTCATTTCGAGACTTGTTCTATCTTTTGTATGATTGGTTCTAGGTTTTATGAATAAATGAGTCTAGTTTAGACAATCATCTTGATCGGTTGTCTTTATCATTCTCACAAACACAAAGGGGTTTAGTGTGATTTGTTCCCACTGCCCAATAAATTCTCCCAAGGAGGCCGGACGAAAAGGTAAGCGCGTAAAATTATTTTCAAATTTTTTATTTTTAATTACTGAAAGATGCGTCGTTTGGCGATTGTCATTTGTAATTTCTACTTCTTGGCGTTGAAACGTCCTCGATTGGGTCGTCCCCGGTCTAAAAACACATTTGGTATTAGAAAGAGTAATGGGAGAAACAATTTCGTCACCATACATACTATTGGATCTGAAATCCTCTCTGTTATAGTCAGAGCCGCTTTTGCGGTCGTAATGTCTACGAGAATCAGTCCGTTGGTAAGGCGTACGACTAAAGTGTGAACGAAAAACGTCTTTCCGGTCGTCCTTCTTGTCGAAGACGGATTTGGCCGAAATTTTTGCCATTTTCTCGTAATCTTCGATTTGTTTCGTAATATCTGGGCCAAACAAGTCGTAGGGGTGCGAATCGTAGGATCTGCACAAAGGCTTGTACTTGGGAGCCATCGTGTCTTGCAAGTCCATCCTCCGTCGCCGATTAACGTAAACGTTTGCTGAACCTACCAGGGTCATGGCGTCGGTGATGTGCCCAATCAGCTTCTTTTTGTTGAAGCGACCGGCAGCAATGTCCCGTAAGGCGTCCGTCATTGGGACTACGGATTTTAACAGAGTTTTCTGTAATTTCAGAGAGGCCGTATCTTTGGCCTTGAAATTTGGCTTTAGGATTGTAAAAACTTTCCCTTCTGCCTTTGGCGGATCTAAATACTTTAGATTTTCCGGAATGACGCATCGGTCAAACACCTTTTCTCGGTGTTCGAAACTGGATAAAAATAGAGATTTATTCACCAAGCTCTCTAAGGCGGCTGGGGCTGCTTCGCGAAAAGTCGGGGATTCGTCCAATTCCTTGGACGCGTCTTCGAACTCTGCGTCTTCCGAATTGGCTGGTGGGTCCGGGGTCTTAGCCGCCGGAATTTTCGCTTGGGCCTCGTCCAATTTGGCGCCCAGTTTGACATTGTGCGCCAGTAGTTTGGCCACCATTAACTTCAACTCTTTTACCTCATCGGAAAGAGAAGAAGCGGGCAACGTCTTATCGACGTCCTCCTGACCACGCGGGTCCGAAGGGTTAGTTTCGTCGTCGCTGTATTCGAATTTATCTTCCATAGTGATAAATATAACGTAACAACAACTAAAGAAGGTAAAAACAATTACTAAATGTAACTAATCGTCCGAATTTATTAAGATTCTTCAAGATTGTACAGAAAATCAAAGAGACAAAATTCGAACCTGACCGCGACCCGTAACGTTAGAACCGGAACTGACGTGACCCGGATGGTAGCGCCATCTCCTGGGATTCCGGAGATTACTGAGAATGAATGGGGAAATTAACCGCGACTTACCCCAACCCCCACTCTGGTGGCGACATCGTGCGACAGGAGAGATCGTTCAAGGATGTTTCTTTATTTATTTCTTCGGTTTTGAATGTGGAAATCCACCGCGACTTACCCCAACCCCCACTCTGGTGGCGACATCGTGCGACAGTAGAGATCGTTCAAGGATGTTTCTTTATTTATTTCTTCGGTTTTGAATGTGGGAAAATCGGTTTCGTGGCGGAAATAACGACGATGATAATGATATTTATTATTTTGTATTATAATATTATTATATTGTTGCTTTAAAGCGATTTTTTTCCTCGTTTACGTCTATTTTGCAGCTGTTTTGAGAATGTTGTTTGTTCTCAATTTTTATAGTGCGACGTAGGATAAATTTTTAATTCATTCGCGTGTGTCAGTTGAAATAATCGCGACGTGAACTCGCGTTGACATAGAATTGGCTGTTTGTGATGTTGCGCATTTGTTGGCTCGTTTTGCTGGGGTTTTCGGTTTCGGTTGTTCTTGGCGATGGGGACGAGCTGAAAGATTGGTGGAAACACGCGACGATTTATCAGATATATCCGCGATCTTTTAAGGACACCAATGGCGATGGAATTGGCGATTTGTCAGGTATATAATTTGTAATTACTTTGTCTATGTACATACTAAAGGCAGAAGAGGTTAATTACACTAAATTTTGTATTAAAAAGTTCAATTTTCAATAAATTTTGCATTAAAAAGTTCAAATTTCACTAAATTTTGCATTAAAAAGTTCAATTTTCAATAAATTTTGCATTAAAAAGTTCAAATTTCACTAAATTTTGCATTAAAAAGTTCAATTTTCAATAAATTTTGCATTAAAAAGTTCAAATTTCACTAAATTTTGCATTAAAAAGTTCAATTTTCAATAAATTTTGCATTAAAAGTTCAAATTTCACTAAATTTTGCATTAAAAAGTTCAATTTTCAATAAATTTTGCATTAAAAAGTTCAAATTTCACTAAAATTGCCATTAAAAAATTGAAATTTCACTAAAAATTTAAATTAAAAAGTTCAAATTTCACTAAATTTTGCATTCAAAAATTGAAATTTCAATAAATTTTGCATTTAAATGTTCAAATATCACTAAATTTTACGTTAAAAAAGTTCAAATTTCACTAAATTTCTCATTAGAAAATTGAAATTTCACTAAATTGTGCATTAAAAAGTTCAAATTTCACTAAATTTCCCATTAAAAAATTAAAATTTCACTAAATTTTGCATTAAAATATTGTAATTTCACTCTGAAATGACGCCCCACCTTGTAATAGAGACTCGCGCACTAAATACAAATATTAGATTTTCCCCGCCGTCTAACGGTGCCCACGCACACTAAGAGAAAATACGGTGCAGCAATTAATTAACTCTATCTAAATCACAGGAATCAAGTCGGAATTGGAGTATTTAACCTACGCGGGTATCGGCGCCGCTTGGCTCAGTCCCGTTTACGAATCCCCCATGAAAGATTTCGGCTACGACATCACCAATCACACGAAAATCGACCCGCTTTTCGGCACCATGGACGATTTCGATCAACTAGTTGCAAAAATAAAACAACTAGGTAGAATATGAATAAAATAAAATTTTAAAAAAATTTTAAAATTAATTTTTTTTAAAAAAAAAAATCTCGAAATTTTTCGTCAAAAGGGCTGAAAATCATCATGGATTTCGTGCCGAATCACACGAGCAACACGAGCATATGGTTCCAGAAAAGCGTGAAGAGAGAAGACCCTTACACCGATTACTACGTGTGGGTCGACGGAACGGGCGAAAACAAAGACGAAGTGCCCAACAACTGGGTATTAATTATTATTATTAGACCACGGATATTTATGCAAAATAAAATTCGTTTTACGCGCCTAAAATATGCACTAAAAATTCCATTTTATGCAAAATAAAAATAAAAGACACAAATCTCCGTTTTCTCCTGGAAAAATGGCGATTTATGCATTTATTTATGATTTTTGGAAAATATACATTTATAGCCAATTTAAATATGCATCAAAAATTCCATTTTATGCAAAATAAAAATAAAAATATGCAAATATGGCGATTTATGCATTTATTTCTGATTTTTATAGCCAATTTCGGCTTTTTATTGAATAAAAATAATTCCTACGCATCTGTGCAATTATTATTGTTAATTGCTCGTTTAAAATTTAATTCTTTGTTTTTTCAGCTGGGGATGTTCGGTGGGTCCGCATGGGAATGGGTCCCGGAAAGAAAACAATTTTATTACCATCAATTCATCGCGTCGCAGCCCGATTTGAACTTCAGAAATCCCAGAGTCCGACGCGAACTAAGCGTACGTTACGTTGTATAAATAAAATAAATTACGAGATGGGGGCTTCACCGCGCGGCATTGCGATGCAGTGCAGGTGGGTGCAGCGCGGTGAAGCCAACTTTTGAGTATTTTCAGAATGTTTTACGTTTCTGGCTGAAGCGTGGCGTGAGCGGCTTCCGCATCGATGCCGTTAAACAGTAAGTTTGATTTGATTTGACGTGTTGTTATCTAATTTTTACACTTTACGTCAGTCTTTTCGAAGACCAACAACTCAGGAACGAACCGCCATCAAACGACCCTACTGCTTTACCCGTAAATACCGTACCGCCCCGTTTAATAGCCCGGCGTTTAATTTATTTGATCCGCCAGTCCAGCGCCTATTTGAAACCCGGCGCTTATTCGGGCCCGGCGCATAAGCGAAAAATCACCCATTTTTGCGAAAAATGGTGATTTTTCCGTTCTGCAAAAAAATCGGTGATTTTACCGAACCCGGCGCTTATTCAGGGCCGGCGCCAATTTGTGAAATCGCCGCTGATCGCCCGGCGCTTAAACGGGACCGGCGACTAATTGGACGAAATGATCGAAATAATAATCAAAATATCGTATTTACTCCTTTTGTGCACCCGCGCATTATTAGCAGAATTCATCCCCCGCGCTCTATTGGGGAAACGCGCATTAACTACAAAAATGTACTTTTTTTGCTCGAATTTAATTTTTTCATCCAAAAATTGAATTTTTCAGCTAAAAATTTAACTTTTTCAGCCAAAAATTAAACATTTCAGCCAAAAATTGAATTTTTCAGCTAAAAATTTAACTTTTTCAGCCAAAAGTTGAATTTTTCAGCCAAAAATTGAACTTTTTCAGCCAAAAATTGAATTTTTCAGCCAATAATTGAATTTTCGGCTGAAAAATTGAATTTTTTAACCAAAAATTGAATTTTTCAGCCGAAAATTGAATTTTTCAGCCGAAAATTGAATTTTTCAGCCAAAAAATAAATTTTCTGCCAAAAATTCAATTTATTCTGCGAAAAATTCAATTTATTCAGCCAAAAAATCAGAAGTAATTCATTTTCTAGGGTCTCCGTTATAACGCCCCGCGTTATAATGGAGACCCGCGCATTAAACACATCTTAAATTTCCTCCTCGCTTTATTAGAGACCCACGGCCTAATCCGGGCCCGCGCACAACAAGAGTATTTACGGTAATGCAAATAACCAAAATAACCGGCATTTGTTTTAGGGCGAATACAACTCGCTCCGACACATCTACACGACGTCCGATCCCAAAGTGTTAGACGTGATGTACGAATGGCGGGCCGTGCTGGACGAATTCGAGCGCAAAGACGGCTTGCGTCGTGTCATGATGGTGGAGATCAACGAAACGATCCCGAACACGGTCGCCTACTACGGCAACGCGTCCCACCCGCTGGCCGAAGTGCCCTTTAACTTCGAGATGTTTAAGATCAGTAAGCAATCGTCCGTTCAAGACATTCGCGGGTACATCGAGGGCTGGGTGAACGGCGTGCCCGAGTCCGACGTTCCCAATTGGATCGTAATTATGAGCAATTTCGAGTTTTCTTGTCGGGTTGTGTCGTTTTGTTTTGTAGATCGGCAATCACGACCAGCCGCGAATCGCCAATAGGACGGACGGGAGGTCGATCGATGCGTATAATATGATCAATTTGTTGTTGCCTGGTTTGGCGCTCACTTACTACGGGGAGGAGATAGGGATGGTGGACACGTTCGTCACCTGGGAGCAGACGCAGGATCCGTTCGGACTCTACTATGGCCCAGTACGATTGTGTCTTGTTCTAACCGAATAATGATAATGAAAATGCAATTTTCTCGTTGAAAAAAAGAAATTTTAAGTTGAAAAAGGGAAATTTCACGTTGAAAAAAGGAAATTTCACGTTGAAAAAAGGAAAAATGCATTTTTTATGCCAAAAATGCAATTTTAACGCCAAAAATGCAATTTTTACGCCAAAAATGCAATTTTTACGCCAAAAATGCAACTTATATGCCAAAAATGCTTATTTTTACGCCAAAAATGCTTATTTTTACGCCAAAAATGCTTATTTTTACGCCAAAAATGCTTATTTTTACGCCAAAAATGCTTATTTTTACGCCAAAAATGCTTATTTTTACGCCAAAAATGCTTATTTTTACGCCAAAAATGCAATTTTTACGCCAAAAATGCAACTTATATGCCAAAAATGCTTATTTTTACGCCAAAAATGCTTATTTTTACGCCAAAAATGCTTATTTTTACGCCAAAAATGCAATTTTTTCCCAAAATGTTACACTTTCACTGAAAAAAAGACGACACTTTACACTGAAAAATTGCAAATCATTCTACTTTTATCATTCGCTTTTTGAAATTCGGTTTTTGTCCATACAACCGACCACAAACCGAATATTTGATGCAAGCCTAATCTGTATCACTTAACATCGATACTCTAATTAATCCTAGGAACGATACACCAAGTTTTCGAGAGATCCTCAGCGCACTCCGATGCAGTGGAGCCACCAAGCTCTTGCCGGGTTCACGAAAGGTCATCATTCGTGGCTCCCCGTCAATCCCAATTACAAAAAAATCAACGTCCAGGTGACAAACGAAAGACGCAACGACGTAATCATATTTAAGCATATTTTAATCAATTAATCGATTTCCTAGACCGAAAAATCGGACCACAGATCGCATTTGTCCACGTATCGACGCCTGCAAGCGATGAGGACAAGTCCGGCTGGACGCGGGGGTCGCGTCCATTTTCCGTTGGTCGCCGACAGCGTTCTGTGTTTCACTCGGACGCTCGAAACGATGCACAACCACGACGGAATCGTCGTGGTCATCAATTTCGGCGATCATGATGAAACCGTGGACCTGACGCGCGCGTCCGGATTCGCGTTTCCGAGTGAAGGACGCGTGGGAGCTTTCAGCGACGGCATCGCCGACGATTCGTCGTTGGTGAAGGACGGCGGAAAAGTCGATCTGTCGCGCATCAAACTCGCGGCCAAACAGGCCGTGGCGCTCTGGTTTAAACCGAGACCGAAAAAAGAATAATAAAAATTAATTAATTAATTAAAATAAATGAAATAAATGAATATTTTCAATTGACGCAATTTTATTTCCTTCCGTCTTACAAAGAAATTTCCTAATCGCGGAATTAGTGGAGAAATTGAAAACAAGATTAAGGAGGTCGCGCCGGGATTTGAACCCGGCTCGATGGATTCTAATTAGTGCAGGGCATGGTGCAGGGTGCAGTGGATGGCGACCGAGTGCTCCATTACCAGGAATGACTAATGGTGTTAACACAACGGTGTACATTTTGCATTCACTATGCCCCAACAGGACCCCATAGAGCAAAATAAAGATTAAAAGAGTCTAATTGACAAGAACTCATGCGATATATTTAAAATTCCAACGTTTATGTTCTGATTTTCAAACCATTAAAGCATTAGTCATTCCTGGTGTGACAGATTAATGGCGCCGAGCACGCTGTCGTCATCCGTTTCTGCAATCTGCTTCCAAAAAATTTTTGTTTTTAAAATACACCACCTGTTCAATTTTTCCCAATTCTTAAAAAAAATTTTAAAAAGATTTTAATAAAATTGAAAAATCAAAAAACCGCCCGTTTTGCCATTTTCAACAAATCAACCCAATGCCGCCTGACGACCACTATCGAAAACACCATCCACGTTCCATTACACATTTCGTCATCTTCCTTCCCAGTTTCTCAACCGAGGATTTTACGTGAGTCCTCGCCCTCGTTCCTCGTACAAACATCACCACACTCGTTTCCCAACACCGCACGATGGAAAACGAGAACTATTCGGGCCCGATCGGCGACGGCAACACCGCGGAGAACGAGAAAGAGAAGAAGCCTCCAATGGCGACCCCGGACGAAACGACCAAGATGACGGACGACTCGACCAAAGTGAAATTCACGAACAACTCGACGCGCGCGGACGAGAGCCGCAACGGCGAGGCGAAAATCGAGATCGAGAACATCCAAGTGGCGTTCGCCGGCATGGGCAAGGACGAGCTGATGAAATTCGCCAACGATCCCTTCTGGATCAAGCTGCGCTGGAGCCTTTTTCTCCTCTTCTGGCTCAGCTGGATCTCCATGCTCGTCGGCGCCATCGTCATCATCGTGCAGGCGCCGCGCTGCCCGCCGCTGCCGACGCTCGACTGGTGGCAGCGCGCCGTCATTTACCAGATCTACCCGCGCTCGTTTTACGACTCGAACGGCGACGGGGTGGGCGATTTGAAGGGCATCGAGAAGAAGAGCGATTACATTGCGGATTTGGGGGTCAAGGCGGTGTGGTTGAACCCGATTTACAAGTCGCCGATGGTGGATTTCGGCTACGATGTGGCGGATTATAAGGCGATTGATCCGGTGTTCGGGACGGACGAGGATTTTCGGAGTTTGGTGCAGAAGTTGAAGTCCAAAGGTGCATTTTTGTTTATATTTTGATTAAATTGAAATTGGGTTTTAATTTTTTTTTTTTGGTTTTAGATATTAAATTGATTATGGATTTCGTGCCGAATCACACGAGTAAGAACATGAGTTGGTTCCAGAGCAGCCGGAACCGCGAGGAACCGTACACGGATTATTACGTGTGGCACAATGGGACGACGGGTCGTGATGGAAGCAGACAAGCGCCTAATAATTGGGTGTGTATAAATCGGTGGTTGGACGTGCGATTTTTTATAAGGCGGATGGAAAGTGAAAAAAATGCATTTGTTAATTTCTAAAATGCATTTTTCAAGTCTTAAAATGCATTTTTCAAGTCCTTAAATGCATTTTTCAAGTCTTAAAATGCATTTTTCAAGTCCTACATGCGTTTTTCAAGTCCTAAAATGCATTTTTCGAGTCTTATAACGCATTTTTCGAGTCCTAAAATGCATTTTCGAGTCCTAAAATTCATTTTTCGAGTCCTAAAATGCATTTTTCGAGTCCTAAATGCATTTTTCGAGTCCTAAAATGCATTTTTCGAGTCCTAAAATGCATTTTTCGAGTCCTGAAATGCATTTTTCGAGTCCTGAAATGCATTTTTCGAGTCTTAAAATGCATTTTTCGAGTCCTAAAATGCATTTAAAAATATTTGTATTGCTTTTTATGCAGATGAGCGTGTTTGGTGGTTCGGCGTGGACTTACGACGACGTGCGCAAACAGTACTACCTGCACCAGTTTATGCCCGATCAACCGGACTTGAATCTGCGCAACGAAGCGGTCAAAGAGGAGCTCAAGGACGTCCTCGCCTACTGGCTGGACTTGGGCGTGCGCGGCTTCCGCGTGGACGCCGTGTCGCACCTGTACGAGGACAACTCGTTCCTGAGCGAGCCCAGAACCAATGCGCACGATAATCGTAGCGTCAGTTCGGACGACTACGACTACCTCGACCACATCTACACCAAGGGTCAGCCGGAGAACTTGGACCTGGTCAAGGAGTGGAGAATTTTCCTCGACATTTATTCGGAAATCAACGAGACCGAACACATGTGATTGAAAATAATGAAAATAATTAAAAGAAATTAATAATTTATTAATTTCAAATTATTATCCTCAGATTGTTGACGGTGGAATCGATGGACAAGATGGAGGACGTGATGAAGATGTACGGCAACGAGACGGAGAAGATCGCCGACTTTCCCTTCAATTTCGAGCTGGTGAACAAACTGAACGACCAGTCGACCGCCACGGACGTGCTGGCGCTGGTGCACGGCTGGCTGTTTAATTTGTCGGACGGCGCGTGGCCCAACTGGGTGCTCGGCAACCACGACGTGGGCCGCATTGCGAGCAAGATGAACGAGTCGATCGTGGACGGGCTGCATATGATTACGATGTTGATGACTGGCACGCCCGTCACTTACTATGGCGAGGAGATTGGCATGGAGGACGTGGATTTGACGTTGGCGGAGACGCGAGATCCGAAGGCTTTGAGAAGGGACGAAGTATGGAATTTAAATCAATTTCAAAAGAAATTAATAATGATTGAATTTTTATTTTTTAAGAGCAATTTTGCTGAAAAATCGCGCGATCCGGAGCGCACGCCGATGCAGTGGAACGACGCTGCGAATGCGGGCTTCACCAACGGGACTCCCTGGCTTCCGGTCAACCCCAATTATGAAGCCGGAGTCAATGTGGAGGTTATTAAAATTAATTTGATATAATTTGATGAAATTTTGTTGATTTTTGACGAAATTTTGTTGATTTTTGACGTAATTTTGTTGATTTTTGACGAAATTTTGTTGATTTTTGACGAAATTTTGTTGATTTTTGACGAAATTTTGTTGATTTTTGACGAAATTTTGTTGATTTTTGACGAAATTTTGTTGATTTTTGACGAAATTTTGTTGATTTTTTGATGAAATTTTGTTGACTTTTGACGAAATTTTGTTATTTTTTGACAAAATTTTGTTGATTTTTGATGAAATTTTGTTGATTTTTGACGAAATTTTGTTGATTTTTGACGAAATTTTGTTGATTTTTGACGAAATTTTGTTGATTTTTGACGAAATTTTGTTGATTTTTGACGAAATTTTGTTGATTTTTGACGAAAATTTGTTGATTTTATTAAATTTTGTTGATTTTATTAATTTTTGTTGATTTTATTAATTTTTGTTAATTTTATTAATTTTTTCAGGCTCAATTAAAAGCGGGACAATCGCACTTGCAAGTTTACAAGAAACTGGTCAAGTTGCGAGACGAGACGGCCGTCCTGTACGGCTCGGTCGGCTTTTTAGAAGTCGTGGACGACGTGTTCGGCTTCACGCGCGTCAAGAAAGGCTCGCCGGGTTTCATCGTTCTGGTGAATTTCGGCGATAACGCCACCGACGTCGATCTGTCCACTCAGCCGGAGGTGAAGCCGATCAACTACGTGGGATCGCGGCAGGCGAACGACACGTCATTCACGTTCCCCGACGACGGCAACGTCGAGCTCTGCAGCAGCAATGTCCCGACCGATTCGCCGTTGAACCCGCGCGCCTCCAAGGGCAAAGTGCGACTCAACTCGCTGCCCCTCGGCCCCAAGGAGGCGGTGCTCATCAAGTTTGTACCCAATTTCCCCGAAAAATAATTCAGTATTCAATCTTAATATTAAATATTGTAATATTAGTGTGTTTTATGATTTTTATTTCTTCTTCATTATATTTTAGGTTTTAAAGTGTTGCGCAACAAAAACAAGTTGCGAATCATTCCAAGTGTGAATTGACTTAAATTTTGTTTATTTGTAATAAAGTTTTCTTCTTTTTATGAGCATGCAAAACGGGTGTGTGTAGTTAATAATAAATTACTGACGAACGACATAGCAATGAATAAGGCGGATGGAAAGAAATGAGATTGCATCATGCCTTCGCTGAAAGCGCCAGAACCTGCGATTGTAGTGGCTAGTATTAAATTTGATCACAAGTGGGCGCTGCGATATGGCGCTAGTGAATGCTTTTCCGTCAACATAGCAACGGTCGCGTTTGCGCTGTCTATTCTATTTCGCGCGTCGTTTTCGTCTGCTGTTTCCACTGGGATTTCCATTCGTTTTTCTGTATTTATGCAGAATTTTATTGTTTTACAACTGAGGAACTGGGTTAGGATTGTATTTCTTGTGGATGGTTTGATTTTGATCAACATTTCTTTGATTTTTTCATGTCTGAAAATGTTTTCATTCCATTTTAGGCCTAATCTAAACTCATTCGAATTGAAATAGGCTGTTGAAATGACTTTTTTCAGACTGAATTTAAAATTGTATGTTTTTGTCTTTTCCCAATTTTTTTTGTCATTTTGTAGGGATTTAAATTTAAATTTGAATATTTTTTGTAGTTTTTATGTAGTTTTTTCTCCAGCGGTGTTTTTTCTTTTTGTGATCAAAATCAATTCGATTTAATTCTTTTGCGAAATGTAAAAAATCCCAGAGATAATTAAGGATTCTTTTAAATTTTTAGAGTTTACATTCTATTCTATTGTTATTTGAGTATGGGGGTGTAAAATCCAACTCTCCACCTCCTCGTGGTCACCCCTGGGTCAAGCAAAAAGAGAGCTCTGGTCATAATAGAGTTGGTATTGTAGGCCTGCACTCCATTTACTCTATGGATGTAGCATTTACTAATTGTTATGCAATTTTGACACTATGACTGCTTGGTTTCACTATTTTTTTCCTTTTTCCATATTTTTCCATATCTCCTTTTCTCTAATCTTGCTTTTTGAAATCCTGCTGATTTGAGAGTACCTTGAAGTGTGCTTACTGTTCTGAACTATCCTGTTGTTTTTGGATCTTATTCAGGCCCATCTTTTCCAACTTTCTCTTGCTGATGCCTTTCCTCTCAATCTGAGATGGTTTCCTTGTGAATAATAGACCTTTTGATGGGGTATTTTGGTTACAACGCCCAACTTGCACTAGTTTATATTCTTTTCCAGATGTTTTGGCTAAATCAGTCAACTGGTTTTTTAATGTTGCTTTACTGGTTGGCTAATGACTTTTTGGCTGCAAATTTGTTTGAACGTTCTTCAATAGAAACTTTCTTGCATATTATCTTGCAGACGTTTTAACATTTCCAAATGAGCAAATGGCCAGAGATTTCTTGTCAGTTTCGTTGTGAGGTCAAGCAAGACCTTTTGTTCTCTTTTGGTTTGTTTTCTGGTTGATCCTCTTTCATCAACCAAAAGTCCAGAAAATGTTTCCATTTCATTTTAGGTCTAATCTCAACTCTATTTTTTTGTGACTTGACAATGGTGCGACAACTTTCTATTCAAGATACTTTTTACTTGTCTGCCTGCACTCTAAAAAAATAATTTATTTATTATTATTTTATTATAATTCATGTTGTCATGGCTTTCTGCCATGTTTTGCCATGTTTCTGGAGCTGCTTTGTCCAGAATCAATCACATTTCTAATTAAATTAATTATTGATTGATTAAATTAATACCGAAATGCAAGCATTTTCTGGTTTTCGAGGTTGATGTATTTATGATTCCTCGATTTGAGAATCCACGAATACACAATATACAGGGTGTTCTGAAAGTCTGGTCCCCTCCAAATATTTCCTAAGCAATTGCATCTAGGCCAACTTTGATGAAGGGATCATATAGGAAGTTGGGTGAAAGCAATCCAATGACGTCATCAAATTTGACCTTAAAGGTAATTTTCAAGGTCATTCACTTTCTAACTTTTAAACCGTTGAAGATACAGCAAAATTTCCAATTACAAAGTTGTAGAGCACCATCAAATTAGTACTATACAACTTATCTTAGTTATCTTAAGCCAATTTTTTCATAACGCGCAATATTGCAGTAACGCATGGCGACGCTATTCACATGCGCTACATCGCGTGTAGGAATTATTCTTACATGTCACGCATACGAATGTCGCGCATATTATCACAGGTTAATGATTGGGTGCGAGGGAGTGTGGGTGGATGAGTTAGGAGTTGGTTTCTAGGTATCACTTAATTAGTTGTTCGAAATGTTGTCCTTCGACAGTTAGACAGAGTTCTGCATTGTTAGACTAATTTGATGGTGCTCTACAACTTTTTGATTGAAAATTTCAATTTGCTGATTTGTTTTCTTTTATTAAAAAAAAACTAAGGTGACTAAGATAAGTTGTATAGTACTAATTTGATGGTGCTCTACAACTTTGTAATTGGAAATTTTGCTGTATCTTCAACGGTTTAAAAGTTAGAAAGTGAATGACCTTGAAAATGACCTTCAAGGTCAAATTTGATGACGTCATTGGATTGCTCTCACCCAACTTCCTATATGATCCCTTCATCAAAGTTGGCCTAGATACAATTGCTCAGGAAATATTTGGAGGGGACCAGACTTTCAGAACACCCTGTATTATCATAAACAATGATCACATTGTGGCGGGTGGTCACCAATTGTAGGTCAAGAGTAATGGCAGAAATAGTGGGGGGTGAGGCTGGTTTTGCCTACACTGACAGGTAGCGTAGTTGGTCAGTAGCGACCTCAGGAGGGAGTGGTTGGAGGAATCTAACACCACTGATCCATGGAGCTTAGAAACTAGGATCCAAGTCCAAAAATAAAGAAAGAAAGCAAACAGGTCTTTACACCAATGCTTTACTGAAATAAGAATAACAATATATAATTTGCTAACAAGGAAATATAATAAAGAAAGCATACATCCATAGAGAAAAAGGCTTAATTTAGTCATAACATGGAAACTTGAGAAAAATAGGAAATAACGCAGAAAATATAGAAACAACATAGGAAATTGAGAAATAATACAACAAGTTCGTCCAGGTTGTCAATTCTATTTGATATTTTGTACCACAGTGCCGTTTGTTGACGACGTTTACTTCTGGAGGAGGAGGAGCAGGAGGAAGAGGTGTTCTGGTTAGAAAGTGTATTACTGCAATTATAGTAACTGCTGTTAAAATAAAAATGACCAATCGTTCGATGAAACTCATGATGTAGTAGAAATCATCGCGATTAAATCCAAAACTTTTATTGGAGAATGGGGTTTTCTTACGATCTCTAATTCCTGTTTGGGAAATATTCTTTGTCTTCACTGTGTTATTATAAACAGCACAGCTTCTAAAATATAAATCAACATTGCTAAGTTTATTTATTTATTATTTATTATCTGAAAAATACCTTTAAACTTTGAATCTTTGTGTGTTTAGTTTTTGTGCATGGTTTACTACCTCGTCTTTTTGTAAATGTTTTGTAGACTTCTGTAACAGCATTAGCATCTATATTTACTTTGTCTATCATTGGCATTTTACTAAACAAGAAAAAAAACAAATAAACAAAAACACTAAAACAATAACAATAAACTTCTGCAGGATTCCAAGATTCTGCAATTTTTCTCAGAACCTGGAGCTGCCCTGATCCCTTGTTAGGGTTATTGGTCCTGGGCAGTCCTGACTAAGCCTAACCTAGACCTAGTCCCTGAAATGCAAAAGGAAGCAAGACAGAATACTAATTCTTAAAGAAAAATAAATTTTGATACAGTTCCTGACTGGGGTCCTGGGTCCCTGATTGAGGTGCCACTTTTAGATCTTTGCCCTTAGATATAAAATAAACATACACAGGTTTATGCCTAACCTTGTATACTAGTAGAAGTGAAAAACCTTTATTGTTTCATACCTGATCAACTGTTGCTAGGGGAAAATATTGAAGCTGCATGATGTCTAAGCATAATGCTCTTGCATGACGCCTTAGCATCTTGCACCCGCATGATGCCTTGTATATTATATTGTTGCCAATACAATGCACCATCTAACTGTGCTCAAACCTGCACAATTTCTTGTGGTGCAAATATACCAGTAATTTTTCCCACAAAGAGTTTGCTTGTTGGGCTGGCATGTAGGTGTACTCCATTGTTGATCGCATGATCAGGTTATAGTTGGTTTCCCAGATGACTTGAGCTTGATTAGGCCTAAAATTTTCATACTTGCCATTAGCTTCCTGGGCCTAACCTTGGCATAACACCTGAAAATTTGAAAAAAAAGAGACAGAAA
Source organism: Strigamia acuminata (assembly GCA_949358305.1). Taxonomy (NCBI): domain Eukaryota; kingdom Metazoa; phylum Arthropoda; class Chilopoda; order Geophilomorpha; family Linotaeniidae; genus Strigamia; species Strigamia acuminata. The sequence goes on from OX442314.1 coordinate 2,873,391, forward strand.
CCAATTTTTTAAACTTAAACTAAGATACTTAATAATCTGCCTTGTCAACTTTTTTTATTTAAATATATTTGAAAGCTCTCTTGCATAGCAACCACACAATTGAATTAGGTCCAAGAAAATCTGTGTACTATATCGGAATTGTTTGCCATGTTGTCAAATTTTGAAAGTAAAAAAAAAATTAAAAACTAGAAGAAAAAAAAAATTACTTACGGTACTACATTGTTGGCAAAATTTATCCAAAAAATTACTTCGTCCAATTTGAAAAGACAAAGGGATAAATTACTTTTGTAGCCGTCTTGTTTACAGTTTATAAATTATTTTCGTTGCAATGTTCGTTCAAAAGAAGCATGGTTGACACGCAACTCGCAAATAAGAAACAAAAAGTAAACCTGATGAAAGATAATGAATCCACAAAAATAGAAAACAAGTTTAGTAATGAATTAATTCTTTTCGCACCGATAAAATAATATGATACAAATCCGCCTCTGCAGACATTGGTCAGTGTGAAGTATTCACTTGATATTCCACCTTGAAGAGTTGGGAGAGTTGAAGAGTTAGGCTTGGAGATTTGGTATTGAAATATAAAGTACTGCGCTAAAGAGCGCAGCAATGAGGCGATGTTACATTTAGGATTTTGGAGTCGAGACTGATTCTTTATTGTAAAAGAATGGAGTGGGTTGCTAGGGGACAATCTCCTAGCAACCCACTGTACAATGATAAGGTAAGTATTGTTCAATTATGTAATAGAAATGGCGGGTCGCAGACACAACAGTCAGTTTATTGTAGAGTTCAGGCATGGACATAGGCGATAAAATAGCACAAACTTTATACAAAAATGCAGTCGAATAATCTTTTAATAACCTTCAAACATACATCCGTAGAAAAGGTTTGAAAATGCTTTCGAAATTCCTAAATCTTTGAAGAAATGTAACGTTTTTTTTATTTCCGGCAAAAATAACCAAGAAATTCAAATTCACGTGGGGGGGGGGGGGTTGTTCTACCGTTATACTCGTTAAAATCGCGTTATTTCTGCATTTTTAACGGAATTTATTCGAAAAAAATTAAACATATCGAAGGATGTTTGTAGATACCCGGTGATAAACATTAAGGGGAATCAGAAAAGAAATTTAAGTACTTAACTGGTCAAGTACTTAAGTGTGGATATGCAACTGAGCATGCCCAGAACATTTTTAAAGTTTGTTTTTACACACTGGGCATGCTCAGTTGCATATCCACACTTAAGTACTTGACCAGTTAAGTACTTAAATTTCTTTTCTGATTCCCCTTAGTTTCTTTGCACAGTATGTTGTAAGAGTGGAAGTGATTACACACGTAGTGAGTGATGGAAATTGACAAGTGAGTTTATTCTTTAAAAATAGGAGTCTAAATACGTGACGGGAGTAGTAAAAGCTCTCTGATTGGTACACATCTGGTTCGGTGACTTCTTTCATCCGCATTCATCTTGTATTATCGTCAACATGTAAACGAGTTAAAACATGTCGTGATTCGACTTTGTGGTTAGAAGAATAATAATAATACACTTGGGAATACAATATAATATGCAGAATACTGCTTTATTCGAATAAACTTACTAATACAAATACGTTAGATTATACTGGTCGTTGGTCCTCGGATTCTGCAGCAAATACGAGTTGCTGCTAAACAATGGACGATCCAATTGTTTAGGCCTACGCGTGGTCTGCTTGGTTGTCTAGGGGTTTCCACGTGTTGTAGTGAACACGCGAGAATTTGCTTTCTGGTGCGAATTAAACGAAAATCGTTTGGAGATTTATTCTCATGTGGATTGTCCACGTTCAATAAATGTGGCTGTTTTACAGTTGAAATGGTCAGCGGGCACCGATCCTCGATCAATCCGTGAAACGACCTGAAAGGTGAGGTAAATGGTGCTCTTGCTGAAATGTGGTAACTGTAATATATTTCCAGTCGAGCTTCGGTCTTATATACTGACCGGAAGTGACGTCATATGCAAATCATCATGATTATGCAGGTTCGCAGAAACACCAGACTAGTCAGTCTAGTCGCTGTTTCAGACGCACTCTAGTGATAGAACTTACCGCTAATTATTTCTCAGGTGATGTGGAATCACCACAAACAATAGTGTGACATCGTGAAAATAAAGCTGGAAACTTGGTTAAAGATGTGCAGAAAACCGACATGCGTCCTCCATGTTTTAATGCACATCAAAGCAATGATAAAAGTACAGTTAGAGGCTAATTGTCTCAAATATAATACAGCTATATAAATAGGACAAATCAATGTTTGAATACATTGATTTGTCCTTTACAAACAAAAGAAGCAAAAATACAATACGAAGATAGCAGACGACACGAAATGTAATACATACTAGTATGTGTGTTAACACATTAAAGTAACTTTATCGATCATCACACGGATAATCAATGGATCACAACATACATATCTGCCATGTTAATCCTGAAACACATGGGAAAACCAACTAAATAATCTATCGCTAACTAATAACATGTGGCTTCCATTCGTTCTGGGGGTCAATGGCAACATTGGCGCCTGTAAAACTCCTACAAATTCCTCTCACAGATCGGCAATGTTGCTCAGCGTAGCTTTGTCTTATTCATCTTTCTTAATTGCATTCTTTGTAATTCCGAGTCCGATCAAATTTCTTTCTATGGCGGGTCCAGCTAGGGGCTTTTTCAGGAAGTCGGCGAGGATATTTTCTTCCAAAATATGTTCCACTTCGATTCGTCTGCGCTGAATTTCGTCCTTGATTTGGTGGATTCGCCGAGTATGGTATTTTGTTCTCGCCTTTTGTGGCCATCTTTGTAACAACTGGGTTGTGTTTAAGCTGTCGCAGAATATGGTTATTCGTTTCTCTTGGTGCTGAGGTGCGAGGAAGTTGCTCAGGTTTTGCGTCCATATTACCGTACTGCCTTGAATAAGGGCTGGGCGTAATTAAGCGCCGGCCAACCGCCAGCCGAAAAACCAATAAGCGCCGGCCCCGAATAAACACCGGGTTTATTGTAAATTTGTAATTCGTTTGGATGACGTTTTTTGTCTACCGTACACGTACACGTAATGTACGGTAGAAATGAGCTATTTAACACTCCTTCATTGTCTCACTGCTGCATTTCTACCAATAATACAGCGGTATGGCTTCAAAAAATTTGAAAAAACATGCATACGACCACAAATTTTTTTTTACTTGTTATTTTAAACTTTTTTCTCGGATAGAGGCCTGGCTTGAATAATCGCCTGGTTTTGAATAAGCGCCTGGCGGGCAAGTCGAAAAAAAAATAAACGCCCGGGCCCTTATTCAAGGCAGTACGGTAGGTACTTCCTTTGCGCCCTCTGAGAGTGCATGCATTTCACTCTCGGTGCTTAATGTTGCGACTGTGTTCTGTTTTTTACATCTCCAATTTATAATCGCCGTTCCGTCTATTACCACGAACCCCGAGAATAATTTCGCATCCTCGGTCCGGTACTAACTGGCATCAGTGTAGGCGTGCAAATTTTGGGTCTCTTTTCGATACGTCAAGTAGTCAATTATTTTCTTCAAGTACTTTAAGGTTCGCTTCAGTGCGCAATAATTTTGTTAATTTTTGATAAAATTTTGTTAATTTTTGATGAAATTTTGTTAATTTTTGATAAAAATTTGTTAATTTTTGATAAAAATTTGTTAATTTTTGATAAAAATTTGCTAATTTTTGATATAAATTTGTTAATTTTCCCCCCTAACTTTACTGTCCCCAAATAATGTTGTTCCCCCCAACCCATTTTGCCCCCAACACTTTCGAATGTCCCCCCAACACTCACGAATGTACCCCCAACACTCACGAATGTACCCCCAACACTTAGGAATGTGCCCCCAACAGTTAGGAATGTGCCCCCAACACTTAGGAATGTACCCCCAACACTTAGGAATGTACCCCCAACACTTAGGAATGTACCCCCAACACTTAGGAATGTACCCCCATCATTCTATCTGTGTACACAATGCCCGCTTCGCTTTTGATGGTCGTCCGCGCTTTTGTTTTTGACCAATGGGAATAGTTACATGTTCACGTTCACGGACAATCACACTCGGTTTCGACTGCTTCCAATTCTAGCCGTCCGTGTAATGCTGCAAAGACACAGATGGCGTCACGGCAAACTTCTTGACATTGACTGATTCCAAGTTCCTTTCCAATGACCAACATCTCACCAATTCTTTTAGTTTAAAAATGAAGGTGTCAATGGGTAGTCTCTCCTGCAATGTCTCATGTGTGTTGATTGAAGTGTATGATGGATTTAGATGGATTGATGGTGTTGGATTGAGACAGGAACAACTCAGGGTTTGACCATCACCTTGGTGGCTATTTGCATAAGTGCATTTATTCTACAGGTACACACAGGTGGCGCTGCAAAGGGCGGCGTCACAAAATGTCAAAATAAGTATGGAGTACAATACACTCCAACATCTCCTCAATTGTGTGACAGGAGGGAAAACAATTATAATATTGCAGTTGGAATAAAACATGAAATGAAATAATAAACAATACAACAATTGAATTCTGACATGGAATAAATGAATGTAATTTGAATTATTGTGGGAAACCGTAAAATTGGGTTTGCTTGCGGTTTCTCCCAGATCTGCGTCTGCGTGCTGGTAGAGCAGGAATCGCTGGTGGAGTCAGCGGGCGCAGGACAGGCATCGCAACCGGAACGGGAGCAATGGGTTGGGCTGGAATAACCGCAGTTAAAGTGGGTGCATGAGCTAGGGCCTGGGTTGCTGTTGTTCGTGCGGCTGGCGTCTGTGCAGTTTGCAGCAAATCTTGTGGCCAAACGAACGGAAAGCTGCTAGAACTTTCCCCCTCAATTGGGAGCGGGCGCCCAATTATAACACGCTTACGCATTTGGTCCATGTGTCTGGACCATTTTACAGCGTTGGCAACCTCGACCGTGTACGTGGTCGACGAGTTCTTTGCAGAAACGGTGCCTGGAACCCACTTGTCGTCGTGACGGTAGTCTCGAACGTAGACTGGATCGCCAATTTCGAAACTCCTCGCTTTGTCCATGATTGCGACGTCGGGCAACAAACGAGGGTTGAGCAGGTGTAATCTGGTGCGCAACTGGCGCTGCAGGAAAATTTCAGCCGGTGACTTTTGTGTTGTCACGTGCGGGGACGAGCGGTATGAAAACAGGAAACGGTTCAAGGCTTCTGCAAGTAAAAGATTTTGTTTGATTAATTTCTCCAACTGATGCTTGAAGGTCTTGACGAATCCCTCGACCGCTCCATTTGTGGCTGGGTGGTATGGTGGCGAAAACATGTGTCGGACGCCATTCCCGGCCAAAAATTCGCGAAAACATGCTGCAGTAAACTGTGGTCCGTTATCTGAATGCACGTGGATCGGCAAGCCGTGTTGTGCAAACCAGTCCTGGAGAACGGCAATTGTTGCAGCGGTTGTGGTGGACGACATGGCGCGAACTTCGCACCACTTTGACTTCGCGTCCACGGCCAGTAGGAACGACTTTCCTAAGAATGGCCCAGCAAAATCGATGTGGACGCGGCCCCATACCTCGTCCGGTATCGGCCATCGAGTGGTGGACGAGCGAGGAGGAGCTGGGAGTGCCCGTTGGCAAGCGTCGCACGAGCGCAAGGTGCGTTCGACGTCATTGTCGATGCCTGGCCACCAAACCGTGGTGCGCGCAAGTGATTTGGTGCGCACAATGCCGTAGTGGCCTGCATGCAATTCCGCCAAAATTGCAGCTTGCAGGCCGACCGGAACCACGATTCTGTCAGATAAAAATAACACATTATCGAAAATGGAGAATGAGTCTCTGTGCTTGTAAAATGGTGCCATTTCAGGCGTGTGGTGCTGCCATCCATTTCGTGCGCACTGAAGCACGGCTTGCAACAGGGGGTCAGCTGCATACGCTGCGAGCAGAGACGTTGGTGAAACTGGAAACTGTCGAACTGACGTGGAAAAAATCTGAATTGCGCCGACTTCAAGGTCCTCGGTGGTGTCGATCAAAGGCTGGGGGTTTCTGGACAATCCATCCGCGATCGCGTTGTCCGCTGCTGGAACGTGGGTGATCTGGAAATCGTAAGCAGAGAGAAAAACCGCCCAGCGATGGAGGCGTGCAGCCACGATCTGGTTGCAGCCCTTCTTTTCTCCAAAAATCGACACTAAGGGCTTGTGGTCAGTGCGGAGCATGAAACGTCTGCCGAACAAATAATGGTGAAATTTACGCACACCAAACACAATTGCGTAACCTTCGCGGTCGATCTGCGCGTAGTTGCGCTGCGCAGGCGACAAAAGGGAGGACGCGAATGCAATCGGGCGATGCACTGCTGCGCTGTCGATGTGGGAGAGGAAGGCTCCGACTCCCACTGGCGAGGCATCGACCGTCAAAAATACTGGTTTGCGTTGGTCGTAATGTGCCAGCGCCGATTCCGTTGAAACCGACGTGCGAACCTCTTGCCATGCCGTCTCGTGCTGTTTGGTCCAAGTCCACTTGACGTTGTCGCGTGTCAGGCTGTACAGCGGCTCGAGCAGGGTCGACAGGTTGGGCACAAATCGGCGATAGTAGTTTACTAGGCCTATAAACGACTTGAGAGAAGTGACGTCCAACGGACGAGACGAGTTTCGCAGCGGCTCTATTTTCGAGGCAATCGGTGAAATCCCTTGTTTGGAGATTCGCAGGCCTAAAAAATCAACAGATTGGCGCAAGAACTTGCATTTAGATTTACTCAAAGTCAGTCCAGATCGGTTGAATGCCGCTAGCAAGCGATCGAGATTGTCCAAGTGAATGTCGTTTGTTGCGCCTGTGACCGCCGAGTCGTCGATGTAAGGTTGTGTTGCATCTATTTCTGTCGTCAAATCGTCCATTGTGCGTTGGAACAGCGCTGGAGCCGTGGAAATCCCGTAAAAAAGTCTATTGACACAAAAAAGCCCAATGTGGGTGTTAATGGTGCATAAATCTTTGCTGGCGTCGTCCAATTCGAGTTGGTTGTACGCATGATTCATGTCGAGTGTGGAATAAGATTCCCCACCCGACAACTTTGCTGCCACGTCAGCGAACAGCGGCAATGGGTACGAGCACGGGAGCACCGCCTTGTTGACAGTGCGGTTGTAGCACCCGGCTATCTTCATTGTGCCTTCCGACTTACGGACGTGCATGATGGGCGTAGCCCATTTGGAGGACGCCACAGGAGAAATTATGCCCAGAGCTTGCAATCGATGCAATTCCTTTTCGAGGTCAGGCTTAACGGACAGCGGAACTGGGTAGGCCTTGAGAAATATCGGTTTGAAATGTGTGTCAATGTCAATACTCACGGTGGTCGGCAGGTAGCGACCAATCTCGTCACGAAAAACGTTTTCGTGTTTGCGCAGCAAAGCGTCCAACTTTGCCAAAATTTCCGGAGTCGCTGTGGTGAGCGGAGCAGCAAACGGCAGAGGAGCGGCAGACGTCGCAGGAGCAGCGGCAGCAGCAGCAGCAGCAGGGGCGTCTGTCACAGCCGGCGGCGGAACGAGAGGAGCAGCGACGGGCGGAGGTGTGGGCACAGCACCTGCACTCGGCGTGAGGGCGTACACGACAGCACCAACCGCATCCTTTGTTTTCTCGATGAGGCCAAACGCATCCAGCCAGTCGCGACCCAGCAGCGGAACGGTGCCAGCGGTCGCCACACACAACGGCAAACGAAACGAACGATCGCCATAATGCACCGGGACGGTGCAAACGCCTTCCATCGGCAGCGCGTGGCCGTCGTACGACGACATCTCGATGTCCAGCGGATCTAAAGGAAACTGACAAAAATGCTGATTATAAAATTGGTTACTAATGAACGTTGCACCAGCGCCTGTGTCCAACTCCATCCAGAGCTTGGTGGACGCAATGACAACTTCAATAACAAGCGGTTTGACGCGCTTGATTGCCACAGCATTAACAGTTCCAGTTCGAGGTGACTCCGACGGTTCAATCGAATAAAAGGGCAGCTGCTTTGGTTCCACATCGATTGCGTGATGTGGCGTCGACTTCGAAGCAGCTTGCAAGCATGCCGACTGGATATGGCCTTCGCGACCGCAGTTGTTGCATTTGTACGTGCGGTATTTGCAGTCCGCACGTTTGTGACCTTTTCCGCCGCAGGAATAGCACTTGTCGGGGTCGCGTTGGTGTTTCGCACCCGTTGACTTGCGGTGGGGCCCAGCGGCGCCCTTCGCGGAGCGTTTGCCACTGTCATTGAACTTTGAATTGAATTTCGACTTGTTACTGACTTGATGCACGGAGGTGGACGCGGCGGTAAAACTCATTATGTCGGAGCTGGCCAACTCAGCAGCGATGGCGGCAGCCAAGGCTGTCTCGAAGGTAAGATCAGTTTTCAAGTAAAGTGTTTCCTGGACTGCTCGCATGTTGAGTCCAAAAATGAACTGATTCCTCAGCTCGTTGTTGAGGTTATCACCCAGCTCACAATATTTTGTGAGCGCTTGTAAGGCGTCGGCGAACTCGGTGACCGTCTCGCCTTTGTTGCGTCGGCGGGAACGGAAACGAATGAGCTCGCCCTGGGCCAGCGGCTTCGGTTTCTGATGTTTCTCGACGAGTGCCGTGATTTCCGCGTATTTCATTGTGGGTGGGTCTCTTGGCCGGACCAAATCCACGATTTTTTGTACCGTTGCCATGCCGACACAGGCCAACAGGTAGTTGACCTTGTCTGCGTCTTGCGTGATTTTATTACAAGCAAAGACGCACTTCATTTGAAATAAATACGTTGAATAGTCGTCCGACGGGTTGTATTTTTCGGGGTTCCCGGTCAGCGGCATCGAAATGGCAGGAAAATACGAGCGAAAATGGGGATCGTGTAGGAAAAACTCACGTGGCCCACGTTAGGCCTAGCACGCGGACGCGTGGTCAGAAAGTCCGAAAATCGTCGAAAATCGCATCTAGACACTCCAAACTTCTGTGGATGTTGCGTGGAACATTAATCTCATCCCTCGTCGCCAATTGAAGTGTATGATGGATTTAGATGGATTGATGGTGTTGGATTGAGACAGGAACAACTCAGGGTTTGACCATCACCTTGGTGGCTATTTGCATAAGTGCATTTATTCTACAGGTACACACAGGTGGCGCTGCAAAGGGCGGCGTCACAAAATGTCAAAATAAGTATGGAGTACAATACACTCCATTGATGATGTTGTTTGTCGCCTCTAGGCCATTATTGGTACTCGGTGCCCCTTTGTAATGGCCAGTGTGCCAGCCAATGAAGTGTTCTAAGTATTCATCAACAGAGCACAGTTCGGGAAACGTTGGGGATACATTCGTAAGTGTTGGGGGCAGTCTGCTAACAAATGGGTCTAAATTGGCTGGGGGGGAACACCAATATAAGAGGAGGAAAGTATAGTTAGGGGGTACTTGATTTTAATTGGGGGGGGGGGGGGGTTTGGATTGGGGGAAAATTTAAATCAATTTAGGGGGGAAATGAGTCATAAATGGGGGGGATAATTTGTCGCCTCTCTCAATCTCATCCAACTGGTTGTGTTGTGTTGTTTGTACAAGTAATAAAAGAAACAAAATTGTCATATCACATTTTTATTTAATTTTCAATCGAATCCGTCAAACAGGCGACACAAACCGCCGTCTGGGGTCGTTTTTCCAAACACATCCGGCCGTTTGGGCTTCGCGGGCCGAACCTGGGGTGGCAAACATTTCATGTGAACGGGTTTCGTGAACAGCTGCCCGATATTTTTCTACAGAAAAAAGACAAAAAATTAATCAATTAAATTTCAATTCCAATTCAAATTCAACTTCAGCTCTCAACGGACCCCGATGATGTTGCCGACGATTTTCTTGAACATGTCTTTCCTCTTCTTCTCGGGTTTGCGCTCTTCCGTCTGCAGCAACATGTTGTCCAACATTTGCAGCAACTGCACGGGGCAGTCGGGGATTTGGTGCAAAACGGCGGAAACCTGCGGGTGCTGAGGCCGCAGAGATTCATACGCTTGGAATGCTACGTTGAGCAGGCCGCCCTGGTTGCCCTCGTGCTGTCCGTGCACTTGCAGACCCATCAGCAGACACATGAGCACATCTTTGGCGTCGTCGCCGCTCAGAGAACCCGAAATAACCAACTGAAAAAAAAATTGAAATAAATAAAAAAAAATAAAAATAAAAATAAAAATAAAAAGGTTCATCCGTCTCACTAATTGAATACGTCAATAAATTGGTTGTGATTTTTGTGATAATAAATAATTGCATAAAGTTACTACCGGTAACTGCAACTTTCAGGTACTGTATGTATTGTAGAACTATGATTTGACCAGGTTAAACCTGAGTAATCCTTTGGGGAGCCTGAGCACTTCCGATAGATTAATATATACTCGAGTTGCAATCAAAAAGGCACCTCACAATGTGTACTCCCATTGGTCGAGCCAGTTTACTACTAACTCCAGACTGTATACTACTACTAGGAGAAGTAGTTTTGATTTTTATTTATTGTTGTGATTGTTATGACTAGTTTAGTTAATGTTATTTTGATTTTATTTAATAAAAAATGTTATTTCCATCATTAAAATGAAGTTTTACACATTAAAAAATGTCAAACTCATGTTTGTAGTGTTTATTGCTTACATCGTCTGGAAGTTTGAATTTTAGGCCGTTGCCTAGGCAATCGATTACAATGTCTGTACACTGTAATGCAATTTTGGTGTTTGGGTCTACTTTTCCGGATCACTACACCAGTAAACTGGCTCGACCAATGAGAGTACACATTGTGAGGTGCCTTTTTGAGTGCAACTCGTGTATAGATTACAGTTACAGAAGCCAACTGTTAAGAAGAAATAACAATTTGCGAAAAGAAGAATATAGAATAAAATCTGAGTCTTTTAAGCACTGGTTGGGAGACCCGTCGCTTCGACCTCAGGGGCGCTTGGCACAATTGTCCACTGCCTGGATAATCCGGCCCTGGGTTTGACTTAGGTTGCCGTGGAACGGAAAAAGTTTGGGAACAAGTAGCTACATTCCAAAACTCCCGATTCAGCGGTGTCGAGTTAGCCAATATGACGTCATTTCCGAAAAAAAAAGTGCATGTCTGAGGCACTAACATGGCTGAAACGGAAACGTGAATTCAAACACATTTTAGCAGACACATTGCGAGCATATCTTGAAACTGGTCTGTCTTCCTCTATTTTGTATGGAAATACAGTAAGCCTTCAAATGACACGTGTAATGATCTGATTTTTTTTTCAAAGACTGTCTTTTTGCTTTCACCAAAGTCTAATATTACTCTCTGCTACACCATAGCAACAGTGTTATTATGTTCTCCTGCAAACTGCACGACAAGCAATTTAAATCCTGCTTCAAAGGGTCAACGTTTACGCTTATGTTGGTTACACGTTATAAGTTACGCACAGCCTTGGACATAAAAATCGTCCCAGTCCAGCATGAAGCTCACCTACACGTTACACTTTTTTATTTATTAAGCTTTGCATATATTGCAAACCCCTAAATTTAAGGTGCTTTCTTTCACCATAAATTTACATATACAGTAAAAATTATCAACTTGAGGTGCTAAAAGGATAAATACATCCTCCATTCCCACGAAGTACATCAATAAATAAATAAAGAAAGAAAAAGAAAGAAAGGAAACAAATAAATAAATAATTACGTGTTTGATGAGAGAACTGCACAAGGGGAGCGTTTTGTTGCAAATGGTCGAGTCGTTCCAAGAGAGTGCACGGAAACAGCAACACACGATCGAAGAGCAAAGTGCCTTCAAATCAAACGAAATACATTTTAAAAAAATCCAAATCAAAAATTAAAAAATTAAAAATTAAAATATAAAAATAAAAAAACGCACTCCATGTTTGAGGACCAGCTGACCCAATTCGGCCAGATTGGTAACGTTGTCCTCGTCCATCGTAGCTTCGCTCGTAGCGCTCCTTTTCCCCTGAAGAATCGCAGCTGGAACAAAACAATTTAAAAAATTTAAATTCATCAATAATTTTTAAATTTTTTTTCCTCAAACCGAGCAATTCGACGTATTCGCGCGACATCAATCGATTCACTTGGTCCTCCAACAGCTCCTGCACTTCGGAATTTTCGTCCCCGTCGTGGACGTCGCCGTTCGGCTGCATCCACTTGTTATGCAGCCTGTGAAACATATACGGACACAGCTCGACCAACACGGGCACAAGCGTGGCCTCGTAGCACTCGCTCGGACAAAACTGTACGAAAGGTTTCATGAAGATGCGAATAATCGAGCGCAGTCTGTAGTCTGGCACGAGATCCACGTTGCACAGCACGTGCGAAATGACGCGCTCGCCGAGCCCGGGCACCACGTAGAACTCGTGCATCAAGTTCGGGCCCGCGTTGCCCAGAATGTGGTAGCAAAAGTCGTGAACGCTCGTCACGAAGTGCTGCATCCGCTCCAGTGGCTGCTTCGAGTCGCTCGCCGTCGCGTCCGACTGAACGGGAGCGGGCATGACGATCACCTTGTCCACATCCCACATGTCGTATGCGCGCCGGTACTCCGGCGCCAGTCGCGCCCTCGCTTCAGGGACCCACAAATTATTCAACGAGCTGTTTTTAAAAAAGAAGAAAATTTATTTTAAATCATGTTAAATCATTTTAAATCCTTTCAAATTATTACCGGATCAACTGGAACAGATTGTCGAGGAAAGGCAGAACAAAGGGTGCGGACGGATTGCAGAGGACAGCGGCGCCGTTCGCACACTGGCGGTAAAAGCCACCGCGAACGGCCACGTCCCGGTCTGCGGGCCACTTGGTCCGTTTGATCACCCCCAAAATGGCCATGACGCAGAAAACGATGTGGCTTCTGTTGGCGCCGAACACGTCCTCTTCGCCGGCCGCCACGGGGGTCCGCGTCAGTCCCACGAAATGCATCAACGTCTCGGCCGACGAAAATGCACTGCAAAACAAATCCAAGTGTTAAGAATCAAGTCTGCTTATATTAGAAAAATCAATAAATTTGCACAATTAATAGGAGCCAAGGCTCTTATTCTAATTCCAAGGCGCTTTTTCTTTGACCGTTCCTTCCGTTCGCTCTACGGATTAAAATAATAATAATCTTATCACAAATAAATGTCTAAATTGAACAAAACGACTAAAATAAGTGTCTAAATTGGACAAAACGACTAAAATAAGCATCTAAATTGGACAAAACGACTAAAATAAGCGTCTAAATTGGACAAAACGACTAAAATAAGCGTCTAAATTGGACAAAACGACTAAAATAAACGTCTAAATTGAACAATTCGACTGAAACAAGTGTCTAAATTGATCAAGAAAGCTAATCTAAACTTTTCAACTGACCAAACTGATTGGATTGAACATCTAAATCAAGGTTCTATCAATCCAATTTGAACTATTAAAAGACAATCCTTTAACATCGGATGCAAATGATGAAATATAGAGAAAATTGCAATTTACAAAGTGATTTCTTGACTGAGCCAGATGTTCTTGACCGGCGCCAAGTGGTTCTGGAAAAAGGCCGCCTGCTGCTGGTAGTCGTTGAACTGGTTGGTGATGAGCACGAGCGCTTCGTACAGAGTGCACTTCTCCATTTGCGACAGCTGGTTCGGGTCGGCGCTGAGCAGCTCGAGACGCTGGCGGATCTGCTCGAACGACGACACGAGCAGCGTCGGGTGATGCTTGCACATCTTGACGAGCGACGAGCACGCGTGGCGGCGAACGTTCTTCACGGCCCGGCTGCGGTTCGATTTGGTCTGGCCGGGCAGCGAGAAAGTCATGGCCGCGAACAGTTTGTCCAGCACGGCGGGCAGAGCCTCGTTCGACAGCGTGAGGAAGACGAAGAGCGCCGAGATGCACGAGAGCGCGCACGAGAGCACGAGGGGGTCGTCGGTGCGGTGGTTGACGACGGAGCGCAGCATGAGGATGCCCTGCTCGGCCGTGGGTTTAGCTCTGTCCGTTTCTAACAGTTTGGTGCACACGGCGTCGAGGTAGACGGCGAGCGCCTCCCACTCGAGGAACGAGGCTGCGGCGGCTGGGGCGGCCAGTTGCTGTTGGAGCCACGAGGCGGCTATGTTGAATGTCTCGAGGGGACACATGACGGTGGCCAAGCGTAACATGTCGGTGATTTCCGTGCGATATTCTTAGAGAAAAATACAATTAATTAAATAAATCGTATTAATATTTCTCTTTTTTCAAAAGTTTTGTTCGATTTTTTGACAAATTACAATCGAATTTTGTTCAACTTTGTTAATTTTTCACAAACTTTAAGTCGAATTTTGATCAATTTTGTTGATTTTTTTTTTAAAAAATTTTGATCAATTTTGTTGATTATTCACATATTTTGATCAATTTTGTTAATTTTTCAAAAATTTTGATCAATTTTGTTGATTTTTCACAAATTTTGATCAATTTTGTTGATTTTTCACAAATTTTGATCAATTTTGTTGATTTTTCACATATTTTGATCAATTTGTTAATTTTTCATAAATTTTGATAAATTTAATTCAAAATTTAATGAAATTTCTTGCTTTTGGACAAATTTAAGTCAAATTTTAATAAACTTTGTCAATTTTTCACAACTTTTTCACGAATTTTGATAATTTGCGTTGCTTTTTCACAAATATCGTCAAACTTTGATTAATTCTGACTAACGCTTCACGTTTTTCTCATTAATTACTGGAAAAGAACACGTTGAAATCCTCCTCATTATCGAAATCGAAAATCGAATACTGGCAACTCTGATGATCACTTCGCGACGGCGAGCCAACCTTAATCAACTTAAGTCGCGAAACCTGAGCAATACGCGCAACAAACGACTGCAAAACCGAATCCTGACAAATCAATTCGTGTTTCAGAAACGACGACCACAGCGACTGCGTCAAATGATTCAACATCTAAAAACACAAAACAAATCAATAAATCAATTTTAAAATTTAAATCAATTTAAACTTCCTCTACCTGACTCGGGTGACAAGTAAATGCAAAAATGGCATTCAGATAAACCTCGAAATACTCCGGCCGTCCGACGTCACCGGAACCCCAGAGCACCGTCAATTGGTTCCCAATGCCGACCAACACCTGGCAAAGGCGTTTGAGGAACGTGAAACGACGCTCGTCCACCGGATTCGACGACGCCGTCCTTGAAGAAATCGAAAAAATCGATAAAATCGACAAAAGAACAAAATTTCAATATTTTACTCTGCTGCTTGGTAAATGTGTTTCATGCATTGTTCCGTGAAGAGCTCAAGACACGGCTTCCGTTCTTCGATTTTACCCTGGCGAGAAAGAAGAAAATATATTTTTTTGTTTAGGTTTGTAAAATTGTTTGTTACTTTTCGGCTGACGATTTGCAGCAAACATTCAGCCGCCTGCAACTGAAGTTTCTCCGCGGTCAAAAGCGAGCAAAGCGACGGCAAAAGCCCTTGGTGCGACCATAGGTGAGCGAAAGGAATCCATTCCGCGAACGCCGTGAAGGTTTCCAGCACGGCGATGGTCATTTGGCAGTGAATTTGTGTCTGGAAATAAAAAAAATCAAGAAAATCAAGAAAATAAATTTAAAAACTGTAAAAAAAATCAAGAAAAATCACGAAAAATTACGAAAAATCAAGAAAATAAATTTAAAAACTAAAAAAAATCAAGAAAAATCACGAAAAATCAAGAAAATTCAAAAATATTCAAGAAAAATTATGAAAATTCAAGAATAATTATGAAAATCCAAGAAAAATTATGAAAATTCAAGAAAAATTATGAAAATTCAAGAAAATTAATTTAAAAACTGCAAAATAAATCACGAAAAATCACGAAAAATCCTGAAAAATCAAGAAAAATCACGAAAAATCCTGAAAAATCAAGAAAAATCACGAAAAATCAAGAAAATTCAAAAGAATTCAAGAAAAATTGAAAAAACTTAAGAAAAATTATGAAAATTCAAAAGAATTCAAGAAAAATTGAAAAAACTTAAGAAAAATTATGAAAATTCAAAAAAATCAAGAAAAATCAAGAAAATTTACGAAAAATCACAAAAATCAAGAAAAATCAAGAAAATTCACGAAAAATCAAGAAAATTCACGAAAAATCAAGAAAATTCACGAAAAATCAAGAAAATTCACGAAAAATCAAGAAAATTCACGAAAAATCAAGAAAATTCATAATAATTCAAGAAAAATCAAGAAGAATCAAGAAATTTTCAAGAACATAGAAATTTGATTATTATTGTCTCACTTGTTGATGAAAATGATCGTTGGCACTTAAGAACTTGTTGGTGTGATTGAACAAGAGTTGAATGAAAAAGTTTAAAACGAACCCCAAATTGTGGGTCAAAGCTTGGTGCAGTTCGCGGCGCCGGTGCGAGGAAATGTTCTGCAAAGTCACCGTGTCTTCGGCCAACCGAAGCAGGATCAACAAAACCAATTCCGTTTGCGTTTCCTACAAATAAATTGCATGAAATTAATTACAATTATAAATTTAAAAAAAGAAAGATCATTGCAAATGGCGACACAAAATTGTGCGTTGATTTAACTAAAAATTAATCTAACGTCTCACGTCTTGTGTTTCGTCTTACAAATACAAATAAAGTTATAATTTGTTGTGTAAAACCCCATATTATATTTCTTCATTATGTTTCATTCAAGAAAACAAAAAAAAAAGTTTTGTACAATTTTCGAACCTTTTTTGAGCAAAAAATGTATTTTTAGGTAGAAAAATGCACTTCAAAACAAAAATAATGCATTTTTAAACGGAATTATGCACATTTTAACTGAAATAATGCATTATTAGACAGAAATAATGCATTATTAGACAGAAATAATGCATTATTAGACAGAAATAATGCATTATTAGACAGAAATAATGCATTATTAGACAGAAATAATGCATTATTAGACAGAAATATGCATTATTAGACAGAAATATGCACATTTAAACTGAAATAACGCATTTTTAGACAGAAATATGCACATTTAAACTGAAATAACGCATTTTTAGACAGAAATATGCACATTTAAACCGAAATAACGCATTTTTAGACAGAAATATGCACATTTAAACTGAAATAACGCATTTTTAGACAGAAATATGCACATTTAAACCGAAATAACGCATTTTTAGACAGAAAAATACACTTTTGTGTGTTTTTAGCAAAAATTGCGAGAAAAATCGTAATTATTATTACCCCAGAATTACTAGCGTTGTGCAATTCTTCCAAAAGCGTGGGCCACTCCTGCGGCCACTGTCGTTTGATAATTTCCACCACGATTTTCGAAACGGCATTTTTAATAAACGCCGGTTCCGCGAGCATGTGGTTCGTCCCGGATATCAACAATTTAACCGCGTTGTCTCGAATAAATTGTTTTTCGTCTGAATTTAAATTATTCCACCGATATCTAAAAAAAAAAAAAAATTAAAAAAATCCGAAAATTCGTGCGATTTTTAACGATTTACTTGATGCAGTGCTCTATGAGCTGTAGTCCCGTGTGCCTAACTATGGGCGAATTGTTTATAGCGGATAGATACAGACCGCATTGCACGCAATACGGCGACGTCTCCTTGAAATTTTCGCAAAATTCATTAGCTCGCAACCTCTGTTGATGATCGGCCGCTTCGTTCATCACAATTTCAACGGCCATGATTAATTTTTTCCCCAATTCTTCGATTGTGGACTCCATGATCTGAAAAATATACCATGCTCTGCGCCATGAATGGTGTCTCCACGCCGCGCCATCTATCAACAACAATTAAATACAAAAATCGATTTTATTTCATTTTCATTTTATTTTATGCTTAATCTTTTATTTCTTAATGTTTTATCAAAAGATGAAATAGGAAAATGTTTCCTCAGTTTATTTTTTAATTTTATTCGTTCGAAGCTTTTAGTTTACGTGGCAAGATGTCGCCACGTGAATGGAGTTTGTTTCGATCGATACAATGGGAATAATTATTTTTAAGAAATTAATTTCGTCTTTATGTGCGTTAAAAATAATTTAGATCGCGTTGAAAATTCAAAATTCGGTCGCCATGGCAACCAAACAAGCAATGTCTACTCGCGGTAGCGTCTACCCGGTTCTCCCACCCGAAGCCGTAAGTCTTCGCTAAAACCAAACAAAAAAATCATTAACGTTTGAAAATTTCAAAATCAACCAATAGGACGAAGGCACCGATGTATTACTCGATACGCTGTCGGATCACAACTTTTCCGTTTCGAATTCGAAGTTTCCTCGCCGCGTCATCGCCGAAGACCCCACCTACAACCGACCGGAAATCAAGCTCCTCAAGACACTCTGTCTCACTAAAATCGCCAGTACTTACAACGGTATTACAAACATTTGGTCAAGGCATATTTTTTTCCTCAAAAAAAATAAAATCAAATATTTTGGACATTTTGTTTCGATTAGGGCCCCAAAAAATGGCTGTGAGAGGGGCTCTCGAACCTGAAATCCGTTTCTGTCATGAATGTTCAGAAATAACATCTAAGCAAGATTTCTAAGCAAAAAAAAATTGATTTGCAGGCGGGAAAATCCATTTGTATGGGAAATAATTTTATTTTGAGCCGAAAAAATGTGTTTTCACGCAAAACAATGCATTGGTATGGGAAATAATTTTATTTTGAGCCGAAAAAATGTGTTTTCACGCAAAACAATGCATTTGTATGGGAAATAATTTTATTTTGAGTTGAAAAAAATGTGTTTTCATGCAAAACAATGCATTTGTATGGGAAATAATTTTATTTTGAGTTGAAAAAATAGTGTTTTCACGCAAAACAATGCATTTGTATGGGAAATAATTTTATTTTGAGCCGAAAAAAATGTGTTTTTACGCAAAACAATGCATTTGTATGGAAAATAATTTTATTTTGAGCCGAAAAAAATGTGTTTTCACGCAAAACAATGCATTTGTATGGGAAATAATTTTATTTTGAGCCGAAAAAATGTGTTTTCACGCAAAACAATGCATTTGTATGGGAAATAATTTTATTTTGAGCCGAAAAAATGTGTTTTCACGCAAAACAATGCATTTGTATGGAAAATAATTTTATTTTGAGTTGAAAAAAATGTGTTTTCACGCAAAACAATGCATTTGTATGGGAAATAATTTTATTTTGAGCCGAAAAAATGTGTTTTTATGCAAAACAATGCATTTGTATGGGAAATAATTTTATTTTGAGTTGAAAAAATGTGTTTTCACGCAAAACAATGCATTTGTATGGGAAATAATTTTATTTTGAGTTGAAAAAAATGTGTTTTCATGCAAAACAATGCATTTGTATGGGAAATAATTTTATTTTGAGTTGAAAAAATAGTGTTTTCACGCAAAACAATGCATTTGTATGGGAAATAATTTTATTTTGAGCCGAAAAAATGTGTTTTTACGCAAAACAATGCATTTGTATGGGAAATAATTTTATTTTGAGCCGAAAAAATGTGTTTTTATGCAAAACAATGCATTTGTATGGGAAATAATTTTATTTTGAGTTGAAAAAATGTGTTTTCACGCAAAACAATGCATTTGTATGGGAAATAATTTTATTTTGAGTTGAAAAAAATGTGTTTTCATGCAAAACAATGCATTTGTATGGGAAATAATTTTATTTTGAGTTGAAAAAATAGTGTTTTCACGCAAAACAATGCATTTGTATGGGAAATAATTTTATTTTGAGCCGAAAAAATGTGTTTTTACGCAAAACAATGCATTTGTATGGGAAATAATTTTATTTTGAGCCGAAAAAATAATGTGTTTTTAAGCAAAACAATGCATATTTAGGGGAAATAATTTTATTTTGAGCCGAAAAAATAATGTGTTTTTATTTTCACAATTTCAAAATTAAAAAATTGAAGAAAATGAAATCTTCTAATTGTATTTGCATTTAGGAAGCCAGAGCCTGCGTCGCCTGACTCCGTACGAGAAACACTTTTTAGCCAAACGCCTCCCGTTGAACTTCCCCATCACCACCGCCATCAGGTTCGTGACGGACGACATCTACTGGCAAAAACGATGCCTCAACCTGTGGGAGATCTGCGACCTGACGCGCTACTACGGCTCCTGGAAAGTGATGTGTCTGCAACGCACCATCGAGCAGCTCATCGAGGAATACGTGCCGGACGGCGCCGAGGAACAGCTCAAACAGCTCAAATCGCTCATCGTGGCCGCCAACAAATTCATCAAACGCCTCACCGTCGGCCACCTCAACGCGGTGTCCACCATCGACGAAGCCAAGCGATTGACGCAGGAAGAATACCGGCTGAGCTTCGAGTCCATCTTGGCCAACCTGCCGCACTTGGAGGAGCTCAGCGTGACGTATTGCCCGAACAAATGCGGCCAGGACTTCGACTGGTTCATGTCGCGACTCACGTACGACGAGGTCAAGTCGCTGAGCGCCGCCATCATGCCGTGCTACAACCTGCGCGTGTTTGAGCTGCACAAGAGCGAGCTGGACTGCGTCAAGATCAATTTGCTCATCCAGGGCTTGATGCATTTGCCGGCGCTCGAGTCGTTGCTGCTGCCGCACAACTTGATCGGCGACAAGGGCGCCTTTTGCATCGCCAAACTGCTCTCGTCGTCGCCGAAGCTCGCCCGCTTGAACCTCACGAACAATCAGATCGGGCCGGTCGGCGCCGAGGCGATCGCGTTTGTGCTCACAAAGAATAACTCGTTGAAGGAACTCGGGCTGCGACTGAATACGCTGCAGGAGAAGGGCTGCACGGCCCTGCTGCGCGCCATGGCCGTGAACAAGGGGCTGCAGAAGCTGAATTTGGCGTCGAACCAGATGGGGGAGAAGTCGGCCGAGATTGGCGGCCAAATACTCCGGTTTAATCGCACGCTCACGGAACTGGATTTCTCCTGCAATCTCGATATAGGAATGGTAATTGATTAATTTAAAAATTTAAAAATTATTAAATGTTTTTTTAACATTTCCAAGGTGGGTGGTGTGGACATTTTCGAAGGACTCGAGAAGAACAGCACGCTCGTCGAGATGGATTTGCGCTGGTGCAATTGCGGCCGCGAAACTGAATATTACGTTGATCAGCTTTTGAAGAACAACCGCAATAAATGTCATTGAAAAAAAAAAACACAAAGAAAGAAATAAAGAAAAATCAAAATTTGTCTCTCCAATTTTTCTGTGCATTTATTTGTTTCGTTTTTAGGCCAAAAAATTCACTTTAAGGCCAAAAAAACTCACTTTTAGGCAAAAAAAAACCTCACAAAAAATAAATTTTTAGACAAGTCTGAAAATGTATTTTTTTTTGTCTGAAAATCCATTTTTTTTTGTCTGAAAATGCATTTTTTTGTTGTCTGAAAATGCATTTTTTTTGTCTGAAAATGATTGTGCAATCACATTCTTACAATCAAAAATGCGTTTTGTAACAAACGTTACGTTACGTCACGTCACTTCACGGGCACGTTAGTTTAAGGGCACATTAGGTTAAGGGCACATTAGGTTAGGTTAAGGCCCGTTAGGTTAAGGGCACATTAGGTTAGGTCAAGGCACGTTAGGTTAAGGGCACGTTAGGTTAGGTTAAGGCACGTTAGGTTAGGTTAAGGCACGTTAGGTTAGGTTAAGGCACGTTAGGTTAAGGGCACATTGGGTTAGGTTAAGGCACGTTAGGTTAGGTTAAGGCACGTTAGGTTAAGGGCACATTAGATTACGATTTTGTTCAAAAAGTCAAAATTTATCAAAAAAATTGATAATTTGGCCGACATTTATCAAAAAAATTGATAATTCGGCCGACATTTATCAAAAAAATTGATAATTCGGCCGACATTTATCAAAAAAATTTTGAATTTGGTCAAAATTTATTTATTTATTCCAAAAACTGAGTATTTGGTCAAAATTTATTTATTCCAAAAATTGAGTATTTGGTCAAAATTTATGTATCAAAAAAATTTTGAATTTGGTCAAAATTTATTTATTCCAAAAAGTGAGTATTGGGTCAAAATTTATTTATTCATTCAAAAAATTGAGAATTTGGTTAAAATTTATTTATTCATTCAAAAAATTGAGAATTTGGTCAAAATTTATTTATTTATTCATTCAAAAAATTGAGAATTTGGTCAAAATTCGGAGGAAATTTACAAAACAGTTTAAAATTTACAAAAACCGTTTGAAATTTTATCAATGTCATCAAAAATCGCAATTCATCAAAATCTTATCTCAAACACTCGAAATTGAGCAATAAAATTGAGAATTTGGTCAAAATTAAACAAATTCGGAAAAAATTTGCAAAAACCGTTTGAAATTCGTTCGCAATTCATCCAAAAAATGAAGAATTTGGTCTCAAATTTGAGGAATAATTATTCGAAAATTCAAAGAAATTGAGAATGTGGTCAAATATTACTCAAAAATAATCAAAACAACATTCAAATTCAAATTCAAGTTGGTGTTTATTAACAGTCAATACAACTTAACCGACGGCAGAATTCACTCGTTGTTTCAAACCAATTCAAAGTACAATCCGATTCGTTCGTTGAAATCACGAAATTCGACAAAATGGCTCCTCGCCTCGCCTCGCCTCGCCTCGCCTCGCCTCGCTCGAGCTCTTCACCCGATCAGCTCATATCATGTAATGGCACCATCCTGTGCTCACAACAACCTTAAATACACTACACTATATATACCTAGGTAAATACAGACCTATACTTATATAATAATATACACTTTTATACCTAACTACAAAAAAGTAGGCTTAACAACAACATGCATTTCAATGGGAATCTGGGAACAAGTAGCGAATATGACGTCGAAAATTGCGCTCCATCATCCGAGATCATCACCTCAGCTTTGAGAATAACTAACAGCTAAAATCGTTGAAATTTTCAAATTTTCAAACTCTATCAGCCAATAGGACGAACGTTTCTAATTCCAACTTTCCTCTCTCGCCTACAACCGATCGACCGCAAATCAAGAAAATCGCCATGGCTGCAGCACGAACAACGAACGGTATTAGAAACATTTGGACAAGGCATACGCACCTCAAGGTAAGGAAAACACCGTTTTAGCACTTCTCGAGAGAGATACGAAACCGGTACTGTATATTTTTGCTCAAGAAAATGGTAAATAAAAAGTTAAATCCTATTTGGCACATTTTGTTTCGATCGGGGCCCCAAAAAATGGCTTTGAAATGACATGTTCGCAACATTTCTAAGCAAAACAAATGCATTTGCAGGCGGGCAAATGCATTTGCATGGGAAATAAATTTATTTTGAGCTTGGAAAAATGTGTTTTCACGCAAAATGATGCATTTGTATGTGAAATAATTTTATTTTGAGCTGAAAAAATGTGTTTTTACGCAAAACAAAGCATTTGCATGGAAAATAATTTTATTTTGAGTTGAAAAAATAGTGTTTTCACGCAAAACAATGCATTTGTATGGGAAATAATTTTATTTTGAGCCGAAAAAAATGTGTTTTTATGCAAAACAGTGCATTTGTATGGGAAATAATTTTATTTTGGGCCAAAAAAAATGTGTTTTTATGCAAAACAATGCATTTTCAGACAATTTCAAAATTAAAAAGTTGAAGAAATTTAAATCTTGTATTTGCATTTAGGAAGCCAGAGCCTGCGTCGCCTGACTCCGTACGAGAAACACTTTTTAGCCAAACGCCTCCCGTTGAACTTCCCCATCACCACCGCCATCAGGTTCGTGACGGACGACATCTACTGGCAAAAACGATGCCTCAACCTGTGGGAGATCTGCGACTTGACGCGCTACTACGGCTCCTGGAAAGTGATGTGTCTGCAACGCACCATCGAGCAGCTCATCGAGGAATACGTGTCGGACGGCGCCGAGGAACAGCTCAAACAGCTCAAATCGCTCATCGTGGCCGCCAACAAATTCATCAAACGCCTCACCGTCGGCCACCTCAACGCCGTGTCCACCATCGACGAAGCCAAGCGATTGACGCAGGAAGAATACCGGCTGAGCTTCGAGTCCATCTTGGCCAACCTGCCGCACTTGGAGGAGCTCAGCGTGACGTATTGCCCGAACAAATGCGGCCAGGACTTCGACTGGTTCATGTCGCGACTCACGTACGACGAGGTCAAGTCGCTGAGCGCCGCCATCATGCCGTGCTACAACCTGCGCGTGTTTGAGCTGCACAAGAGCGAGCTGGACTGCGTCAAGATCAATTTGCTCATCCAGGGCTTGATGCATTTGCCGGCGCTCGAGTCGTTGCTGCTGCCGCACAACTTGATCGGCGACAAGGGCGCCTTTTGCATCGCCAAACTGCTCTCGTCGTCGCCGAAGCTCGCCCGCTTGAACCTCACGAACAATCAGATCGGGCCGGTCGGCGCCGAGGCGATCGCGTTTGTGCTCACAAAGAATAACTCGTTGAAGGAACTCGGGCTGCGACTGAATACGCTGCAGGAGAAGGGCTGCACGGCCCTGCTGCGCGCCATGGCCGTGAACAAGGGGCTGCAGAAGCTGAATTTGGCGTCGAACCAGATGGGGGAGAAGTCGGCCGAGATTGGCGGCCAAATACTCCGGTTTAATCGCACGCTCACGGAACTGGATTTCTCCTGCAATCTCGATATAGGAATGGTAATTGATTAATTTAAAAATTTAAAAATTATTAAATGTTTTTTTAACATTTCCAAGGTGGGTGGTGTGGACATTTTCGAAGGACTCGAGAAGAACAGCACGCTCGTCGAGATGGATTTGCGCTGGTGCAATTGCGGCCGCGAAACTGAATATTACGTTGATCAGCTTTTGAAGAACAACCGCAATAAATGTCATTGAAAAAAAAAAACACAAAGAAAGAAATAAAGAAAAATCAAAATTTGTCTCTCCAATTTTTCTGTGCATTTATTTGTTTCGTTTTTAGGCCAAAAAATTCACTTTAAGGCCAAAAAAACTCACTTTTAGGCAAAAAAAAACCTCACAAAAAATAAATTTTTAGACAAGTCTGAAAATGTATTTTTTTTTGTCTGAAAATCCATTTTTTTTTGTCTGAAAATGCATTTTTTTGTTGTCTGAAAATGCATTTTTTTTGTCTGAAAATGATTGTGCAATCACATTCTTACAATCAAAAATGCGTTTTGTAACAAACGTTACGTTACGTCACGTCACTTCACGGGCACGTTAGTTTAAGGGCACATTAGGTTAAGGGCACATTAGGTTAGGTTAAGGCCCGTTAGGTTAAGGGCACATTAGGTTAGGTCAAGGCACGTTAGGTTAAGGGCACGTTAGGTTAGGTTAAGGCACGTTAGGTTAGGTTAAGGCACGTTAGGTTAGGTTAAGGCACGTTAGGTTAAGGGCACATTGGGTTAGGTTAAGGCACGTTAGGTTAGGTTAAGGCACGTTAGGTTAAGGGCACATTAGATTACGATTTTGTTCAAAAAGTCAAAATTTATCAAAAAAATTGATAATTTGGCCGACATTTATCAAAAAAATTGATAATTCGGCCGACATTTATCAAAAAAATTGATAATTCGGCCGACATTTATCAAAAAAATTTTGAATTTGGTCAAAATTTATTTATTTATTCCAAAAACTGAGTATTTGGTCAAAATTTATTTATTCCAAAAATTGAGTATTTGGTCAAAATTTATGTATCAAAAAAATTTTGAATTTGGTCAAAATTTATTTATTCCAAAAAGTGAGTATTGGGTCAAAATTTATTTATTCATTCAAAAAATTGAGAATTTGGTTAAAATTTATTTATTCATTCAAAAAATTGAGAATTTGGTCAAAATTTATTTATTTATTCATTCAAAAAATTGAGAATTTGGTCAAAATTCGGAGGAAATTTACAAAACAGTTTAAAATTTACAAAAACCGTTTGAAATTTTATCAATGTCATCAAAAATCGCAATTCATCAAAATCTTATCTCAAACACTCGAAATTGAGCAATAAAATTGAGAATTTGGTCAAAATTAAACAAATTCGGAAAAAATTTGCAAAAACCGTTTGAAATTCGTTCGCAATTCATCCAAAAAATGAAGAATTTGGTCTCAAATTTGAGGAATAATTATTCGAAAATTCAAAGAAATTGAGAATGTGGTCAAATATTACTCAAAAATAATCAAAACAACATTCAAATTCAAATTCAAGTTGGTGTTTATTAACAGTCAATACAACTTAACCGACGGCAGAATTCACTCGTTGTTTCAAACCAATTCAAAGTACAATCCGATTCGTTCGTTGAAATCACGAAATTCGACAAAATGGCTCCTCGCCTCGCCTCGCCTCGCCTCGCCTCGCCTCGCTCGAGCTCTTCACCCGATCAGCTCATATCATGTAATGGCACCATCCTGTGCTCACAACAACCTTAAATACACTACACTATATATACCTAGGTAAATACAGACCTATACTTATATAATAATATACACTTTTATACCTAACTACAAAAAAGTAGGCTTAACAACAACATGCATTTCAATGGGAATCTGGGAACAAGTAGCGAATATGACGTCGAAAATTGCGCTCCATCATCCGAGATCATCACCTCAGCTTTGAGAATAACTAACAGCTAAAATCGTTGAAATTTTCAAATTTTCAAACTCTATCAGCCAATAGGACGAACGTTTCTAATTCCAACTTTCCTCTCTCGCCTACAACCGATCGACCGCAAATCAAGAAAATCGCCATGGCTGCAGCACGAACAACGAACGGTATTAGAAACATTTGGACAAGGCATACGCACCTCAAGGTAAGGAAAACACCGTTTTAGCACTTCTCGAGAGAGATACGAAACCGGTACTGTATATTTTTGCTCAAGAAAATGGTAAATAAAAAGTTAAATCCTATTTGGCACATTTTGTTTCGATCGGGGCCCCAAAAAATGGCTTTGAAATGACATGTTCGCAACATTTCTAAGCAAAACAAATGCATTTGCAGGCGGGCAAATGCATTTGCATGGGAAATAAATTTATTTTGAGCTTGGAAAAATGTGTTTTCACGCAAAATGATGCATTTGTATGTGAAATAATTTTATTTTGAGCTGAAAAAATGTGTTTTTACGCAAAACAAAGCATTTGCATGGAAAATAATTTTATTTTGAGTTGAAAAAATAGTGTTTTCACGCAAAACAATGCATTTGTATGGGAAATAATTTTATTTTGAGCCGAAAAAAATGTGTTTTTATGCAAAACAGTGCATTTGTATGGGAAATAATTTTATTTTGGGCCAAAAAAAATGTGTTTTTATGCAAAACAATGCATTTTCAGACAATTTCAAAATTAAAAAGTTGAAGAAATTTAAATCTTGTATTTGCATTTAGGAAGCCAGAGCCTGCGTCGCCTGACTCCGTACGAGAAACACTTTTTAGCCAAACGCCTCCCGTTGAACTTCCCCATCACCACCGCCATCAGGTTCGTGACGGACGACATCTACTGGCAAAAACGATGCCTCAACCTGTGGGAGATCTGCGACTTGACGCGCTACTACGGCTCCTGGAAAGTGATGTGTCTGCAACGCACCATCGAGCAGCTCATCGAGGAATACGTGTCGGACGGCGCCGAGGAACAGCTCAAACAGCTCAAATCGCTCATCGTGGCCGCCAACAAATTCATCAAACGCCTCACCGTCGGCCACCTCAACGCCGTGTCCACCATCGACGAAGCCAAGCGATTGACGCAGGAAGAATACCGGCTGAGCTTCGAGTCCATCTTGGCCAACCTGCCGCACTTGGAGGAGCTCAGCGTGACGTATTGCCCGAACAAATGCGGCCAGGACTTCGACTGGTTCATGTCGCGACTCACGTACGACGAGGTCAAGTCGCTGAGCGCCGCCATCATGCCGTGCTACAACCTGCGCGTGTTTGAGCTGCACAAGAGCGAGCTGGACTGCGTCAAGATCAATTTGCTCATCCAGGGCTTGATGCATTTGCCGGCGCTCGAGTCGTTGCTGCTGCCGCACAACTTGATCGGCGACAAGGGCGCCTTTTGCATCGCCAAACTGCTCTCGTCGTCGCCGAAGCTCGCCCGCTTGAACCTCACGAACAATCAGATCGGGCCGGTCGGCGCCGAGGCGATCGCGTTTGTGCTCACAAAGAATAACTCGTTGAAGGAACTCGGGCTGCGACTGAATACGCTGCAGGAGAAGGGCTGCACGGCCCTGCTGCGCGCCATGGCCGTGAACAAGGGGCTGCAGAAGCTGAATTTGGCGTCGAACCAGATGGGGGAGAAGTCGGCCGAGATTGGCGGCCAAATACTCCGGTTTAATCGCACGCTCACGGAACTGGATTTCTCCTGCAATCTCGATATAGGAATGGTAATTGATTAATTTAAAAATTTAAAAATTATTAAATGTTTTTTTAACATTTCCAAGGTGGGTGGTGTGGACATTTTCGAAGGACTCGAGAAGAACAGCACGCTCGTCGAGATGGATTTGCGCTGGTGCAATTGCGGCCGCGAAACTGAATATTACGTTGATCAGCTTTTGAAGAACAACCGCA
Source organism: Strigamia acuminata (assembly GCA_949358305.1). NCBI lineage: Eukaryota > Metazoa > Arthropoda > Chilopoda > Geophilomorpha > Linotaeniidae > Strigamia > Strigamia acuminata. The sequence goes on from OX442314.1 coordinate 2,901,742, forward strand.
ATAAATGTCATTGAAAAAAAAAAACACAAAGAAAGAAATAAAGAAAAATCAAAATTTGTCTCTCCAATTTTTCTGTGCATTTATTTGTTTCGTTTTTAGGCCAAAAAATTCACTTTAAGGCCAAAAAAACTCACTTTTAGGCAAAAAAAAACCTCACAAAAAATAAATTTTTAGACAAGTCTGAAAATGTATTTTTTTTTGTCTGAAAATCCATTTTTTTTTGTCTGAAAATGCATTTTTTTGTTGTCTGAAAATGCATTTTTTTTGTCTGAAAATGATTGTGCAATCACATTCTTACAATCAAAAATGCGTTTTGTAACAAACGTTACGTTACGTCACGTCACTTCACGGGCACGTTAGTTTAAGGGCACATTAGGTTAAGGGCACATTAGGTTAGGTTAAGGCCCGTTAGGTTAAGGGCACATTAGGTTAGGTCAAGGCACGTTAGGTTAAGGGCACGTTAGGTTAGGTTAAGGCACGTTAGGTTAGGTTAAGGCACGTTAGGTTAGGTTAAGGCACGTTAGGTTAAGGGCACATTGGGTTAGGTTAAGGCACGTTAGGTTAGGTTAAGGCACGTTAGGTTAAGGGCACATTAGATTACGATTTTGTTCAAAAAGTCAAAATTTATCAAAAAAATTGATAATTTGGCCGACATTTATCAAAAAAATTGATAATTCGGCCGACATTTATCAAAAAAATTGATAATTCGGCCGACATTTATCAAAAAAATTTTGAATTTGGTCAAAATTTATTTATTTATTCCAAAAACTGAGTATTTGGTCAAAATTTATTTATTCCAAAAATTGAGTATTTGGTCAAAATTTATGTATCAAAAAAATTTTGAATTTGGTCAAAATTTATTTATTCCAAAAAGTGAGTATTGGGTCAAAATTTATTTATTCATTCAAAAAATTGAGAATTTGGTTAAAATTTATTTATTCATTCAAAAAATTGAGAATTTGGTCAAAATTTATTTATTTATTCATTCAAAAAATTGAGAATTTGGTCAAAATTCGGAGGAAATTTACAAAACAGTTTAAAATTTACAAAAACCGTTTGAAATTTTATCAATGTCATCAAAAATCGCAATTCATCAAAATCTTATCTCAAACACTCGAAATTGAGCAATAAAATTGAGAATTTGGTCAAAATTAAACAAATTCGGAAAAAATTTGCAAAAACCGTTTGAAATTCGTTCGCAATTCATCCAAAAAATGAAGAATTTGGTCTCAAATTTGAGGAATAATTATTCGAAAATTCAAAGAAATTGAGAATGTGGTCAAATATTACTCAAAAATAATCAAAACAACATTCAAATTCAAATTCAAGTTGGTGTTTATTAACAGTCAATACAACTTAACCGACGGCAGAATTCACTCGTTGTTTCAAACCAATTCAAAGTACAATCCGATTCGTTCGTTGAAATCACGAAATTCGACAAAATGGCTCCTCGCCTCGCCTCGCCTCGCCTCGCCTCGCCTCGCTCGAGCTCTTCACCCGATCAGCTCATATCATGTAATGGCACCATCCTGTGCTCACAACAACCTTAAATACACTACACTATATATACCTAGGTAAATACAGACCTATACTTATATAATAATATACACTTTTATACCTAACTACAAAAAAGTAGGCTTAACAACAACATGCATTTCAATGGGAATCTGGGAACAAGTAGCGAATATGACGTCGAAAATTGCGCTCCATCATCCGAGATCATCACCTCAGCTTTGAGAATAACTAACAGCTAAAATCGTTGAAATTTTCAAATTTTCAAACTCTATCAGCCAATAGGACGAACGTTTCTAATTCCAACTTTCCTCTCTCGCCTACAACCGATCGACCGCAAATCAAGAAAATCGCCATGGCTGCAGCACGAACAACGAACGGTATTAGAAACATTTGGACAAGGCATACGCACCTCAAGGTAAGGAAAACACCGTTTTAGCACTTCTCGAGAGAGATACGAAACCGGTACTGTATATTTTTGCTCAAGAAAATGGTAAATAAAAAGTTAAATCCTATTTGGCACATTTTGTTTCGATCGGGGCCCCAAAAAATGGCTTTGAAATGACATGTTCGCAACATTTCTAAGCAAAACAAATGCATTTGCAGGCGGGCAAATGCATTTGCATGGGAAATAAATTTATTTTGAGCTTGGAAAAATGTGTTTTCACGCAAAATGATGCATTTGTATGTGAAATAATTTTATTTTGAGCTGAAAAAATGTGTTTTTACGCAAAACAAAGCATTTGCATGGAAAATAATTTTATTTTGAGTTGAAAAAATAGTGTTTTCACGCAAAACAATGCATTTGTATGGGAAATAATTTTATTTTGAGCCGAAAAAAATGTGTTTTTATGCAAAACAGTGCATTTGTATGGGAAATAATTTTATTTTGGGCCAAAAAAAATGTGTTTTTATGCAAAACAATGCATTTTCAGACAATTTCAAAATTAAAAAGTTGAAGAAATTTAAATCTTGTATTTGCATTTAGGAAGCCAGAGCCTGCGTCGCCTGACTCCGTACGAGAAACACTTTTTAGCCAAACGCCTCCCGTTGAACTTCCCCATCACCACCGCCATCAGGTTCGTGACGGACGACATCTACTGGCAAAAACGATGCCTCAACCTGTGGGAGATCTGCGACTTGACGCGCTACTACGGCTCCTGGAAAGTGATGTGTCTGCAACGCACCATCGAGCAGCTCATCGAGGAATACGTGTCGGACGGCGCCGAGGAACAGCTCAAACAGCTCAAATCGCTCATCGTGGCCGCCAACAAATTCATCAAACGCCTCACCGTCGGCCACCTCAACGCCGTGTCCACCATCGACGAAGCCAAGCGATTGACGCAGGAAGAATACCGGCTGAGCTTCGAGTCCATCTTGGCCAACCTGCCGCACTTGGAGGAGCTCAGCGTGACGTATTGCCCGAACAAATGCGGCCAGGACTTCGACTGGTTCATGTCGCGACTCACGTACGACGAGGTCAAGTCGCTGAGCGCCGCCATCATGCCGTGCTACAACCTGCGCGTGTTTGAGCTGCACAAGAGCGAGCTGGACTGCGTCAAGATCAATTTGCTCATCCAGGGCTTGATGCATTTGCCGGCGCTCGAGTCGTTGCTGCTGCCGCACAACTTGATCGGCGACAAGGGCGCCTTTTGCATCGCCAAACTGCTCTCGTCGTCGCCGAAGCTCGCCCGCTTGAACCTCACGAACAATCAGATCGGGCCGGTCGGCGCCGAGGCGATCGCGTTTGTGCTCACAAAGAATAACTCGTTGAAGGAACTCGGGCTGCGACTGAATACGCTGCAGGAGAAGGGCTGCACGGCCCTGCTGCGCGCCATGGCCGTGAACAAGGGGCTGCAGAAGCTGAATTTGGCGTCGAACCAGATGGGGGAGAAGTCGGCCGAGATTGGCGGCCAAATACTCCGGTTTAATCGCACGCTCACGGAACTGGATTTCTCCTGCAATCTCGATATAGGAATGGTAATTGATTAATTTAAAAATTTAAAAATTATTAAATGTTTTTTTAACATTTCCAAGGTGGGTGGTGTGGACATTTTCGAAGGACTCGAGAAGAACAGCACGCTCGTCGAGATGGATTTGCGCTGGTGCAATTGCGGCCGCGAAACTGAATATTACGTTGATCAGCTTTTGAAGAACAACCGCAATAAATGTCATTGAAAAAAAAAAACACAAAGAAAGAAATAAAGAAAAATCAAAATTTGTCTCTCCAATTTTTCTGTGCATTTATTTGTTTCGTTTTTAGGCCAAAAAATTCACTTTAAGGCCAAAAAAACTCACTTTTAGGCAAAAAAAAACCTCACAAAAAATAAATTTTTAGACAAGTCTGAAAATGTATTTTTTTTTGTCTGAAAATCCATTTTTTTTTGTCTGAAAATGCATTTTTTTGTTGTCTGAAAATGCATTTTTTTTGTCTGAAAATGATTGTGCAATCACATTCTTACAATCAAAAATGCGTTTTGTAACAAACGTTACGTTACGTCACGTCACTTCACGGGCACGTTAGTTTAAGGGCACATTAGGTTAAGGGCACATTAGGTTAGGTTAAGGCCCGTTAGGTTAAGGGCACATTAGGTTAGGTCAAGGCACGTTAGGTTAAGGGCACGTTAGGTTAGGTTAAGGCACGTTAGGTTAGGTTAAGGCACGTTAGGTTAGGTTAAGGCACGTTAGGTTAAGGGCACATTGGGTTAGGTTAAGGCACGTTAGGTTAGGTTAAGGCACGTTAGGTTAAGGGCACATTAGATTACGATTTTGTTCAAAAAGTCAAAATTTATCAAAAAAATTGATAATTTGGCCGACATTTATCAAAAAAATTGATAATTCGGCCGACATTTATCAAAAAAATTGATAATTCGGCCGACATTTATCAAAAAAATTTTGAATTTGGTCAAAATTTATTTATTTATTCCAAAAACTGAGTATTTGGTCAAAATTTATTTATTCCAAAAATTGAGTATTTGGTCAAAATTTATGTATCAAAAAAATTTTGAATTTGGTCAAAATTTATTTATTCCAAAAAGTGAGTATTGGGTCAAAATTTATTTATTCATTCAAAAAATTGAGAATTTGGTTAAAATTTATTTATTCATTCAAAAAATTGAGAATTTGGTCAAAATTTATTTATTTATTCATTCAAAAAATTGAGAATTTGGTCAAAATTCGGAGGAAATTTACAAAACAGTTTAAAATTTACAAAAACCGTTTGAAATTTTATCAATGTCATCAAAAATCGCAATTCATCAAAATCTTATCTCAAACACTCGAAATTGAGCAATAAAATTGAGAATTTGGTCAAAATTAAACAAATTCGGAAAAAATTTGCAAAAACCGTTTGAAATTCGTTCGCAATTCATCCAAAAAATGAAGAATTTGGTCTCAAATTTGAGGAATAATTATTCGAAAATTCAAAGAAATTGAGAATGTGGTCAAATATTACTCAAAAATAATCAAAACAACATTCAAATTCAAATTCAAGTTGGTGTTTATTAACAGTCAATACAACTTAACCGACGGCAGAATTCACTCGTTGTTTCAAACCAATTCAAAGTACAATCCGATTCGTTCGTTGAAATCACGAAATTCGACAAAATGGCTCCTCGCCTCGCCTCGCCTCGCCTCGCCTCGCCTCGCTCGAGCTCTTCACCCGATCAGCTCATATCATGTAATGGCACCATCCTGTGCTCACAACAACCTTAAATACACTACACTATATATACCTAGGTAAATACAGACCTATACTTATATAATAATATACACTTTTATACCTAACTACAAAAAAGTAGGCTTAACAACAACATGCATTTCAATGGGAATCTGGGAACAAGTAGCGAATATGACGTCGAAAATTGCGCTCCATCATCCGAGATCATCACCTCAGCTTTGAGAATAACTAACAGCTAAAATCGTTGAAATTTTCAAATTTTCAAACTCTATCAGCCAATAGGACGAACGTTTCTAATTCCAACTTTCCTCTCTCGCCTACAACCGATCGACCGCAAATCAAGAAAATCGCCATGGCTGCAGCACGAACAACGAACGGTATTAGAAACATTTGGACAAGGCATACGCACCTCAAGGTAAGGAAAACACCGTTTTAGCACTTCTCGAGAGAGATACGAAACCGGTACTGTATATTTTTGCTCAAGAAAATGGTAAATAAAAAGTTAAATCCTATTTGGCACATTTTGTTTCGATCGGGGCCCCAAAAAATGGCTTTGAAATGACATGTTCGCAACATTTCTAAGCAAAACAAATGCATTTGCAGGCGGGCAAATGCATTTGCATGGGAAATAAATTTATTTTGAGCTTGGAAAAATGTGTTTTCACGCAAAATGATGCATTTGTATGTGAAATAATTTTATTTTGAGCTGAAAAAATGTGTTTTTACGCAAAACAAAGCATTTGCATGGAAAATAATTTTATTTTGAGTTGAAAAAATAGTGTTTTCACGCAAAACAATGCATTTGTATGGGAAATAATTTTATTTTGAGCCGAAAAAAATGTGTTTTTATGCAAAACAGTGCATTTGTATGGGAAATAATTTTATTTTGGGCCAAAAAAAATGTGTTTTTATGCAAAACAATGCATTTTCAGACAATTTCAAAATTAAAAAGTTGAAGAAATTTAAATCTTGTATTTGCATTTAGGAAGCCAGAGCCTGCGTCGCCTGACTCCGTACGAGAAACACTTTTTAGCCAAACGCCTCCCGTTGAACTTCCCCATCACCACCGCCATCAGGTTCGTGACGGACGACATCTACTGGCAAAAACGATGCCTCAACCTGTGGGAGATCTGCGACTTGACGCGCTACTACGGCTCCTGGAAAGTGATGTGTCTGCAACGCACCATCGAGCAGCTCATCGAGGAATACGTGTCGGACGGCGCCGAGGAACAGCTCAAACAGCTCAAATCGCTCATCGTGGCCGCCAACAAATTCATCAAACGCCTCACCGTCGGCCACCTCAACGCCGTGTCCACCATCGACGAAGCCAAGCGATTGACGCAGGAAGAATACCGGCTGAGCTTCGAGTCCATCTTGGCCAACCTGCCGCACTTGGAGGAGCTCAGCGTGACGTATTGCCCGAACAAATGCGGCCAGGACTTCGACTGGTTCATGTCGCGACTCACGTACGACGAGGTCAAGTCGCTGAGCGCCGCCATCATGCCGTGCTACAACCTGCGCGTGTTTGAGCTGCACAAGAGCGAGCTGGACTGCGTCAAGATCAATTTGCTCATCCAGGGCTTGATGCATTTGCCGGCGCTCGAGTCGTTGCTGCTGCCGCACAACTTGATCGGCGACAAGGGCGCCTTTTGCATCGCCAAACTGCTCTCGTCGTCGCCGAAGCTCGCCCGCTTGAACCTCACGAACAATCAGATCGGGCCGGTCGGCGCCGAGGCGATCGCGTTTGTGCTCACAAAGAATAACTCGTTGAAGGAACTCGGGCTGCGACTGAATACGCTGCAGGAGAAGGGCTGCACGGCCCTGCTGCGCGCCATGGCCGTGAACAAGGGGCTGCAGAAGCTGAATTTGGCGTCGAACCAGATGGGGGAGAAGTCGGCCGAGATTGGCGGCCAAATACTCCGGTTTAATCGCACGCTCACGGAACTGGATTTCTCCTGCAATCTCGATATAGGAATGGTAATTGATTAATTTAAAAATTTAAAAATTATTAAATGTTTTTTTAACATTTCCAAGGTGGGTGGTGTGGACATTTTCGAAGGACTCGAGAAGAACAGCACGCTCGTCGAGATGGATTTGCGCTGGTGCAATTGCGGCCGCGAAACTGAATATTACGTTGATCAGCTTTTGAAGAACAACCGCAATAAATGTCATTGAAAAAAAAAAACACAAAGAAAGAAATAAAGAAAAATCAAAATTTGTCTCTCCAATTTTTCTGTGCATTTATTTGTTTCGTTTTTAGGCCAAAAAATTCACTTTAAGGCCAAAAAAACTCACTTTTAGGCAAAAAAAAACCTCACAAAAAATAAATTTTTAGACAAGTCTGAAAATGTATTTTTTTTTGTCTGAAAATCCATTTTTTTTTGTCTGAAAATGCATTTTTTTGTTGTCTGAAAATGCATTTTTTTTGTCTGAAAATGATTGTGCAATCACATTCTTACAATCAAAAATGCGTTTTGTAACAAACGTTACGTTACGTCACGTCACTTCACGGGCACGTTAGTTTAAGGGCACATTAGGTTAAGGGCACATTAGGTTAGGTTAAGGCCCGTTAGGTTAAGGGCACATTAGGTTAGGTCAAGGCACGTTAGGTTAAGGGCACGTTAGGTTAGGTTAAGGCACGTTAGGTTAGGTTAAGGCACGTTAGGTTAGGTTAAGGCACGTTAGGTTAAGGGCACATTGGGTTAGGTTAAGGCACGTTAGGTTAGGTTAAGGCACGTTAGGTTAAGGGCACATTAGATTACGATTTTGTTCAAAAAGTCAAAATTTATCAAAAAAATTGATAATTTGGCCGACATTTATCAAAAAAATTGATAATTCGGCCGACATTTATCAAAAAAATTGATAATTCGGCCGACATTTATCAAAAAAATTTTGAATTTGGTCAAAATTTATTTATTTATTCCAAAAACTGAGTATTTGGTCAAAATTTATTTATTCCAAAAATTGAGTATTTGGTCAAAATTTATGTATCAAAAAAATTTTGAATTTGGTCAAAATTTATTTATTCCAAAAAGTGAGTATTGGGTCAAAATTTATTTATTCATTCAAAAAATTGAGAATTTGGTTAAAATTTATTTATTCATTCAAAAAATTGAGAATTTGGTCAAAATTTATTTATTTATTCATTCAAAAAATTGAGAATTTGGTCAAAATTCGGAGGAAATTTACAAAACAGTTTAAAATTTACAAAAACCGTTTGAAATTTTATCAATGTCATCAAAAATCGCAATTCATCAAAATCTTATCTCAAACACTCGAAATTGAGCAATAAAATTGAGAATTTGGTCAAAATTAAACAAATTCGGAAAAAATTTGCAAAAACCGTTTGAAATTCGTTCGCAATTCATCCAAAAAATGAAGAATTTGGTCTCAAATTTGAGGAATAATTATTCGAAAATTCAAAGAAATTGAGAATGTGGTCAAATATTACTCAAAAATAATCAAAACAACATTCAAATTCAAATTCAAGTTGGTGTTTATTAACAGTCAATACAACTTAACCGACGGCAGAATTCACTCGTTGTTTCAAACCAATTCAAAGTACAATCCGATTCGTTCGTTGAAATCACGAAATTCGACAAAATGGCTCCTCGCCTCGCCTCGCCTCGCCTCGCCTCGCTCGAGCTCTTCACCCGATCAGCTCATATCATGTAATGGCACCATCCTGTGCTCACAACAACCTTAAATACACTACACTATATATACCTAGGTAAATACAGACCTATACTTATATAATAATATACACTTTTATACCTAACTACAAAAAAGTAGGCTTAACAACAACATGCATTTCAATGGGAATCTGGGAACAAGTAGCGAATATGACGTCGAAAATTGCGCTCCATCATCCGAGATCATCACCTCAGCTTTGAGAATAACTAACAGCTAAAATCGTTGAAATTTTCAAATTTTCAAACTCTATCAGCCAATAGGACGAACGTTTCTAATTCCAACTTTCCTCTCTCGCCTACAACCGATCGACCGCAAATCAAGAAAATCGCCATGGCTGCAGCACGAACAACGAACGGTATTAGAAACATTTGGACAAGGCATACGCACCTCAAGGTAAGGAAAACACCGTTTTAGCACTTCTCGAGAGAGATACGAAACCGGTACTGTATATTTTTGCTCAAGAAAATGGTAAATAAAAAGTTAAATCCTATTTGGCACATTTTGTTTCGATCGGGGCCCCAAAAAATGGCTTTGAAATGACATGTTCGCAACATTTCTAAGCAAAACAAATGCATTTGCAGGCGGGCAAATGCATTTGCATGGGAAATAAATTTATTTTGAGCTTGGAAAAATGTGTTTTCACGCAAAATGATGCATTTGTATGTGAAATAATTTTATTTTGAGCTGAAAAAATGTGTTTTTACGCAAAACAAAGCATTTGCATGGAAAATAATTTTATTTTGAGTTGAAAAAATAGTGTTTTCACGCAAAACAATGCATTTGTATGGGAAATAATTTTATTTTGAGCCGAAAAAAATGTGTTTTTATGCAAAACAGTGCATTTGTATGGGAAATAATTTTATTTTGGGCCAAAAAAAATGTGTTTTTATGCAAAACAATGCATTTTCAGACAATTTCAAAATTAAAAAGTTGAAGAAATTTAAATCTTGTATTTGCATTTAGGAAGCCAGAGCCTGCGTCGCCTGACTCCGTACGAGAAACACTTTTTAGCCAAACGCCTCCCGTTGAACTTCCCCATCACCACCGCCATCAGGTTCGTGACGGACGACATCTACTGGCAAAAACGATGCCTCAACCTGTGGGAGATCTGCGACTTGACGCGCTACTACGGCTCCTGGAAAGTGATGTGTCTGCAACGCACCATCGAGCAGCTCATCGAGGAATACGTGCCGGACGGCGCCGAGGAACAGCTCAAACAGCTCAAATCGCTCATCGTGGCCGCCAACAAATTCATCAAACGCCTCACCGTCGGCCACCTCAACGCCGTGTCCACCATCGACGAAGCCAAGCGATTGACGCAGGAAGAATACCGGCTGAGCTTCGAGTCCATCTTGGCCAACCTGCCGCACTTGGAGGAGCTCAGCGTGACGTATTGCCCGAACAAATGCGGCCAGGACTTCGACTGGTTCATGTCGCGACTCACGTACGACGAGGTCAAGTCGCTGAGCGCCGCCATCATGCCGTGCTACAACCTGCGCGTGTTTGAGCTGCACAAGAGCGAGCTGGACTGCGTCAAGATCAATTTGCTCATCCAGGGCTTGATGCATTTGCCGGCGCTCGAGTCGTTGCTGCTGCCGCACAACTTGATCGGCGACAAGGGCGCCTTTTGCATCGCCAAACTGCTCTCGTCGTCGCCGAAGCTCGCCCGCTTGAACCTCACGAACAATCAGATCGGGCCGGTCGGCGCCGAGGCGATCGCGTTTGTGCTCACAAAGAATAACTCGTTGAAGGAACTCGGGCTGCGACTGAATACGCTGCAGGAGAAGGGCTGCACGGCCCTGCTGCGCGCCATGGCCGTGAACAAGGGGCTGCAGAAGCTGAATTTGGCGTCGAACCAGATGGGGGAGAAGTCGGCCGAGATTGGCGGCCAAATACTCCGGTTTAATCGCACGCTCACGGAACTGGATTTCTCCTGCAATCTCGATATAGGAATGGTAATTGATTAATTTAAAAATTTAAAAATTATTAAATGTTTTTTTAACATTTCCAAGGTGGGTGGTGTGGACATTTTCGAAGGACTCGAGAAGAACAGCACGCTCGTCGAGATGGATTTGCGCTGGTGCAATTGCGGCCGCGAAACTGAATATTACGTTGATCAGCTTTTGAAGAACAACCGCAATAAATGTCATTGAAAAAAAAAAACACAAAGAAAGAAATAAAGAAAAATCAAAATTTGTCTCTCCAATTTTTCTGTGCATTTATTTGTTTCGTTTTTAGGCCAAAAAATTCACTTTAAGGCCAAAAAAACTCACTTTTAGGCAAAAAAAAACCTCACAAAAAATAAATTTTTAGACAAGTCTGAAAATGTATTTTTTTTTGTCTGAAAATCCATTTTTTTGTTGTCTGAAAATGCATTTTTTTTGTCTGAAAATGATTGTGCAATCACATTCTTACAATCAAAAATGCGTTTTGTAACAAACGTTACGTTACGTCACGTCACTTCACGGGCACGTTAGTTTAAGGGCACATTAGGTTAAGGGCACATTAGGTTAGGTTAAGGCCCGTTAGGTTAAGGGCACATTAGGTTAGGTCAAGGCACGTTAGGTTAAGGGCACGTTAGGTTAGGTTAAGGCACGTTAGGTTAGGTTAAGGCACGTTAGGTTAGGTTAAGGCACGTTAGGTTAAGGGCACATTGGGTTAGGTTAAGGCACGTTAGGTTAGGTTAAGGCACGTTAGGTTAAGGGCACATTAGATTACGATTTTGTTCAAAAAGTCAAAATTTATCAAAAAAATTGATAATTTGGCCGACATTTATCAAAAAAATTGATAATTCGGCCGACATTTATCAAAAAAATTGATAATTCGGCCGACATTTATCAAAAAAATTTTGAATTTGGTCAAAATTTATTTATTTATTCCAAAAACTGAGTATTTGGTCAAAATTTATTTATTCCAAAAATTGAGTATTTGGTCAAAATTTATGTATCAAAAAAATTTTGAATTTGGTCAAAATTTATTTATTCCAAAAAGTGAGTATTGGGTCAAAATTTATTTATTCATTCAAAAAATTGAGAATTTGGTTAAAATTTATTTATTCATTCAAAAAATTGAGAATTTGGTCAAAATTTATTTATTTATTCATTCAAAAAATTGAGAATTTGGTCAAAATTCGGAGGAAATTTACAAAACAGTTTAAAATTTACAAAAACCGTTTGAAATTTTATCAATGTCATCAAAAATCGCAATTCATCAAAATCTTATCTCAAACACTCGAAATTGAGCAATAAAATTGAGAATTTGGTCAAAATTAAACAAATTCGGAAAAAATTTGCAAAAACCGTTTGAAATTCGTTCGCAATTCATCCAAAAAATGAAGAATTTGGTCTCAAATTTGAGGAATAATTATTCGAAAATTCAAAGAAATTGAGAATGTGGTCAAATATTACTCAAAAATAATCAAAACAACATTCAAATTCAAATTCAAGTTGGTGTTTATTAACAGTCAATACAACTTAACCGACGGCAGAATTCACTCGTTGTTTCAAACCAATTCAAAGTACAATCCGATTCGTTCGTTGAAATCACGAAATTCGACAAAATGGCTCCTCGCCTCGCCTCGCCTCGCCTCGCCTCGCTCGAAGCTCTTCACCCGATCAGCTCATATCATGTAATGGCACCATCCTGTGCTCACAACAACCTTAAATACACTACACTATATATACCTAGGTAAATACAGACCTATACTTATATAATAATATACACTTTTATACCTAACTACAAAAAAGTAGGCTTAACAACAACATGCATTTCAATGGGAATCTGGGAACAAGTAGCGAATATGACGTCGAAAATTGCGCTCCATCATCCGAGATCATCACCTCAGCTTTGAGAATAACTAACAGCTAAAATCGTTGAAATTTTCAAATTTTCAAACTCTATCAGCCAATAGGACGAACGTTTCTAATTCCAACTTTCCTCTCTCGCCTACAACCGATCGACCGCAAATCAAGAAAATCGCCATGGCTGCAGCACGAACAACGAACGGTATTAGAAACATTTGGACAAGGCATACGCACCTCAAGGTAAGGAAAACACCGTTTTAGCACTTCTCGAGAGAGATACGAAACCGGTACTGTATATTTTTGCTCAAGAAAATGGTAAATAAAAAGTTAAATCCTATTTGGCACATTTTGTTTCGATCGGGGCCCCAAAAAATGGCTTTGAAATGACATGTTCGCAACATTTCTAAGCAAAACAAATGCATTTGCAGGCGGGCAAATGCATTTGCATGGGAAATAAATTTATTTTGAGCTTGGAAAAATGTGTTTTCACGCAAAATGATGCATTTGTATGTGAAATAATTTTATTTTGAGCTGAAAAAATGTGTTTTTACGCAAAACAAAGCATTTGCATGGAAAATAATTTTATTTTGAGTTGAAAAAATAGTGTTTTCACGCAAAACAATGCATTTGTATGGGAAATAATTTTATTTTGAGCCGAAAAAAATGTGTTTTTATGCAAAACAGTGCATTTGTATGGGAAATAATTTTATTTTGGGCCAAAAAAAATGTGTTTTTATGCAAAACAATGCATTTTCAGACAATTTCAAAATTAAAAAGTTGAAGAAATTTAAATCTTGTATTTGCATTTAGGAAGCCAGAGCCTGCGTCGCCTGACTCCGTACGAGAAACACTTTTTAGCCAAACGCCTCCCGTTGAACTTCCCCATCACCACCGCCATCAGGTTCGTGACGGACGACATCTACTGGCAAAAACGATGCCTCAACCTGTGGGAGATCTGCGACTTGACGCGCTACTACGGCTCCTGGAAAGTGATGTGTCTGCAACGCACCATCGAGCAGCTCATCGAGGAATACGTGTCGGACGGCGCCGAGGAACAGCTCAAACAGCTCAAATCGCTCATCGTGGCCGCCAACAAATTCATCAAACGCCTCACCGTCGGCCACCTCAACGCCGTGTCCACCATCGACGAAGCCAAGCGATTGACGCAGGAAGAATACCGGCTGAGCTTCGAGTCCATCTTGGCCAACCTGCCGCACTTGGAGGAGCTCAGCGTGACGTATTGCCCGAACAAATGCGGCCAGGACTTCGACTGGTTCATGTCGCGACTCACGTACGACGAGGTCAAGTCGCTGAGCGCCGCCATCATGCCGTGCTACAACCTGCGCGTGTTTGAGCTGCACAAGAGCGAGCTGGACTGCGTCAAGATCAATTTGCTCATCCAGGGCTTGATGCATTTGCCGGCGCTCGAGTCGTTGCTGCTGCCGCACAACTTGATCGGCGACAAGGGCGCCTTTTGCATCGCCAAACTGCTCTCGTCGTCGCCGAAGCTCGCCCGCTTGAACCTCACGAACAATCAGATCGGGCCGGTCGGCGCCGAGGCGATCGCGTTTGTGCTCACAAAGAATAACTCGTTGAAGGAACTCGGGCTGCGACTGAATACGCTGCAGGAGAAGGGCTGCACGGCCCTGCTGCGCGCCATGGCCGTGAACAAGGGGCTGCAGAAGCTGAATTTGGCGTCGAACCAGATGGGGGAGAAGTCGGCCGAGATTGGCGGCCAAATACTCCGGTTTAATCGCACGCTCACGGAACTGGATTTCTCCTGCAATCTCGATATAGGAATGGTAATTGATTAATTTAAAAATTTAAAAATTATTAAATGTTTTTTTAACATTTCCAAGGTGGGTGGTGTGGACATTTTCGAAGGACTCGAGAAGAACAGCACGCTCGTCGAGATGGATTTGCGCTGGTGCAATTGCGGCCGCGAAACTGAATATTACGTTGATCAGCTTTTGAAGAACAACCGCAATAAATGTCATTGAAAAAAAAAAACACAAAGAAAGAAATAAAGAAAAATCAAAATTTGTCTCTCCAATTTTTCTGTGCATTTATTTGTTTCGTTTTTAGGCCAAAAAATTCACTTTAAGGCCAAAAAAACTCACTTTTAGGCAAAAAAAAACCTCACAAAAAATAAATTTTTAGACAAGTCTGAAAATGTATTTTTTTTTGTCTGAAAATCCATTTTTTTGTTGTCTGAAAATGCATTTTTTTTGTCTGAAAATGATTGTGCAATCACATTCTTACAATCAAAAATGCGTTTTGTAACAAACGTTACGTTACGTCACGTCACTTCACGGGCACGTTAGTTTAAGGGCACATTAGGTTAAGGGCACATTAGGTTAGGTTAAGGCCCGTTAGGTTAAGGGCACATTAGGTTAGGTCAAGGCACGTTAGGTTAAGGGCACGTTAGGTTAGGTTAAGGCACGTTAGGTTAGGTTAAGGCACGTTAGGTTAGGTTAAGGCACGTTAGGTTAAGGGCACATTGGGTTAGGTTAAGGCACGTTAGGTTAGGTTAAGGCACGTTAGGTTAAGGGCACATTAGATTACGATTTTGTTCAAAAAGTCAAAATTTATCAAAAAAATTGATAATTTGGCCGACATTTATCAAAAAAATTGATAATTCGGCCGACATTTATCAAAAAAATTGATAATTCGGCCGACATTTATCAAAAAAATTTTGAATTTGGTCAAAATTTATTTATTTATTCCAAAAACTGAGTATTTGGTCAAAATTTATTTATTCCAAAAATTGAGTATTTGGTCAAAATTTATGTATCAAAAAAATTTTGAATTTGGTCAAAATTTATTTATTCCAAAAAGTGAGTATTGGGTCAAAATTTATTTATTCATTCAAAAAATTGAGAATTTGGTTAAAATTTATTTATTCATTCAAAAAATTGAGAATTTGGTCAAAATTTATTTATTTATTCATTCAAAAAATTGAGAATTTGGTCAAAATTCGGAGGAAATTTACAAAACAGTTTAAAATTTACAAAAACCGTTTGAAATTTTATCAATGTCATCAAAAATCGCAATTCATCAAAATCTTATCTCAAACACTCGAAATTGAGCAATAAAATTGAGAATTTGGTCAAAATTAAACAAATTCGGAAAAAATTTGCAAAAACCGTTTGAAATTCGTTCGCAATTCATCCAAAAAATGAAGAATTTGGTCTCAAATTTGAGGAATAATTATTCGAAAATTCAAAGAAATTGAGAATGTGGTCAAATATTACTCAAAAATAATCAAAACAACATTCAAATTCAAATTCAAGTTGGTGTTTATTAACAGTCAATACAACTTAACCGACGGCAGAATTCACTCGTTGTTTCAAACCAATTCAAAGTACAATCCGATTCGTTCGTTGAAATCACGAAATTCGACAAAATGGCTCCTCGCCTCGCCTCGCCTCGCCTCGCCTCGCTCGAGCTCTTCACCCGATCAGCTCATATCATGTAATGGCACCATCCTGTGCTCACAACAACCTTAAATACACTACACTATATATACCTAGGTAAATACAGACCTATACTTATATAATAATATACACTTTTATACCTAACTACAAAAAAGTAGGCTTAACAACAACATGCATTTCAATGGGAATCTGGGAACAAGTAGCGAATATGACGTCGAAAATTGCGCTCCATCATCCGAGATCATCACCTCAGCTTTGAGAATAACTAACAGCTAAAATCGTTGAAATTTTCAAATTTTCAAACTCTATCAGCCAATAGGACGAACGTTTCTAATTCCAACTTTCCTCTCTCGCCTACAACCGATCGACCGCAAATCAAGAAAATCGCCATGGCTGCAGCACGAACAACGAACGGTATTAGAAACATTTGGACAAGGCATACGCACCTCAAGGTAAGGAAAACACCGTTTTAGCACTTCTCGAGAGAGATACGAAACCGGTACTGTATATTTTTGCTCAAGAAAATGGTAAATAAAAAGTTAAATCCTATTTGGCACATTTTGTTTCGATCGGGGCCCCAAAAAATGGCTTTGAAATGACATGTTCGCAACATTTCTAAGCAAAACAAATGCATTTGCAGGCGGGCAAATGCATTTGCATGGGAAATAAATTTATTTTGAGCTTGGAAAAATGTGTTTTCACGCAAAATGATGCATTTGTATGTGAAATAATTTTATTTTGAGCTGAAAAAATGTGTTTTTACGCAAAACAAAGCATTTGCATGGAAAATAATTTTATTTTGAGTTGAAAAAATAGTGTTTTCACGCAAAACAATGCATTTGTATGGGAAATAATTTTATTTTGAGCCGAAAAAAATGTGTTTTTATGCAAAACAGTGCATTTGTATGGGAAATAATTTTATTTTGGGCCAAAAAAAATGTGTTTTTATGCAAAACAATGCATTTTCAGACAATTTCAAAATTAAAAAGTTGAAGAAATTTAAATCTTGTATTTGCATTTAGGAAGCCAGAGCCTGCGTCGCCTGACTCCGTACGAGAAACACTTTTTAGCCAAACGCCTCCCGTTGAACTTCCCCATCACCACCGCCATCAGGTTCGTGACGGACGACATCTACTGGCAAAAACGATGCCTCAACCTGTGGGAGATCTGCGACTTGACGCGCTACTACGGCTCCTGGAAAGTGATGTGTCTGCAACGCACCATCGAGCAGCTCATCGAGGAATACGTGCCGGACGGCGCCGAGGAACAGCTCAAACAGCTCAAATCGCTCATCGTGGCCGCCAACAAATTCATCAAACGCCTCACCGTCGGCCACCTCAACGCCGTGTCCACCATCGACGAAGCCAAGCGATTGACGCAGGAAGAATACCGGCTGAGCTTCGAGTCCATCTTGGCCAACCTGCCGCACTTGGAGGAGCTCAGCGTGACGTATTGCCCGAACAAATGCGGCCAGGACTTCGACTGGTTCATGTCGCGACTCACGTACGACGAGGTCAAGTCGCTGAGCGCCGCCATCATGCCGTGCTACAACCTGCGCGTGTTTGAGCTGCACAAGAGCGAGCTGGACTGCGTCAAGATCAATTTGCTCATCCAGGGCTTGATGCATTTGCCGGCGCTCGAGTCGTTGCTGCTGCCGCACAACTTGATCGGCGACAAGGGCGCCTTTTGCATCGCCAAACTGCTCTCGTCGTCGCCGAAGCTCGCCCGCTTGAACCTCACGAACAATCAGATCGGGCCGGTCGGCGCCGAGGCGATCGCGTTTGTGCTCACAAAGAATAACTCGTTGAAGGAACTCGGGCTGCGACTGAATACGCTGCAGGAGAAGGGCTGCACGGCCCTGCTGCGCGCCATGGCCGTGAACAAGGGGCTGCAGAAGCTGAATTTGGCGTCGAACCAGATGGGGGAGAAGTCGGCCGAGATTGGCGGCCAAATACTCCGGTTTAATCGCACGCTCACGGAACTGGATTTCTCCTGCAATCTCGATATAGGAATGGTAATTGATTAATTTAAAAATTTAAAAATTATTAAATGTTTTTTTAACATTTCCAAGGTGGGTGGTGTGGACATTTTCGAAGGACTCGAGAAGAACAGCACGCTCGTCGAGATGGATTTGCGCTGGTGCAATTGCGGCCGCGAAACTGAATATTACGTTGATCAGCTTTTGAAGAACAACCGCAATAAATGTCATTGAAAAAAAAAAACACAAAGAAAGAAATAAAGAAAAATCAAAATTTGTCTCTCCAATTTTTCTGTGCATTTATTTGTTTCGTTTTTAGGCCAAAAAATTCACTTTAAGGCCAAAAAAACTCACTTTTAGGCAAAAAAAAACCTCACAAAAAATAAATTTTTAGACAAGTCTGAAAATGTATTTTTTTTTGTCTGAAAATCCATTTTTTTTTGTCTGAAAATGCATTTTTTTGTTGTCTGAAAATGCATTTTTTTTGTCTGAAAATGATTGTGCAATCACATTCTTACAATCAAAAATGCGTTTTGTAACAAACGTTACGTTACGTCACGTCACTTCACGGGCACGTTAGTTTAAGGGCACATTAGGTTAAGGGCACATTAGGTTAGGTTAAGGCCCGTTAGGTTAAGGGCACATTAGGTTAGGTCAAGGCACGTTAGGTTAAGGGCACGTTAGGTTAGGTTAAGGCACGTTAGGTTAGGTTAAGGCACGTTAGGTTAGGTTAAGGCACGTTAGGTTAAGGGCACATTGGGTTAGGTTAAGGCACGTTAGGTTAGGTTAAGGCACGTTAGGTTAAGGGCACATTAGATTACGATTTTGTTCAAAAAGTCAAAATTTATCAAAAAAATTGATAATTTGGCCGACATTTATCAAAAAAATTGATAATTCGGCCGACATTTATCAAAAAAATTGATAATTCGGCCGACATTTATCAAAAAAATTTTGAATTTGGTCAAAATTTATTTATTTATTCCAAAAACTGAGTATTTGGTCAAAATTTATTTATTCCAAAAATTGAGTATTTGGTCAAAATTTATGTATCAAAAAAATTTTGAATTTGGTCAAAATTTATTTATTCCAAAAAGTGAGTATTGGGTCAAAATTTATTTATTCATTCAAAAAATTGAGAATTTGGTTAAAATTTATTTATTCATTCAAAAAATTGAGAATTTGGTCAAAATTTATTTATTTATTCATTCAAAAAATTGAGAATTTGGTCAAAATTCGGAGGAAATTTACAAAACAGTTTAAAATTTACAAAAACCGTTTGAAATTTTATCAATGTCATCAAAAATCGCAATTCATCAAAATCTTATCTCAAACACTCGAAATTGAGCAATAAAATTGAGAATTTGGTCAAAATTAAACAAATTCGGAAAAAATTTGCAAAAACCGTTTGAAATTCGTTCGCAATTCATCCAAAAAATGAAGAATTTGGTCTCAAATTTGAGGAATAATTATTCGAAAATTCAAAGAAATTGAGAATGTGGTCAAATATTACTCAAAAATAATCAAAACAACATTCAAATTCAAATTCAAGTTGGTGTTTATTAACAGTCAATACAACTTAACCGACGGCAGAATTCACTCGTTGTTTCAAACCAATTCAAAGTACAATCCGATTCGTTCGTTGAAATCACGAAATTCGACAAAATGGCTCCTCGCCTCGCCTCGCCTCGCCTCGCCTCGCTCGAGCTCTTCACCCGATCAGCTCATATCATGTAATGGCACCATCCTGTGCTCACAACAACCTTAAATACACTACACTATATATACCTAGGTAAATACAGACCTATACTTATGTAATAATATACACTTTTATACCTAACTACAAAAAAGTAGGCTTAACAACAACATGCATTTCAATGGGAATCTGGGAACAAGTAGCGAATATGACGTCGAAAATTGCGCTCCATCATCCGAGATCATCACCTCAGCTTTGAGAATAACTAACAGCTAAAATCGTTGAAATTTTCAAATTTTCAAACTCTATCAGCCAATAGGACGAACGTTTCTAATTCCAACTTTCCTCTCTCGCCTACAACCGATCGACCGCAAATCAAGAAAATCGCCATGGCTGCAGCACGAACAACGAACGGTATTAGAAACATTTGGACAAGGCATACGCACCTCAAGGTAAGGAAAACACCGTTTTAGCACTTCTCGAGAGAGATACGAAACCGGTACTGTATATTTTTGCTCAAGAAAATGGTAAATAAAAAGTTAAATCCTATTTGGCACATTTTGTTTCGATCGGGGCCCCAAAAAATGGCTTTGAAATGACATGTTCGCAACATTTCTAAGCAAAACAAATGCATTTGCAGGCGGGCAAATGCATTTGCATGGGAAATAAATTTATTTTGAGCTTGGAAAAATGTGTTTTCACGCAAAATGATGCATTTGTATGTGAAATAATTTTATTTTGAGCTGAAAAAATGTGTTTTTACGCAAAACAAAGCATTTGCATGGAAAATAATTTTATTTTGAGTTGAAAAAATAGTGTTTTCACGCAAAACAATGCATTTGTATGGGAAATAATTTTATTTTGAGCCGAAAAAAATGTGTTTTTATGCAAAACAGTGCATTTGTATGGGAAATAATTTTATTTTGGGCCAAAAAAAATGTGTTTTTATGCAAAACAATGCATTTTCAGACAATTTCAAAATTAAAAAGTTGAAGAAATTTAAATCTTGTATTTGCATTTAGGAAGCCAGAGCCTGCGTCGCCTGACTCCGTACGAGAAACACTTTTTAGCCAAACGCCTCCCGTTGAACTTCCCCATCACCACCGCCATCAGGTTCGTGACGGACGACATCTACTGGCAAAAACGATGCCTCAACCTGTGGGAGATCTGCGACCTGACGCGCTACTACGGCTCCTGGAAAGTGATGTGTCTGCAACGCACCATCGAGCAGCTCATCGAGGAATACGTGTCGGACGGCGCCGAGGAACAGCTCAAACAGCTCAAATCGCTCATCGTGGCCGCCAACAAATTCATCAAACGCCTCACCGTCGGCCACCTCAACGCCGTGTCCACCATCGACGAAGCCAAGCGATTGACGCAGGAAGAATACCGGCTGAGCTTCGAGTCCATCTTGGCCAACCTGCCGCACTTGGAGGAGCTCAGCGTGACGTATTGCCCGAACAAATGCGGCCAGGACTTCGACTGGTTCATGTCGCGACTCACGTACGACGAGGTCAAGTCGCTGAGCGCCGCCATCATGCCGTGCTACAACCTGCGCGTGTTTGAGCTGCACAAGAGCGAGCTGGACTGCGTCAAGATCAATTTGCTCATCCAGGGCTTGATGCATTTGCCGGCGCTCGAGTCGTTGCTGCTGCCGCACAACTTGATCGGCGACAAGGGCGCCTTTTGCATCGCCAAACTGCTCTCGTCGTCGCCGAAGCTCGCCCGCTTGAACCTCACGAACAATCAGATCGGGCCGGTCGGCGCCGAGGCGATCGCGTTTGTGCTCACAAAGAATAACTCGTTGAAGGAACTCGGGCTGCGACTGAATACGCTGCAGGAGAAGGGCTGCACGGCCCTGCTGCGCGCCATGGCCGTGAACAAGGGGCTGCAGAAGCTGAATTTGGCGTCGAACCAGATGGGGGAGAAGTCGGCCGAGATTGGCGGCCAAATACTCCGGTTTAATCGCACGCTCACGGAACTGGATTTCTCCTGCAATCTCGATATAGGAATGGTAATTGATTAATTTAAAAATTTAAAAATTATTAAATGTTTTTTTAACATTTCCAAGGTGGGTGGTGTGGACATTTTCGAAGGACTCGAGAAGAACAGCACGCTCGTCGAGATGGATTTGCGCTGGTGCAATTGCGGCCGCGAAACTGAATATTACGTTGATCAGCTTTTGAAGAACAACCGCAATAAATGTCATTGAAAAAAAAAAACACAAAGAAAGAAATAAAGAAAAATCAAAATTTGTCTCTCCAATTTTTCTGTGCATTTATTTGTTTCGTTTTTAGGCCAAAAAATTCACTTTAAGGCCAAAAAAACTCACTTTTAGGCAAAAAAAAACCTCACAAAAAATAAATTTTTAGACAAGTCTGAAAATGTATTTTTTTTTGTCTGAAAATCCATTTTTTTTTGTCTGAAAATGCATTTTTTTGTTGTCTGAAAATGCATTTTTTTTGTCTGAAAATGATTGTGCAATCACATTCTTACAATCAAAAATGCGTTTTGTAACAAACGTTACGTTACGTCACGTCACTTCACGGGCACGTTAGTTTAAGGGCACATTAGGTTAAGGGCACATTAGGTTAGGTTAAGGCCCGTTAGGTTAAGGGCACATTAGGTTAGGTCAAGGCACGTTAGGTTAAGGGCACGTTAGGTTAGGTTAAGGCACGTTAGGTTAGGTTAAGGCACGTTAGGTTAGGTTAAGGCACGTTAGGTTAAGGGCACATTGGGTTAGGTTAAGGCACGTTAGGTTAGGTTAAGGCACGTTAGGTTAAGGGCACATTAGATTACGATTTTGTTCAAAAAGTCAAAATTTATCAAAAAAATTGATAATTTGGCCGACATTTATCAAAAAAATTGATAATTCGGCCGACATTTATCAAAAAAATTGATAATTCGGCCGACATTTATCAAAAAAATTTTGAATTTGGTCAAAATTTATTTATTTATTCCAAAAACTGAGTATTTGGTCAAAATTTATTTATTCCAAAAATTGAGTATTTGGTCAAAATTTATGTATCAAAAAAATTTTGAATTTGGTCAAAATTTATTTATTCCAAAAAGTGAGTATTGGGTCAAAATTTATTTATTCATTCAAAAAATTGAGAATTTGGTTAAAATTTATTTATTCATTCAAAAAATTGAGAATTTGGTCAAAATTTATTTATTTATTCATTCAAAAAATTGAGAATTTGGTCAAAATTCGGAGGAAATTTACAAAACAGTTTAAAATTTACAAAAACCGTTTGAAATTTTATCAATGTCATCAAAAATCGCAATTCATCAAAATCTTATCTCAAACACTCGAAATTGAGCAATAAAATTGAGAATTTGGTCAAAATTAAACAAATTCGGAAAAAATTTGCAAAAACCGTTTGAAATTCGTTCGCAATTCATCCAAAAAATGAAGAATTTGGTCTCAAATTTGAGGAATAATTATTCGAAAATTCAAAGAAATTGAGAATGTGGTCAAATATTACTCAAAAATAATCAAAACAACATTCAAATTCAAATTCAAGTTGGTGTTTATTAACAGTCAATACAACTTAACCGACGGCAGAATTCACTCGTTGTTTCAAACCAATTCAAAGTACAATCCGATTCGTTCGTTGAAATCACGAAATTCGACAAAATGGCTCCTCGCCTCGCCTCGCCTCGCCTCGCCTCGCTCGAGCTCTTCACCCGATCAGCTCATATCATGTAATGGCACCATCCTGTGCTCACAACAACCTTAAATACACTACACTATATATACCTAGGTAAATACAGACCTATACTTATGTAATAATATACACTTTTATACCTAACTACAAAAAAGTAGGCTTAACAACAACATGCATTTCAATGGGAATCTGGGAACAAGTAGCGAATATGACGTCGAAAATTGCGCTCCATCATCCGAGATCATCACCTCAGCTTTGAGAATAACTAACAGCTAAAATCGTTGAAATTTTCAAATTTTCAAACTCTATCAGCCAATAGGACGAACGTTTCTAATTCCAACTTTCCTCTCTCGCCTACAACCGATCGACCGCAAATCAAGAAAATCGCCATGGCTGCAGCACGAACAACGAACGGTATTAGAAACATTTGGACAAGGCATACGCACCTCAAGGTAAGGAAAACACCGTTTTAGCACTTCTCGAGAGAGATACGAAACCGGTACTGTATATTTTTGCTCAAGAAAATGGTAAATAAAAAGTTAAATCCTATTTGGCACATTTTGTTTCGATCGGGGCCCCAAAAAATGGCTTTGAAATGACATGTTCGCAACATTTCTAAGCAAAACAAATGCATTTGCAGGCGGGCAAATGCATTTGCATGGGAAATAAATTTATTTTGAGCTTGGAAAAATGTGTTTTCACGCAAAATGATGCATTTGTATGTGAAATAATTTTATTTTGAGCTGAAAAAATGTGTTTTTACGCAAAACAAAGCATTTGCATGGAAAATAATTTTATTTTGAGTTGAAAAAATAGTGTTTTCACGCAAAACAATGCATTTGTATGGGAAATAATTTTATTTTGAGCCGAAAAAAATGTGTTTTTATGCAAAACAGTGCATTTGTATGGGAAATAATTTTATTTTGGGCCAAAAAAAATGTGTTTTTATGCAAAACAATGCATTTTCAGACAATTTCAAAATTAAAAAGTTGAAGAAATTTAAATCTTGTATTTGCATTTAGGAAGCCAGAGCCTGCGTCGCCTGACTCCGTACGAGAAACACTTTTTAGCCAAACGCCTCCCGTTGAACTTCCCCATCACCACCGCCATCAGGTTCGTGACGGACGACATCTACTGGCAAAAACGATGCCTCAACCTGTGGGAGATCTGCGACCTGACGCGCTACTACGGCTCCTGGAAAGTGATGTGTCTGCAACGCACCATCGAGCAGCTCATCGAGGAATACGTGTCGGACGGCGCCGAGGAACAGCTCAAACAGCTCAAATCGCTCATCGTGGCCGCCAACAAATTCATCAAACGCCTCACCGTCGGCCACCTCAACGCCGTGTCCACCATCGACGAAGCCAAGCGATTGACGCAGGAAGAATACCGGCTGAGCTTCGAGTCCATCTTGGCCAACCTGCCGCACTTGGAGGAGCTCAGCGTGACGTATTGCCCGAACAAATGCGGCCAGGACTTCGACTGGTTCATGTCGCGACTCACGTACGACGAGGTCAAGTCGCTGAGCGCCGCCATCATGCCGTGCTACAACCTGCGCGTGTTTGAGCTGCACAAGAGCGAGCTGGACTGCGTCAAGATCAATTTGCTCATCCAGGGCTTGATGCATTTGCCGGCGCTCGAGTCGTTGCTGCTGCCGCACAACTTGATCGGCGACAAGGGCGCCTTTTGCATCGCCAAACTGCTCTCGTCGTCGCCGAAGCTCGCCCGCTTGAACCTCACGAACAATCAGATCGGGCCGGTCGGCGCCGAGGCGATCGCGTTTGTGCTCACAAAGAATAACTCGTTGAAGGAACTCGGGCTGCGACTGAATACGCTGCAGGAGAAGGGCTGCACGGCCCTGCTGCGCGCCATGGCCGTGAACAAGGGGCTGCAGAAGCTGAATTTGGCGTCGAACCAGATGGGGGAGAAGTCGGCCGAGATTGGCGGCCAAATACTCCGGTTTAATCGCACGCTCACGGAACTGGATTTCTCCTGCAATCTCGATATAGGAATGGTAATTGATTAATTTAAAAATTTAAAAATTATTAAATGTTTTTTTAACATTTCCAAGGTGGGTGGTGTGGACATTTTCGAAGGACTCGAGAAGAACAGCACGCTCGTCGAGATGGATTTGCGCTGGTGCAATTGCGGCCGCGAAACTGAATATTACGTTGATCAGCTTTTGAAGAACAACCGCAATAAATGTCATTGAAAAAAAAAAACACAAAGAAAGAAATAAAGAAAAATCAAAATTTGTCTCTCCAATTTTTCTGTGCATTTATTTGTTTCGTTTTTAGGCCAAAAAATTCACTTTAAGGCCAAAAAAACTCACTTTTAGGCAAAAAAAAACCTCACAAAAAATAAATTTTTAGACAAGTCTGAAAATGTATTTTTTTTTGTCTGAAAATCCATTTTTTTTTGTCTGAAAATGCATTTTTTTGTTGTCTGAAAATGCATTTTTTTTGTCTGAAAATGATTGTGCAATCACATTCTTACAATCAAAAATGCGTTTTGTAACAAACGTTACGTTACGTCACGTCACTTCACGGGCACGTTAGTTTAAGGGCACATTAGGTTAAGGGCACATTAGGTTAGGTTAAGGCCCGTTAGGTTAAGGGCACATTAGGTTAGGTCAAGGCACGTTAGGTTAAGGGCACGTTAGGTTAGGTTAAGGCACGTTAGGTTAGGTTAAGGCACGTTAGGTTAGGTTAAGGCACGTTAGGTTAAGGGCACATTGGGTTAGGTTAAGGCACGTTAGGTTAGGTTAAGGCACGTTAGGTTAAGGGCACATTAGATTACGATTTTGTTCAAAAAGTCAAAATTTATCAAAAAAATTGATAATTTGGCCGACATTTATCAAAAAAATTGATAATTCGGCCGACATTTATCAAAAAAATTGATAATTCGGCCGACATTTATCAAAAAAATTTTGAATTTGGTCAAAATTTATTTATTTATTCCAAAAACTGAGTATTTGGTCAAAATTTATTTATTCCAAAAATTGAGTATTTGGTCAAAATTTATGTATCAAAAAAATTTTGAATTTGGTCAAAATTTATTTATTCCAAAAAGTGAGTATTGGGTCAAAATTTATTTATTCATTCAAAAAATTGAGAATTTGGTTAAAATTTATTTATTCATTCAAAAAATTGAGAATTTGGTCAAAATTTATTTATTTATTCATTCAAAAAATTGAGAATTTGGTCAAAATTCGGAGGAAATTTACAAAACAGTTTAAAATTTACAAAAACCGTTTGAAATTTTATCAATGTCATCAAAAATCGCAATTCATCAAAATCTTATCTCAAACACTCGAAATTGAGCAATAAAATTGAGAATTTGGTCAAAATTAAACAAATTCGGAAAAAATTTGCAAAAACCGTTTGAAATTCGTTCGCAATTCATCCAAAAAATGAAGAATTTGGTCTCAAATTTGAGGAATAATTATTCGAAAATTCAAAGAAATTGAGAATGTGGTCAAATATTACTCAAAAATAATCAAAACAACATTCAAATTCAAATTCAAGTTGGTGTTTATTAACAGTCAATACAACTTAACCGACGGCAGAATTCACTCGTTGTTTCAAACCAATTCAAAGTACAATCCGATTCGTTCGTTGAAATCACGAAATTCGACAAAATGGCTCCTCGCCTCGCCTCGCCTCGCCTCGCCTCGCTCGAGCTCTTCACCCGATCAGCTCATATCATGTAATGGCACCATCCTGTGCTCACAACAACCTTAAATACACTACACTATATATACCTAGGTAAATACAGACCTATACTTATGTAATAATATACACTTTTATACCTAACTACAAAAAAGTAGGCTTAACAACAACATGCATTTCAATGGGAATCTGGGAACAAGTAGCGAATATGACGTCGAAAATTGCGCTCCATCATCCGAGATCATCACCTCAGCTTTGAGAATAACTAACAGCTAAAATCGTTGAAATTTTCAAATTTTCAAACTCTATCAGCCAATAGGACGAACGTTTCTAATTCCAACTTTCCTCTCTCGCCTA
The DNA here is from genome assembly GCA_949358305.1 of Strigamia acuminata. Taxonomy (NCBI): domain Eukaryota; kingdom Metazoa; phylum Arthropoda; class Chilopoda; order Geophilomorpha; family Linotaeniidae; genus Strigamia; species Strigamia acuminata. The sequence goes on from OX442314.1 coordinate 2,929,236, forward strand.
CAACCGATCGACCGCAAATCAAGAAAATCGCCATGGCTGCAGCACGAACAACGAACGGTATTAGAAACATTTGGACAAGGCATACGCACCTCAAGGTAAGGAAAACACCGTTTTAGCACTTCTCGAGAGAGATACGAAACCGGTACTGTATATTTTTGCTCAAGAAAATGGTAAATAAAAAGTTAAATCCTATTTGGCACATTTTGTTTCGATCGGGGCCCCAAAAAATGGCTTTGAAATGACATGTTCGCAACATTTCTAAGCAAAACAAATGCATTTGCAGGCGGGCAAATGCATTTGCATGGGAAATAAATTTATTTTGAGCTTGGAAAAATGTGTTTTCACGCAAAATGATGCATTTGTATGTGAAATAATTTTATTTTGAGCTGAAAAAATGTGTTTTTACGCAAAACAAAGCATTTGCATGGAAAATAATTTTATTTTGAGTTGAAAAAATAGTGTTTTCACGCAAAACAATGCATTTGTATGGGAAATAATTTTATTTTGAGCCGAAAAAAATGTGTTTTTATGCAAAACAGTGCATTTGTATGGGAAATAATTTTATTTTGGGCCAAAAAAAATGTGTTTTTATGCAAAACAATGCATTTTCAGACAATTTCAAAATTAAAAAGTTGAAGAAATTTAAATCTTGTATTTGCATTTAGGAAGCCAGAGCCTGCGTCGCCTGACTCCGTACGAGAAACACTTTTTAGCCAAACGCCTCCCGTTGAACTTCCCCATCACCACCGCCATCAGGTTCGTGACGGACGACATCTACTGGCAAAAACGATGCCTCAACCTGTGGGAGATCTGCGACTTGACGCGCTACTACGGCTCCTGGAAAGTGATGTGTCTGCAACGCACCATCGAGCAGCTCATCGAGGAATACGTGCCGGACGGCGCCGAGGAACAGCTCAAACAGCTCAAATCGCTCATCGTGGCCGCCAACAAATTCATCAAACGCCTCACCGTCGGCCACCTCAACGCCGTGTCCACCATCGACGAAGCCAAGCGATTGACGCAGGAAGAATACCGGCTGAGCTTCGAGTCCATCTTGGCCAACCTGCCGCACTTGGAGGAGCTCAGCGTGACGTATTGCCCGAACAAATGCGGCCAGGACTTCGACTGGTTCATGTCGCGACTCACGTACGACGAGGTCAAGTCGCTGAGCGCCGCCATCATGCCGTGCTACAACCTGCGCGTGTTTGAGCTGCACAAGAGCGAGCTGGACTGCGTCAAGATCAATTTGCTCATCCAGGGCTTGATGCATTTGCCGGCGCTCGAGTCGTTGCTGCTGCCGCACAACTTGATCGGCGACAAGGGCGCCTTTTGCATCGCCAAACTGCTCTCGTCGTCGCCGAAGCTCGCCCGCTTGAACCTCACGAACAATCAGATCGGGCCGGTCGGCGCCGAGGCGATCGCGTTTGTGCTCACAAAGAATAACTCGTTGAAGGAACTCGGGCTGCGACTGAATACGCTGCAGGAGAAGGGCTGCACGGCCCTGCTGCGCGCCATGGCCGTGAACAAGGGGCTGCAGAAGCTGAATTTGGCGTCGAACCAGATGGGGGAGAAGTCGGCCGAGATTGGCGGCCAAATACTCCGGTTTAATCGCACGCTCACGGAACTGGATTTCTCCTGCAATCTCGATATAGGAATGGTAATTGATTAATTTAAAAATTTAAAAATTATTAAATGTTTTTTTAACATTTCCAAGGTGGGTGGTGTGGACATTTTCGAAGGACTCGAGAAGAACAGCACGCTCGTCGAGATGGATTTGCGCTGGTGCAATTGCGGCCGCGAAACTGAATATTACGTTGATCAGCTTTTGAAGAACAACCGCAATAAATGTCATTGAAAAAAAAAAACACAAAGAAAGAAATAAAGAAAAATCAAAATTTGTCTCTCCAATTTTTCTGTGCATTTATTTGTTTCGTTTTTAGGCCAAAAAATTCACTTTAAGGCCAAAAAAACTCACTTTTAGGCAAAAAAAAACCTCACAAAAAATAAATTTTTAGACAAGTCTGAAAATGTATTTTTTTTTGTCTGAAAATCCATTTTTTTTTGTCTGAAAATGCATTTTTTTGTTGTCTGAAAATGCATTTTTTTTGTCTGAAAATGATTGTGCAATCACATTCTTACAATCAAAAATGCGTTTTGTAACAAACGTTACGTTACGTCACGTCACTTCACGGGCACGTTAGTTTAAGGGCACATTAGGTTAAGGGCACATTAGGTTAGGTTAAGGCCCGTTAGGTTAAGGGCACATTAGGTTAGGTCAAGGCACGTTAGGTTAAGGGCACGTTAGGTTAGGTTAAGGCACGTTAGGTTAGGTTAAGGCACGTTAGGTTAGGTTAAGGCACGTTAGGTTAAGGGCACATTGGGTTAGGTTAAGGCACGTTAGGTTAGGTTAAGGCACGTTAGGTTAAGGGCACATTAGATTACGATTTTGTTCAAAAAGTCAAAATTTATCAAAAAAATTGATAATTTGGCCGACATTTATCAAAAAAATTGATAATTCGGCCGACATTTATCAAAAAAATTGATAATTCGGCCGACATTTATCAAAAAAATTTTGAATTTGGTCAAAATTTATTTATTTATTCCAAAAACTGAGTATTTGGTCAAAATTTATTTATTCCAAAAATTGAGTATTTGGTCAAAATTTATGTATCAAAAAAATTTTGAATTTGGTCAAAATTTATTTATTCCAAAAAGTGAGTATTGGGTCAAAATTTATTTATTCATTCAAAAAATTGAGAATTTGGTTAAAATTTATTTATTCATTCAAAAAATTGAGAATTTGGTCAAAATTTATTTATTTATTCATTCAAAAAATTGAGAATTTGGTCAAAATTCGGAGGAAATTTACAAAACAGTTTAAAATTTACAAAAACCGTTTGAAATTTTATCAATGTCATCAAAAATCGCAATTCATCAAAATCTTATCTCAAACACTCGAAATTGAGCAATAAAATTGAGAATTTGGTCAAAATTAAACAAATTCGGAAAAAATTTGCAAAAACCGTTTGAAATTCGTTCGCAATTCATCCAAAAAATGAAGAATTTGGTCTCAAATTTGAGGAATAATTATTCGAAAATTCAAAGAAATTGAGAATGTGGTCAAATATTACTCAAAAATAATCAAAACAACATTCAAATTCAAATTCAAGTTGGTGTTTATTAACAGTCAATACAACTTAACCGACGGCAGAATTCACTCGTTGTTTCAAACCAATTCAAAGTACAATCCGATTCGTTCGTTGAAATCACGAAATTCGACAAAATGGCTCCTCGCCTCGCCTCGCCTCGCCTCGCCTCGCTCGAGCTCTTCACCCGATCAGCTCATATCATGTAATGGCACCATCCTGTGCTCACAACAACCTTAAATACACTACACTATATATACCTAGGTAAATACAGACCTATACTTATGTAATAATATACACTTTTATACCTAACTACAAAAAAGTAGGCTTAACAACAACATGCATTTCAATGGGAATCTGGGAACAAGTAGCGAATATGACGTCGAAAATTGCGCTCCATCATCCGAGATCATCACCTCAGCTTTGAGAATAACTAACAGCTAAAATCGTTGAAATTTTCAAATTTTCAAACTCTATCAGCCAATAGGACGAACGTTTCTAATTCCAACTTTCCTCTCTCGCCTACAACCGATCGACCGCAAATCAAGAAAATCGCCATGGCTGCAGCACGAACAACGAACGGTATTAGAAACATTTGGACAAGGCATACGCACCTCAAGGTAAGGAAAACACCGTTTTAGCACTTCTCGAGAGAGATACGAAACCGGTACTGTATATTTTTGCTCAAGAAAATGGTAAATAAAAAGTTAAATCCTATTTGGCACATTTTGTTTCGATCGGGGCCCCAAAAAATGGCTTTGAAATGACATGTTCGCAACATTTCTAAGCAAAACAAATGCATTTGCAGGCGGGCAAATGCATTTGCATGGGAAATAAATTTATTTTGAGCTTGGAAAAATGTGTTTTCACGCAAAATGATGCATTTGTATGTGAAATAATTTTATTTTGAGCTGAAAAAATGTGTTTTTACGCAAAACAAAGCATTTGCATGGAAAATAATTTTATTTTGAGTTGAAAAAATAGTGTTTTCACGCAAAACAATGCATTTGTATGGGAAATAATTTTATTTTGAGCCGAAAAAAATGTGTTTTTATGCAAAACAGTGCATTTGTATGGGAAATAATTTTATTTTGGGCCAAAAAAAATGTGTTTTTATGCAAAACAATGCATTTTCAGACAATTTCAAAATTAAAAAGTTGAAGAAATTTAAATCTTGTATTTGCATTTAGGAAGCCAGAGCCTGCGTCGCCTGACTCCGTACGAGAAACACTTTTTAGCCAAACGCCTCCCGTTGAACTTCCCCATCACCACCGCCATCAGGTTCGTGACGGACGACATCTACTGGCAAAAACGATGCCTCAACCTGTGGGAGATCTGCGACTTGACGCGCTACTACGGCTCCTGGAAAGTGATGTGTCTGCAACGCACCATCGAGCAGCTCATCGAGGAATACGTGCCGGACGGCGCCGAGGAACAGCTCAAACAGCTCAAATCGCTCATCGTGGCCGCCAACAAATTCATCAAACGCCTCACCGTCGGCCACCTCAACGCCGTGTCCACCATCGACGAAGCCAAGCGATTGACGCAGGAAGAATACCGGCTGAGCTTCGAGTCCATCTTGGCCAACCTGCCGCACTTGGAGGAGCTCAGCGTGACGTATTGCCCGAACAAATGCGGCCAGGACTTCGACTGGTTCATGTCGCGACTCACGTACGACGAGGTCAAGTCGCTGAGCGCCGCCATCATGCCGTGCTACAACCTGCGCGTGTTTGAGCTGCACAAGAGCGAGCTGGACTGCGTCAAGATCAATTTGCTCATCCAGGGCTTGATGCATTTGCCGGCGCTCGAGTCGTTGCTGCTGCCGCACAACTTGATCGGCGACAAGGGCGCCTTTTGCATCGCCAAACTGCTCTCGTCGTCGCCGAAGCTCGCCCGCTTGAACCTCACGAACAATCAGATCGGGCCGGTCGGCGCCGAGGCGATCGCGTTTGTGCTCACAAAGAATAACTCGTTGAAGGAACTCGGGCTGCGACTGAATACGCTGCAGGAGAAGGGCTGCACGGCCCTGCTGCGCGCCATGGCCGTGAACAAGGGGCTGCAGAAGCTGAATTTGGCGTCGAACCAGATGGGGGAGAAGTCGGCCGAGATTGGCGGCCAAATACTCCGGTTTAATCGCACGCTCACGGAACTGGATTTCTCCTGCAATCTCGATATAGGAATGGTAATTGATTAATTTAAAAATTTAAAAATTATTAAATGTTTTTTTAACATTTCCAAGGTGGGTGGTGTGGACATTTTCGAAGGACTCGAGAAGAACAGCACGCTCGTCGAGATGGATTTGCGCTGGTGCAATTGCGGCCGCGAAACTGAATATTACGTTGATCAGCTTTTGAAGAACAACCGCAATAAATGTCATTGAAAAAAAAAAACACAAAGAAAGAAATAAAGAAAAATCAAAATTTGTCTCTCCAATTTTTCTGTGCATTTATTTGTTTCGTTTTTAGGCCAAAAAATTCACTTTAAGGCCAAAAAAACTCACTTTTAGGCAAAAAAAAACCTCACAAAAAATAAATTTTTAGACAAGTCTGAAAATGTATTTTTTTTTGTCTGAAAATCCATTTTTTTTTGTCTGAAAATGCATTTTTTTGTTGTCTGAAAATGCATTTTTTTTGTCTGAAAATGATTGTGCAATCACATTCTTACAATCAAAAATGCGTTTTGTAACAAACGTTACGTTACGTCACGTCACTTCACGGGCACGTTAGTTTAAGGGCACATTAGGTTAAGGGCACATTAGGTTAGGTTAAGGCCCGTTAGGTTAAGGGCACATTAGGTTAGGTCAAGGCACGTTAGGTTAAGGGCACGTTAGGTTAGGTTAAGGCACGTTAGGTTAGGTTAAGGCACGTTAGGTTAGGTTAAGGCACGTTAGGTTAAGGGCACATTGGGTTAGGTTAAGGCACGTTAGGTTAGGTTAAGGCACGTTAGGTTAAGGGCACATTAGATTACGATTTTGTTCAAAAAGTCAAAATTTATCAAAAAAATTGATAATTTGGCCGACATTTATCAAAAAAATTGATAATTCGGCCGACATTTATCAAAAAAATTGATAATTCGGCCGACATTTATCAAAAAAATTTTGAATTTGGTCAAAATTTATTTATTTATTCCAAAAACTGAGTATTTGGTCAAAATTTATTTATTCCAAAAATTGAGTATTTGGTCAAAATTTATGTATCAAAAAAATTTTGAATTTGGTCAAAATTTATTTATTCCAAAAAGTGAGTATTGGGTCAAAATTTATTTATTCATTCAAAAAATTGAGAATTTGGTTAAAATTTATTTATTCATTCAAAAAATTGAGAATTTGGTCAAAATTTATTTATTTATTCATTCAAAAAATTGAGAATTTGGTCAAAATTCGGAGGAAATTTACAAAACAGTTTAAAATTTACAAAAACCGTTTGAAATTTTATCAATGTCATCAAAAATCGCAATTCATCAAAATCTTATCTCAAACACTCGAAATTGAGCAATAAAATTGAGAATTTGGTCAAAATTAAACAAATTCGGAAAAAATTTGCAAAAACCGTTTGAAATTCGTTCGCAATTCATCCAAAAAATGAAGAATTTGGTCTCAAATTTGAGGAATAATTATTCGAAAATTCAAAGAAATTGAGAATGTGGTCAAATATTACTCAAAAATAATCAAAACAACATTCAAATTCAAATTCAAGTTGGTGTTTATTAACAGTCAATACAACTTAACCGACGGCAGAATTCACTCGTTGTTTCAAACCAATTCAAAGTACAATCCGATTCGTTCGTTGAAATCACGAAATTCGACAAAATGGCTCCTCGCCTCGCCTCGCCTCGCCTCGCCTCGCTCGAGCTCTTCACCCGATCAGCTCATATCATGTAATGGCACCATCCTGTGCTCACAACAACCTTAAATACACTACACTATATATACCTAGGTAAATACAGACCTATACTTATGTAATAATATACACTTTTATACCTAACTACAAAAAAGTAGGCTTAACAACAACATGCATTTCAATGGGAATCTGGGAACAAGTAGCGAATATGACGTCGAAAATTGCGCTCCATCATCCGAGATCATCACCTCAGCTTTGAGAATAACTAACAGCTAAAATCGTTGAAATTTTCAAATTTTCAAACTCTATCAGCCAATAGGACGAACGTTTCTAATTCCAACTTTCCTCTCTCGCCTACAACCGATCGACCGCAAATCAAGAAAATCGCCATGGCTGCAGCACGAACAACGAACGGTATTAGAAACATTTGGACAAGGCATACGCACCTCAAGGTAAGGAAAACACCGTTTTAGCACTTCTCGAGAGAGATACGAAACCGGTACTGTATATTTTTGCTCAAGAAAATGGTAAATAAAAAGTTAAATCCTATTTGGCACATTTTGTTTCGATCGGGGCCCCAAAAAATGGCTTTGAAATGACATGTTCGCAACATTTCTAAGCAAAACAAATGCATTTGCAGGCGGGCAAATGCATTTGCATGGGAAATAAATTTATTTTGAGCTTGGAAAAATGTGTTTTCACGCAAAATGATGCATTTGTATGTGAAATAATTTTATTTTGAGCTGAAAAAATGTGTTTTTACGCAAAACAAAGCATTTGCATGGAAAATAATTTTATTTTGAGTTGAAAAAATAGTGTTTTCACGCAAAACAATGCATTTGTATGGGAAATAATTTTATTTTGAGCCGAAAAAAATGTGTTTTTATGCAAAACAGTGCATTTGTATGGGAAATAATTTTATTTTGGGCCAAAAAAAATGTGTTTTTATGCAAAACAATGCATTTTCAGACAATTTCAAAATTAAAAAGTTGAAGAAATTTAAATCTTGTATTTGCATTTAGGAAGCCAGAGCCTGCGTCGCCTGACTCCGTACGAGAAACACTTTTTAGCCAAACGCCTCCCGTTGAACTTCCCCATCACCACCGCCATCAGGTTCGTGACGGACGACATCTACTGGCAAAAACGATGCCTCAACCTGTGGGAGATCTGCGACTTGACGCGCTACTACGGCTCCTGGAAAGTGATGTGTCTGCAACGCACCATCGAGCAGCTCATCGAGGAATACGTGCCGGACGGCGCCGAGGAACAGCTCAAACAGCTCAAATCGCTCATCGTGGCCGCCAACAAATTCATCAAACGCCTCACCGTCGGCCACCTCAACGCCGTGTCCACCATCGACGAAGCCAAGCGATTGACGCAGGAAGAATACCGGCTGAGCTTCGAGTCCATCTTGGCCAACCTGCCGCACTTGGAGGAGCTCAGCGTGACGTATTGCCCGAACAAATGCGGCCAGGACTTCGACTGGTTCATGTCGCGACTCACGTACGACGAGGTCAAGTCGCTGAGCGCCGCCATCATGCCGTGCTACAACCTGCGCGTGTTTGAGCTGCACAAGAGCGAGCTGGACTGCGTCAAGATCAATTTGCTCATCCAGGGCTTGATGCATTTGCCGGCGCTCGAGTCGTTGCTGCTGCCGCACAACTTGATCGGCGACAAGGGCGCCTTTTGCATCGCCAAACTGCTCTCGTCGTCGCCGAAGCTCGCCCGCTTGAACCTCACGAACAATCAGATCGGGCCGGTCGGCGCCGAGGCGATCGCGTTTGTGCTCACAAAGAATAACTCGTTGAAGGAACTCGGGCTGCGACTGAATACGCTGCAGGAGAAGGGCTGCACGGCCCTGCTGCGCGCCATGGCCGTGAACAAGGGGCTGCAGAAGCTGAATTTGGCGTCGAACCAGATGGGGGAGAAGTCGGCCGAGATTGGCGGCCAAATACTCCGGTTTAATCGCACGCTCACGGAACTGGATTTCTCCTGCAATCTCGATATAGGAATGGTAATTGATTAATTTAAAAATTTAAAAATTATTAAATGTTTTTTTAACATTTCCAAGGTGGGTGGTGTGGACATTTTCGAAGGACTCGAGAAGAACAGCACGCTCGTCGAGATGGATTTGCGCTGGTGCAATTGCGGCCGCGAAACTGAATATTACGTTGATCAGCTTTTGAAGAACAACCGCAATAAATGTCATTGAAAAAAAAAAACACAAAGAAAGAAATAAAGAAAAATCAAAATTTGTCTCTCCAATTTTTCTGTGCATTTATTTGTTTCGTTTTTAGGCCAAAAAATTCACTTTAAGGCCAAAAAAACTCACTTTTAGGCAAAAAAAAACCTCACAAAAAATAAATTTTTAGACAAGTCTAAAGATATGTCTGAAATGTATTTTTTTTTGTCTGAAAATGCATTTTTTTGTTGTCTGAAAATGCATTTTTTTTGTCTGAAAATGATTGTGCAATCACATTCTTACAATCAAAAATGCGTTTTGTAACAAACGTTACGTTACGTCACGTCACTTCACGGGCACGTTAGTTTAAGGGCACATTAGGTTAAGGGCACATTAGGTTAGGTTAAGGCCCGTTAGGTTAAGGGCACATTAGGTTAGGTCAAGGCACGTTAGGTTAAGGGCACGTTAGGTTAGGTTAAGGCACGTTAGGTTAGGTTAAGGCACGTTAGGTTAGGTTAAGGCACGTTAGGTTAAGGGCACATTGGGTTAGGTTAAGGCACGTTAGGTTAGGTTAAGGCACGTTAGGTTAAGGGCACATTAGATTACGATTTTGTTCAAAAAGTCAAAATTTATCAAAAAAATTGATAATTTGGCCGACATTTATCAAAAAAATTGATAATTCGGCCGACATTTATCAAAAAAATTGATAATTCGGCCGACATTTATCAAAAAAATTTTGAATTTGGTCAAAATTTATTTATTTATTCCAAAAACTGAGTATTTGGTCAAAATTTATTTATTCCAAAAATTGAGTATTTGGTCAAAATTTATGTATCAAAAAAATTTTGAATTTGGTCAAAATTTATTTATTCCAAAAAGTGAGTATTGGGTCAAAATTTATTTATTCATTCAAAAAATTGAGAATTTGGTTAAAATTTATTTATTCATTCAAAAAATTGAGAATTTGGTCAAAATTTATTTATTTATTCATTCAAAAAATTGAGAATTTGGTCAAAATTCGGAGGAAATTTACAAAACAGTTTAAAATTTACAAAAACCGTTTGAAATTTTATCAATGTCATCAAAAATCGCAATTCATCAAAATCTTATCTCAAACACTCGAAATTGAGCAATAAAATTGAGAATTTGGTCAAAATTAAACAAATTCGGAAAAAATTTGCAAAAACCGTTTGAAATTCGTTCGAAATTCGTTCGCAATTCATCCAAAAAATGAAGAATTTGGTCTCAAATTTGAGGAATAATTATTCGAAAATTCAAAGAAATTGAGAATGTGGTCAAATATTACTCAAAAATAATCAAAACAACATTCAAATTCAAATTCAAGTTGGTGTTTATTAACAGTCAATACAACTTAACCGACGGCAGAATTCACTCGTTGTTTCAAACCAATTCAAAGTACAATCCGATTCGTTCGTTGAAATCACGAAATTCGACAAAATGGCTCCTCGCCTCGCCTCGCCTCGCCTCGCCTCGCTCGAGCTCTTCACCCGATCAGCTCATATCATGTAATGGCACCATCCTGTGCTCACAACAACCTTAAATACACTACACTATATATACCTAGGTAAATACAGACCTATACTTATATAATAATATACACTTTTATACCTAACTACAAAAAAGTAGGCTTAACAACAACATGCATTTCAATGGGAATCTGGGAACAAGTAGCGAATATGACGTCGAAAATTGCGCTCCATCATCCGAGATCATCACCTCAGCTTTGAGAATAACTAACAGCTAAAATCGTTGAAATTTTCAAATTTTCAAACTCTATCAGCCAATAGGACGAACGTTTCTAATTCCAACTTTCCTCTCTCGCCTACAACCGATCGACCGCAAATCAAGAAAATCGCCATGGCTGCAGCACGAACAACGAACGGTATTAGAAACATTTGGACAAGGCATACGCACCTCAAGGTAAGGAAAACACCGTTTTAGCACTTCTCGAGAGAGATACGAAACCGGTACTGTATATTTTTGCTCAAGAAAATGGTAAATAAAAAGTTAAATCCTATTTGGCACATTTTGTTTCGATCGGGGCCCCAAAAAATGGCTTTGAAATGACATGTTCGCAACATTTCTAAGCAAAACAAATGCATTTGCAGGCGGGCAAATGCATTTGCATGGGAAATAAATTTATTTTGAGCTTGGAAAAATGTGTTTTCACGCAAAATGATGCATTTGTATGTGAAATAATTTTATTTTGAGCTGAAAAAATGTGTTTTTACGCAAAACAAAGCATTTGCATGGAAAATAATTTTATTTTGAGTTGAAAAAATAGTGTTTTCACGCAAAACAATGCATTTGTATGGGAAATAATTTTATTTTGAGCCGAAAAAAATGTGTTTTTATGCAAAACAGTGCATTTGTATGGGAAATAATTTTATTTTGGGCCAAAAAAAATGTGTTTTTATGCAAAACAATGCATTTTCAGACAATTTCAAAATTAAAAAGTTGAAGAAATTTAAATCTTGTATTTGCATTTAGGAAGCCAGAGCCTGCGTCGCCTGACTCCGTACGAGAAACACTTTTTAGCCAAACGCCTCCCGTTGAACTTCCCCATCACCACCGCCATCAGGTTCGTGACGGACGACATCTACTGGCAAAAACGATGCCTCAACCTGTGGGAGATCTGCGACTTGACGCGCTACTACGGCTCCTGGAAAGTGATGTGTCTGCAACGCACCATCGAGCAGCTCATCGAGGAATACGTGCCGGACGGCGCCGAGGAACAGCTCAAACAGCTCAAATCGCTCATCGTGGCCGCCAACAAATTCATCAAACGCCTCACCGTCGGCCACCTCAACGCCGTGTCCACCATCGACGAAGCCAAGCGATTGACGCAGGAAGAATACCGGCTGAGCTTCGAGTCCATCTTGGCCAACCTGCCGCACTTGGAGGAGCTCAGCGTGACGTATTGCCCGAACAAATGCGGCCAGGACTTCGACTGGTTCATGTCGCGACTCACGTACGACGAGGTCAAGTCGCTGAGCGCCGCCATCATGCCGTGCTACAACCTGCGCGTGTTTGAGCTGCACAAGAGCGAGCTGGACTGCGTCAAGATCAATTTGCTCATCCAGGGCTTGATGCATTTGCCGGCGCTCGAGTCGTTGCTGCTGCCGCACAACTTGATCGGCGACAAGGGCGCCTTTTGCATCGCCAAACTGCTCTCGTCGTCGCCGAAGCTCGCCCGCTTGAACCTCACGAACAATCAGATCGGGCCGGTCGGCGCCGAGGCGATCGCGTTTGTGCTCACAAAGAATAACTCGTTGAAGGAACTCGGGCTGCGACTGAATACGCTGCAGGAGAAGGGCTGCACGGCCCTGCTGCGCGCCATGGCCGTGAACAAGGGGCTGCAGAAGCTGAATTTGGCGTCGAACCAGATGGGGGAGAAGTCGGCCGAGATTGGCGGCCAAATACTCCGGTTTAATCGCACGCTCACGGAACTGGATTTCTCCTGCAATCTCGATATAGGAATGGTAATTGATTAATTTAAAAATTTAAAAATTATTAAATGTTTTTTTAACATTTCCAAGGTGGGTGGTGTGGACATTTTCGAAGGACTCGAGAAGAACAGCACGCTCGTCGAGATGGATTTGCGCTGGTGCAATTGCGGCCGCGAAACTGAATATTACGTTGATCAGCTTTTGAAGAACAACCGCAATAAATGTCATTGAAAAAAAAAAACACAAAGAAAGAAATAAAGAAAAATCAAAATTTGTCTCTCCAATTTTTCTGTGCATTTATTTGTTTCGTTTTTAGGCCAAAAAATTCACTTTAAGGCCAAAAAAACTCACTTTTAGGCAAAAAAAAACCTCACAAAAAATAAATTTTTAGACAAGTCTGAAAATGTATTTTTTTTTGTCTGAAAATCCATTTTTTTTTGTCTGAAAATGCATTTTTTTGTTGTCTGAAAATGCATTTTTTTTGTCTGAAAATGATTGTGCAATCACATTCTTACAATCAAAAATGCGTTTTGTAACAAACGTTACGTTACGTCACGTCACTTCACGGGCACGTTAGTTTAAGGGCACATTAGGTTAAGGGCACATTAGGTTAGGTTAAGGCCCGTTAGGTTAAGGGCACATTAGGTTAGGTCAAGGCACGTTAGGTTAAGGGCACGTTAGGTTAGGTTAAGGCACGTTAGGTTAGGTTAAGGCACGTTAGGTTAGGTTAAGGCACGTTAGGTTAAGGGCACATTGGGTTAGGTTAAGGCACGTTAGGTTAGGTTAAGGCACGTTAGGTTAAGGGCACATTAGATTACGATTTTGTTCAAAAAGTCAAAATTTATCAAAAAAATTGATAATTTGGCCGACATTTATCAAAAAAATTGATAATTCGGCCGACATTTATCAAAAAAATTGATAATTCGGCCGACATTTATCAAAAAAATTTTGAATTTGGTCAAAATTTATTTATTTATTCCAAAAACTGAGTATTTGGTCAAAATTTATTTATTCCAAAAATTGAGTATTTGGTCAAAATTTATGTATCAAAAAAATTTTGAATTTGGTCAAAATTTATTTATTCCAAAAAGTGAGTATTGGGTCAAAATTTATTTATTCATTCAAAAAATTGAGAATTTGGTTAAAATTTATTTATTCATTCAAAAAATTGAGAATTTGGTCAAAATTTATTTATTTATTCATTCAAAAAATTGAGAATTTGGTCAAAATTCGGAGGAAATTTACAAAACAGTTTAAAATTTACAAAAACCGTTTGAAATTTTATCAATGTCATCAAAAATCGCAATTCATCAAAATCTTATCTCAAACACTCGAAATTGAGCAATAAAATTGAGAATTTGGTCAAAATTAAACAAATTCGGAAAAAATTTGCAAAAACCGTTTGAAATTCGTTCGCAATTCATCCAAAAAATGAAGAATTTGGTCTCAAATTTGAGGAATAATTATTCGAAAATTCAAAGAAATTGAGAATGTGGTCAAATATTACTCAAAAATAATCAAAACAACATTCAAATTCAAATTCAAGTTGGTGTTTATTAACAGTCAATACAACTTAACCGACGGCAGAATTCACTCGTTGTTTCAAACCAATTCAAAGTACAATCCGATTCGTTCGTTGAAATCACGAAATTCGACAAAATGGCTCCTCGCCTCGCCTCGCCTCGCCTCGCCTCGCTCGAGCTCTTCACCCGATCAGCTCATATCATGTAATGGCACCATCCTGTGCTCACAACAACCTTAAATACACTACACTATATATACCTAGGTAAATACAGACCTATACTTATGTAATAATATACACTTTTATACCTAACTACAAAAAAGTAGGCTTAACAACAACATGCATTTCAATGGGAATCTGGGAACAAGTAGCGAATATGACGTCGAAAATTGCGCTCCATCATCCGAGATCATCACCTCAGCTTTGAGAATAACTAACAGCTAAAATCGTTGAAATTTTCAAATTTTCAAACTCTATCAGCCAATAGGACGAACGTTTCTAATTCCAACTTTCCTCTCTCGCCTACAACCGATCGACCGCAAATCAAGAAAATCGCCATGGCTGCAGCACGAACAACGAACGGTATTAGAAACATTTGGACAAGGCATACGCACCTCAAGGTAAGGAAAACACCGTTTTAGCACTTCTCGAGAGAGATACGAAACCGGTACTGTATATTTTTGCTCAAGAAAATGGTAAATAAAAAGTTAAATCCTATTTGGCACATTTTGTTTCGATCGGGGCCCCAAAAAATGGCTTTGAAATGACATGTTCGCAACATTTCTAAGCAAAACAAATGCATTTGCAGGCGGGCAAATGCATTTGCATGGGAAATAAATTTATTTTGAGCTTGGAAAAATGTGTTTTCACGCAAAATGATGCATTTGTATGTGAAATAATTTTATTTTGAGCTGAAAAAATGTGTTTTTACGCAAAACAAAGCATTTGCATGGAAAATAATTTTATTTTGAGTTGAAAAAATAGTGTTTTCACGCAAAACAATGCATTTGTATGGGAAATAATTTTATTTTGAGCCGAAAAAAATGTGTTTTTATGCAAAACAGTGCATTTGTATGGGAAATAATTTTATTTTGGGCCAAAAAAAATGTGTTTTTATGCAAAACAATGCATTTTCAGACAATTTCAAAATTAAAAAGTTGAAGAAATTTAAATCTTGTATTTGCATTTAGGAAGCCAGAGCCTGCGTCGCCTGACTCCGTACGAGAAACACTTTTTAGCCAAACGCCTCCCGTTGAACTTCCCCATCACCACCGCCATCAGGTTCGTGACGGACGACATCTACTGGCAAAAACGATGCCTCAACCTGTGGGAGATCTGCGACTTGACGCGCTACTACGGCTCCTGGAAAGTGATGTGTCTGCAACGCACCATCGAGCAGCTCATCGAGGAATACGTGCCGGACGGCGCCGAGGAACAGCTCAAACAGCTCAAATCGCTCATCGTGGCCGCCAACAAATTCATCAAACGCCTCACCGTCGGCCACCTCAACGCCGTGTCCACCATCGACGAAGCCAAGCGATTGACGCAGGAAGAATACCGGCTGAGCTTCGAGTCCATCTTGGCCAACCTGCCGCACTTGGAGGAGCTCAGCGTGACGTATTGCCCGAACAAATGCGGCCAGGACTTCGACTGGTTCATGTCGCGACTCACGTACGACGAGGTCAAGTCGCTGAGCGCCGCCATCATGCCGTGCTACAACCTGCGCGTGTTTGAGCTGCACAAGAGCGAGCTGGACTGCGTCAAGATCAATTTGCTCATCCAGGGCTTGATGCATTTGCCGGCGCTCGAGTCGTTGCTGCTGCCGCACAACTTGATCGGCGACAAGGGCGCCTTTTGCATCGCCAAACTGCTCTCGTCGTCGCCGAAGCTCGCCCGCTTGAACCTCACGAACAATCAGATCGGGCCGGTCGGCGCCGAGGCGATCGCGTTTGTGCTCACAAAGAATAACTCGTTGAAGGAACTCGGGCTGCGACTGAATACGCTGCAGGAGAAGGGCTGCACGGCCCTGCTGCGCGCCATGGCCGTGAACAAGGGGCTGCAGAAGCTGAATTTGGCGTCGAACCAGATGGGGGAGAAGTCGGCCGAGATTGGCGGCCAAATACTCCGGTTTAATCGCACGCTCACGGAACTGGATTTCTCCTGCAATCTCGATATAGGAATGGTAATTGATTAATTTAAAAATTTAAAAATTATTAAATGTTTTTTTAACATTTCCAAGGTGGGTGGTGTGGACATTTTCGAAGGACTCGAGAAGAACAGCACGCTCGTCGAGATGGATTTGCGCTGGTGCAATTGCGGCCGCGAAACTGAATATTACGTTGATCAGCTTTTGAAGAACAACCGCAATAAATGTCATTGAAAAAAAAAAACACAAAGAAAGAAATAAAGAAAAATCAAAATTTGTCTCTCCAATTTTTCTGTGCATTTATTTGTTTCGTTTTTAGGCCAAAAAATTCACTTTAAGGCCAAAAAAACTCACTTTTAGGCAAAAAAAAACCTCACAAAAAATAAATTTTTAGACAAGTCTGAAAATGTATTTTTTTTTGTCTGAAAATCCATTTTTTTTTGTCTGAAAATGCATTTTTTTGTTGTCTGAAAATGCATTTTTTTTGTCTGAAAATGATTGTGCAATCACATTCTTACAATCAAAAATGCGTTTTGTAACAAACGTTACGTTACGTCACGTCACTTCACGGGCACGTTAGTTTAAGGGCACATTAGGTTAAGGGCACATTAGGTTAGGTTAAGGCCCGTTAGGTTAAGGGCACATTAGGTTAGGTCAAGGCACGTTAGGTTAAGGGCACGTTAGGTTAGGTTAAGGCACGTTAGGTTAGGTTAAGGCACGTTAGGTTAGGTTAAGGCACGTTAGGTTAAGGGCACATTGGGTTAGGTTAAGGCACGTTAGGTTAGGTTAAGGCACGTTAGGTTAAGGGCACATTAGATTACGATTTTGTTCAAAAAGTCAAAATTTATCAAAAAAATTGATAATTTGGCCGACATTTATCAAAAAAATTGATAATTCGGCCGACATTTATCAAAAAAATTGATAATTCGGCCGACATTTATCAAAAAAATTTTGAATTTGGTCAAAATTTATTTATTTATTCCAAAAACTGAGTATTTGGTCAAAATTTATTTATTCCAAAAATTGAGTATTTGGTCAAAATTTATGTATCAAAAAAATTTTGAATTTGGTCAAAATTTATTTATTCCAAAAAGTGAGTATTGGGTCAAAATTTATTTATTCATTCAAAAAATTGAGAATTTGGTTAAAATTTATTTATTCATTCAAAAAATTGAGAATTTGGTCAAAATTTATTTATTTATTCATTCAAAAAATTGAGAATTTGGTCAAAATTCGGAGGAAATTTACAAAACAGTTTAAAATTTACAAAAACCGTTTGAAATTTTATCAATGTCATCAAAAATCGCAATTCATCAAAATCTTATCTCAAACACTCGAAATTGAGCAATAAAATTGAGAATTTGGTCAAAATTAAACAAATTCGGAAAAAATTTGCAAAAACCGTTTGAAATTCGTTCGCAATTCATCCAAAAAATGAAGAATTTGGTCTCAAATTTGAGGAATAATTATTCGAAAATTCAAAGAAATTGAGAATGTGGTCAAATATTACTCAAAAATAATCAAAACAACATTCAAATTCAAATTCAAGTTGGTGTTTATTAACAGTCAATACAACTTAACCGACGGCAGAATTCACTCGTTGTTTCAAACCAATTCAAAGTACAATCCGATTCGTTCGTTGAAATCACGAAATTCGACAAAATGGCTCCTCGCCTCGCCTCGCCTCGCCTCGCCTCGCTCGAGCTCTTCACCCGATCAGCTCATATCATGTAATGGCACCATCCTGTGCTCACAACAACCTTAAATACACTACACTATATATACCTAGGTAAATACAGACCTATACTTATGTAATAATATACACTTTTATACCTAACTACAAAAAAGTAGGCTTAACAACAACATGCATTTCAATGGGAATCTGGGAACAAGTAGCGAATATGACGTCGAAAATTGCGCTCCATCATCCGAGATCATCACCTCAGCTTTGAGAATAACTAACAGCTAAAATCGTTGAAATTTTCAAATTTTCAAACTCTATCAGCCAATAGGACGAACGTTTCTAATTCCAACTTTCCTCTCTCGCCTACAACCGATCGACCGCAAATCAAGAAAATCGCCATGGCTGCAGCACGAACAACGAACGGTATTAGAAACATTTGGACAAGGCATACGCACCTCAAGGTAAGGAAAACACCGTTTTAGCACTTCTCGAGAGAGATACGAAACCGGTACTGTATATTTTTGCTCAAGAAAATGGTAAATAAAAAGTTAAATCCTATTTGGCACATTTTGTTTCGATCGGGGCCCCAAAAAATGGCTTTGAAATGACATGTTCGCAACATTTCTAAGCAAAACAAATGCATTTGCAGGCGGGCAAATGCATTTGCATGGGAAATAAATTTATTTTGAGCTTGGAAAAATGTGTTTTCACGCAAAATGATGCATTTGTATGTGAAATAATTTTATTTTGAGCTGAAAAAATGTGTTTTTACGCAAAACAAAGCATTTGCATGGAAAATAATTTTATTTTGAGTTGAAAAAATAGTGTTTTCACGCAAAACAATGCATTTGTATGGGAAATAATTTTATTTTGAGCCGAAAAAAATGTGTTTTTATGCAAAACAGTGCATTTGTATGGGAAATAATTTTATTTTGGGCCAAAAAAAATGTGTTTTTATGCAAAACAATGCATTTTCAGACAATTTCAAAATTAAAAAGTTGAAGAAATTTAAATCTTGTATTTGCATTTAGGAAGCCAGAGCCTGCGTCGCCTGACTCCGTACGAGAAACACTTTTTAGCCAAACGCCTCCCGTTGAACTTCCCCATCACCACCGCCATCAGGTTCGTGACGGACGACATCTACTGGCAAAAACGATGCCTCAACCTGTGGGAGATCTGCGACTTGACGCGCTACTACGGCTCCTGGAAAGTGATGTGTCTGCAACGCACCATCGAGCAGCTCATCGAGGAATACGTGCCGGACGGCGCCGAGGAACAGCTCAAACAGCTCAAATCGCTCATCGTGGCCGCCAACAAATTCATCAAACGCCTCACCGTCGGCCACCTCAACGCCGTGTCCACCATCGACGAAGCCAAGCGATTGACGCAGGAAGAATACCGGCTGAGCTTCGAGTCCATCTTGGCCAACCTGCCGCACTTGGAGGAGCTCAGCGTGACGTATTGCCCGAACAAATGCGGCCAGGACTTCGACTGGTTCATGTCGCGACTCACGTACGACGAGGTCAAGTCGCTGAGCGCCGCCATCATGCCGTGCTACAACCTGCGCGTGTTTGAGCTGCACAAGAGCGAGCTGGACTGCGTCAAGATCAATTTGCTCATCCAGGGCTTGATGCATTTGCCGGCGCTCGAGTCGTTGCTGCTGCCGCACAACTTGATCGGCGACAAGGGCGCCTTTTGCATCGCCAAACTGCTCTCGTCGTCGCCGAAGCTCGCCCGCTTGAACCTCACGAACAATCAGATCGGGCCGGTCGGCGCCGAGGCGATCGCGTTTGTGCTCACAAAGAATAACTCGTTGAAGGAACTCGGGCTGCGACTGAATACGCTGCAGGAGAAGGGCTGCACGGCCCTGCTGCGCGCCATGGCCGTGAACAAGGGGCTGCAGAAGCTGAATTTGGCGTCGAACCAGATGGGGGAGAAGTCGGCCGAGATTGGCGGCCAAATACTCCGGTTTAATCGCACGCTCACGGAACTGGATTTCTCCTGCAATCTCGATATAGGAATGGTAATTGATTAATTTAAAAATTTAAAAATTATTAAATGTTTTTTTAACATTTCCAAGGTGGGTGGTGTGGACATTTTCGAAGGACTCGAGAAGAACAGCACGCTCGTCGAGATGGATTTGCGCTGGTGCAATTGCGGCCGCGAAACTGAATATTACGTTGATCAGCTTTTGAAGAACAACCGCAATAAATGTCATTGAAAAAAAAAAACACAAAGAAAGAAATAAAGAAAAATCAAAATTTGTCTCTCCAATTTTTCTGTGCATTTATTTGTTTCGTTTTTAGGCCAAAAAATTCACTTTAAGGCCAAAAAAACTCACTTTTAGGCAAAAAAAAACCTCACAAAAAATAAATTTTTAGACAAGTCTGAAAATGTATTTTTTTTTGTCTGAAAATCCATTTTTTTTTGTCTGAAAATGCATTTTTTTGTTGTCTGAAAATGCATTTTTTTTGTCTGAAAATGATTGTGCAATCACATTCTTACAATCAAAAATGCGTTTTGTAACAAACGTTACGTTACGTCACGTCACTTCACGGGCACGTTAGTTTAAGGGCACATTAGGTTAAGGGCACATT
Organism: Strigamia acuminata; assembly: GCA_949358305.1. Classification (NCBI taxonomy): domain Eukaryota; kingdom Metazoa; phylum Arthropoda; class Chilopoda; order Geophilomorpha; family Linotaeniidae; genus Strigamia; species Strigamia acuminata. The sequence goes on from OX442314.1 coordinate 2,949,822, forward strand.
AGGTTAGGTTAAGGCCCGTTAGGTTAAGGGCACATTAGGTTAGGTCAAGGCACGTTAGGTTAAGGGCACGTTAGGTTAGGTTAAGGCACGTTAGGTTAGGTTAAGGCACGTTAGGTTAGGTTAAGGCACGTTAGGTTAAGGGCACATTGGGTTAGGTTAAGGCACGTTAGGTTAGGTTAAGGCACGTTAGGTTAAGGGCACATTAGATTACGATTTTGTTCAAAAAGTCAAAATTTATCAAAAAAATTGATAATTTGGCCGACATTTATCAAAAAAATTGATAATTCGGCCGACATTTATCAAAAAAATTGATAATTCGGCCGACATTTATCAAAAAAATTTTGAATTTGGTCAAAATTTATTTATTTATTCCAAAAACTGAGTATTTGGTCAAAATTTATTTATTCCAAAAATTGAGTATTTGGTCAAAATTTATGTATCAAAAAAATTTTGAATTTGGTCAAAATTTATTTATTCCAAAAAGTGAGTATTGGGTCAAAATTTATTTATTCATTCAAAAAATTGAGAATTTGGTTAAAATTTATTTATTCATTCAAAAAATTGAGAATTTGGTCAAAATTTATTTATTTATTCATTCAAAAAATTGAGAATTTGGTCAAAATTCGGAGGAAATTTACAAAACAGTTTAAAATTTACAAAAACCGTTTGAAATTTTATCAATGTCATCAAAAATCGCAATTCATCAAAATCTTATCTCAAACACTCGAAATTGAGCAATAAAATTGAGAATTTGGTCAAAATTAAACAAATTCGGAAAAAATTTGCAAAAACCGTTTGAAATTCGTTCGCAATTCATCCAAAAAATGAAGAATTTGGTCTCAAATTTGAGGAATAATTATTCGAAAATTCAAAGAAATTGAGAATGTGGTCAAATATTACTCAAAAATAATCAAAACAACATTCAAATTCAAATTCAAGTTGGTGTTTATTAACAGTCAATACAACTTAACCGACGGCAGAATTCACTCGTTGTTTCAAACCAATTCAAAGTACAATCCGATTCGTTCGTTGAAATCACGAAATTCGACAAAATGGCTCCTCGCCTCGCCTCGCCTCGCCTCGCCTCGCTCGAGCTCTTCACCCGATCAGCTCATATCATGTAATGGCACCATCCTGTGCTCACAACAACCTTAAATACACTACACTATATATACCTAGGTAAATACAGACCTATACTTATGTAATAATATACACTTTTATACCTAACTACAAAAAAGTAGGCTTAACAACAACATGCATTTCAATGGGAATCTGGGAACAAGTAGCGAATATGACGTCGAAAATTGCGCTCCATCATCCGAGATCATCACCTCAGCTTTGAGAATAACTAACAGCTAAAATCGTTGAAATTTTCAAATTTTCAAACTCTATCAGCCAATAGGACGAACGTTTCTAATTCCAACTTTCCTCTCTCGCCTACAACCGATCGACCGCAAATCAAGAAAATCGCCATGGCTGCAGCACGAACAACGAACGGTATTAGAAACATTTGGACAAGGCATACGCACCTCAAGGTAAGGAAAACACCGTTTTAGCACTTCTCGAGAGAGATACGAAACCGGTACTGTATATTTTTGCTCAAGAAAATGGTAAATAAAAAGTTAAATCCTATTTGGCACATTTTGTTTCGATCGGGGCCCCAAAAAATGGCTTTGAAATGACATGTTCGCAACATTTCTAAGCAAAACAAATGCATTTGCAGGCGGGCAAATGCATTTGCATGGGAAATAAATTTATTTTGAGCTTGGAAAAATGTGTTTTCACGCAAAATGATGCATTTGTATGTGAAATAATTTTATTTTGAGCTGAAAAAATGTGTTTTTACGCAAAACAAAGCATTTGCATGGAAAATAATTTTATTTTGAGTTGAAAAAATAGTGTTTTCACGCAAAACAATGCATTTGTATGGGAAATAATTTTATTTTGAGCCGAAAAAAATGTGTTTTTATGCAAAACAGTGCATTTGTATGGGAAATAATTTTATTTTGGGCCAAAAAAAATGTGTTTTTATGCAAAACAATGCATTTTCAGACAATTTCAAAATTAAAAAGTTGAAGAAATTTAAATCTTGTATTTGCATTTAGGAAGCCAGAGCCTGCGTCGCCTGACTCCGTACGAGAAACACTTTTTAGCCAAACGCCTCCCGTTGAACTTCCCCATCACCACCGCCATCAGGTTCGTGACGGACGACATCTACTGGCAAAAACGATGCCTCAACCTGTGGGAGATCTGCGACTTGACGCGCTACTACGGCTCCTGGAAAGTGATGTGTCTGCAACGCACCATCGAGCAGCTCATCGAGGAATACGTGCCGGACGGCGCCGAGGAACAGCTCAAACAGCTCAAATCGCTCATCGTGGCCGCCAACAAATTCATCAAACGCCTCACCGTCGGCCACCTCAACGCCGTGTCCACCATCGACGAAGCCAAGCGATTGACGCAGGAAGAATACCGGCTGAGCTTCGAGTCCATCTTGGCCAACCTGCCGCACTTGGAGGAGCTCAGCGTGACGTATTGCCCGAACAAATGCGGCCAGGACTTCGACTGGTTCATGTCGCGACTCACGTACGACGAGGTCAAGTCGCTGAGCGCCGCCATCATGCCGTGCTACAACCTGCGCGTGTTTGAGCTGCACAAGAGCGAGCTGGACTGCGTCAAGATCAATTTGCTCATCCAGGGCTTGATGCATTTGCCGGCGCTCGAGTCGTTGCTGCTGCCGCACAACTTGATCGGCGACAAGGGCGCCTTTTGCATCGCCAAACTGCTCTCGTCGTCGCCGAAGCTCGCCCGCTTGAACCTCACGAACAATCAGATCGGGCCGGTCGGCGCCGAGGCGATCGCGTTTGTGCTCACAAAGAATAACTCGTTGAAGGAACTCGGGCTGCGACTGAATACGCTGCAGGAGAAGGGCTGCACGGCCCTGCTGCGCGCCATGGCCGTGAACAAGGGGCTGCAGAAGCTGAATTTGGCGTCGAACCAGATGGGGGAGAAGTCGGCCGAGATTGGCGGCCAAATACTCCGGTTTAATCGCACGCTCACGGAACTGGATTTCTCCTGCAATCTCGATATAGGAATGGTAATTGATTAATTTAAAAATTTAAAAATTATTAAATGTTTTTTTAACATTTCCAAGGTGGGTGGTGTGGACATTTTCGAAGGACTCGAGAAGAACAGCACGCTCGTCGAGATGGATTTGCGCTGGTGCAATTGCGGCCGCGAAACTGAATATTACGTTGATCAGCTTTTGAAGAACAACCGCAATAAATGTCATTGAAAAAAAAAAACACAAAGAAAGAAATAAAGAAAAATCAAAATTTGTCTCTCCAATTTTTCTGTGCATTTATTTGTTTCGTTTTTAGGCCAAAAAATTCACTTTAAGGCCAAAAAAACTCACTTTTAGGCAAAAAAAAACCTCACAAAAAATAAATTTTTAGACAAGTCTGAAAATGTATTTTTTTTTGTCTGAAAATCCATTTTTTTTTGTCTGAAAATGCATTTTTTTGTTGTCTGAAAATGCATTTTTTTTGTCTGAAAATGATTGTGCAATCACATTCTTACAATCAAAAATGCGTTTTGTAACAAACGTTACGTTACGTCACGTCACTTCACGGGCACGTTAGTTTAAGGGCACATTAGGTTAAGGGCACATTAGGTTAGGTTAAGGCCCGTTAGGTTAAGGGCACATTAGGTTAGGTCAAGGCACGTTAGGTTAAGGGCACGTTAGGTTAGGTTAAGGCACGTTAGGTTAGGTTAAGGCACGTTAGGTTAGGTTAAGGCACGTTAGGTTAAGGGCACATTGGGTTAGGTTAAGGCACGTTAGGTTAGGTTAAGGCACGTTAGGTTAAGGGCACATTAGATTACGATTTTGTTCAAAAAGTCAAAATTTATCAAAAAAATTGATAATTTGGCCGACATTTATCAAAAAAATTGATAATTCGGCCGACATTTATCAAAAAAATTGATAATTCGGCCGACATTTATCAAAAAAATTTTGAATTTGGTCAAAATTTATTTATTTATTCCAAAAACTGAGTATTTGGTCAAAATTTATTTATTCCAAAAATTGAGTATTTGGTCAAAATTTATGTATCAAAAAAATTTTGAATTTGGTCAAAATTTATTTATTCCAAAAAGTGAGTATTGGGTCAAAATTTATTTATTCATTCAAAAAATTGAGAATTTGGTTAAAATTTATTTATTCATTCAAAAAATTGAGAATTTGGTCAAAATTTATTTATTTATTCATTCAAAAAATTGAGAATTTGGTCAAAATTCGGAGGAAATTTACAAAACAGTTTAAAATTTACAAAAACCGTTTGAAATTTTATCAATGTCATCAAAAATCGCAATTCATCAAAATCTTATCTCAAACACTCGAAATTGAGCAATAAAATTGAGAATTTGGTCAAAATTAAACAAATTCGGAAAAAATTTGCAAAAACCGTTTGAAATTCGTTCGCAATTCATCCAAAAAATGAAGAATTTGGTCTCAAATTTGAGGAATAATTATTCGAAAATTCAAAGAAATTGAGAATGTGGTCAAATATTACTCAAAAATAATCAAAACAACATTCAAATTCAAATTCAAGTTGGTGTTTATTAACAGTCAATACAACTTAACCGACGGCAGAATTCACTCGTTGTTTCAAACCAATTCAAAGTACAATCCGATTCGTTCGTTGAAATCACGAAATTCGACAAAATGGCTCCTCGCCTCGCCTCGCCTCGCCTCGCCTCGCTCGAGCTCTTCACCCGATCAGCTCATATCATGTAATGGCACCATCCTGTGCTCACAACAACCTTAAATACACTACACTATATATACCTAGGTAAATACAGACCTATACTTATGTAATAATATACACTTTTATACCTAACTACAAAAAAGTAGGCTTAACAACAACATGCATTTCAATGGGAATCTGGGAACAAGTAGCGAATATGACGTCGAAAATTGCGCTCCATCATCCGAGATCATCACCTCAGCTTTGAGAATAACTAACAGCTAAAATCGTTGAAATTTTCAAATTTTCAAACTCTATCAGCCAATAGGACGAACGTTTCTAATTCCAACTTTCCTCTCTCGCCTACAACCGATCGACCGCAAATCAAGAAAATCGCCATGGCTGCAGCACGAACAACGAACGGTATTAGAAACATTTGGACAAGGCATACGCACCTCAAGGTAAGGAAAACACCGTTTTAGCACTTCTCGAGAGAGATACGAAACCGGTACTGTATATTTTTGCTCAAGAAAATGGTAAATAAAAAGTTAAATCCTATTTGGCACATTTTGTTTCGATCGGGGCCCCAAAAAATGGCTTTGAAATGACATGTTCGCAACATTTCTAAGCAAAACAAATGCATTTGCAGGCGGGCAAATGCATTTGCATGGGAAATAAATTTATTTTGAGCTTGGAAAAATGTGTTTTCACGCAAAATGATGCATTTGTATGTGAAATAATTTTATTTTGAGCTGAAAAAATGTGTTTTTACGCAAAACAAAGCATTTGCATGGAAAATAATTTTATTTTGAGTTGAAAAAATAGTGTTTTCACGCAAAACAATGCATTTGTATGGGAAATAATTTTATTTTGAGCCGAAAAAAATGTGTTTTTATGCAAAACAGTGCATTTGTATGGGAAATAATTTTATTTTGGGCCAAAAAAAATGTGTTTTTATGCAAAACAATGCATTTTCAGACAATTTCAAAATTAAAAAGTTGAAGAAATTTAAATCTTGTATTTGCATTTAGGAAGCCAGAGCCTGCGTCGCCTGACTCCGTACGAGAAACACTTTTTAGCCAAACGCCTCCCGTTGAACTTCCCCATCACCACCGCCATCAGGTTCGTGACGGACGACATCTACTGGCAAAAACGATGCCTCAACCTGTGGGAGATCTGCGACTTGACGCGCTACTACGGCTCCTGGAAAGTGATGTGTCTGCAACGCACCATCGAGCAGCTCATCGAGGAATACGTGTCGGACGGCGCCGAGGAACAGCTCAAACAGCTCAAATCGCTCATCGTGGCCGCCAACAAGTTCATCAAACGCCTCACCGTCGGCCACCTCAACGCCGTGTCCACCATCGACGAAGCCAAGCGACTGACGCAGGAAGAATACCGGCTGAGCTTCGAGTCCATCTTGGCCAACCTGCCGCACTTGGAGGAGCTCAGCGTGACGTATTGCCCGAACAAATGCGGCCAGGACTTCGACTGGTTCATGTCGCGACTCACGTACGACGAGGTCAAGTCGCTGAGCGCCGCCATCATGCCGTGCTACAACCTGCGCGTGTTTGAGCTGCACAAGAGCGAGCTGGACTGCGTCAAGATCAATTTGCTCATCCAGGGCTTGATGCATTTGCCGGCGCTCGAGTCGTTGCTGCTGCCGCACAACTTGATCGGCGACAAGGGCGCCTTTTGCATCGCCAAACTGCTCTCGTCGTCGCCGAAGCTCGCCCGCTTGAACCTCACGAACAATCAGATCGGGCCGGTCGGCGCCGAGGCGATCGCGTTTGTGCTCACAAAGAATAACTCGTTGAAGGAACTCGGGCTGCGACTGAATACGCTGCAGGAGAAGGGCTGCACGGCCCTGCTGCGCGCCATGGCCGTGAACAAGGGGCTGCAGAAGCTGAATTTGGCGTCGAATCAGATGGGGGAGAAGTCGGCCGAGATTGCCGGCCAAATACTCCGGTTTAATCGCACGCTCACGGAACTGGATTTCTCCTGCAATCTCGATATAGGAATGGTAATTGATTAATTTAAAAATTTAAAAATTATTAAATGTTTTTTTAACATTTCCAAGGTGGGTGGTGTGGACATTTTCGAAGGACTCGAGAAGAACAGCACGCTCGTCGAGATGGATTTGCGCTGGTGCAATTGCGGCCGCGAAACTGAATATTACGTTGATCAGCTTTTGAAGAACAACCGCAATAAATGTCATTGAAAAAAAAAAACACAAAGAAAGAAATAAAGAAAAATCAAAATTTGTCTCTCCAATTTTTCTGTGCATTTATTTGTTTCGTTTTTAGGCCAAAAAATTCACTTTAAGGCCAAAAAAACTCACTTTTAGGCAAAAAAAAACCTCACAAAAAATAAATTTTTAGACAAGTCTGAAAATGTATTTTTTTTTGTCTGAAAATGCATTTTTTTTTGTCTGAAAATGCATTTTTTTTTGTCTGAAAATGCATTTTATTTGTCTGAAAATGATTGTGCAATCACATTCTTACAATCAAAAATGCGTTTTGTAACAAACGTTACGTTACGTCACGTCACTTCACGGGCACGTTAGTTTAAGGGCACATTAGGTTAAGGGCACATTAGGTTAAGGGCACATTAGGTTAGGTTAAGGCCCGTTAGGTTAAGGGCACATTAGGTTAGGTCAAGGCACGTTAGGTTAAGGGCACGTTAGGTTAGGTTAAGGCACGTTAGGTTAAGGGCACATTGGGTTAGGTTAAGGCACGTTAGGTTAGGTTAAGGCACGTTAGGTTAAGGGCACATTAGATTACGATTTTGTTCAAAAAGTCAAAATTTATCAAAAAAATTGATAATTTGGCCGACATTTATCAAAAAAATTGATAATTCGGCCGACATTTATCAAAAAAATTGATAATTCGGCCGACATTTATCAAAAAAATTTTGAATTTGGTCAAAATTTATTTATTTATTCCAAAAACTGAGTATTTGGTCAAAATTTATTTATTCCAAAAATTGAGTATTTGGTCAAAATTTATGTATCAAAAAAATTTTGAATTTGGTCAAAATTTATTTATTCCAAAAAGTGAGTATTGGGTCAAAATTTATTTATTCATTCAAAAAATTGAGAATTTGGTCAAAATTTATTTATTTATTCATTCAAAAAATTGAGAATTTGGTCAAAATTCGGAGGAAATTTACAAAACAGTTTAAAATTTACAAAAACCGTTTGAAATTTTATCAATGTCATCAAAAATCGCAATTCATCAAAATCTTATCTCAAAACACTCGAAATTGAGCAATAAAATTGAGAATTTGGTCAAAATTAAACAAATTCGGAAAAAATTTGCAAAAACCGTTTGAAATTCGTTCGCAATTCATCCAAAAAATGAAGAATTTGGTCTCAAATTTGAGGAATAATTATTCGAAAATTCAAAGAAATTGAGAATGTGGTCAAATATTACTCAAAAATAATCAAAACAACATTCAAATTCAAATTCAAGTTGGTGTTTATTAACAGTCAATACAACTTAACCGACGGCAGAATTCACTCGTTGTTTCAAACCAATTCAAAGTACAATCCGATTCGTTCGTTGAAATCACGAAATTCGACAAAATGGCTCCTCGCCTCGCCTCGCCTCGCCTCGCTCGAGCTCTTCACCCGATCAGCTCATATCATGTAATGGCACCATCCTGTGCTCACAACAACCTTAAATACACTACACTATATATACCTAGGTATATACAGACCTATACTTATATAATAATATACACTTTTATACCGAACTACAAAAAAGTAGGCTTAACAACAACATGCATTTCAATGGGAATCTGGGAACAAGTAGCGAATGTGACGTTTTTAATGGGACAGGATAATTTGCGGAACCGCGGAACTGGCGGAACAGGCGGAACCGATGGGTTTGTGGAAAACCCGGTATCGCCAATTCTGTGGAAACGGCGGAACGGCGGAACTAGATTGTTTCATTGCCAAATTCCGCTGAACAAGCTGAAATATTGTAATCAAAATATCAAAATTAAACAAAAGTTTAATTAAATAGAAATAACCAAAAACAAAAATAAATAAAAATCAACAAAAATAAAAATAAATAAAAATCAACAAAAATAAAAATAAATAAAAATAACCCAAAATAAAAGTACGATTGAAGTTTTGATACTAAATAATCTTATTTATTTATCATTTTATCACGAGTTTTGTGCCTAAAAAATTAGATTTTACGCCCAACTTTTGTTTTTTACAATAAAAATGGTTTTTCCGTTTGATAAATTCGTTTTACACCGATGCAAATTAATTAATTGAGACAAAAAATTGATTTTGGCCAAAAAAATGAATTTTTGGCCAAAAAAATGAATTTTTGGCCAAAAAAATGAATTTTTGGCCAAAAAAATGAATTTTTGGCCAAAAAAATGAATTTTTGGCCAAAAAAATGAATTTTTGACCAAAAAATTCATTTGTGGTTCGAAAAAGGGTTTTTTGAGTCAGAAAATTGATTTTTGAGTCAAAAAATTCAATTTTGACTGAAAAAACTTAAATTTTGACAGAAAAAAATTAAATTTTGACAGAAAAAAATTAAATTTTGACAGAAAAAAATTAAATTTTGACAGAAAAAAATTAAATTTTTACAGAAAAAAATTAAATTTTGACTCAAAAAATTGAATTTTGACAGAAAAAAATTAAATTTTGACTCAAAAAATTGAATTTTTTTACCAAAAATGAATTTTTTCACCAAAAATGAATTTTTTCACCAAAAATGAAATTTTTCACCAAAAATGAAATTTTTCACCAAAAATGAAATTTTTCACCAAAAATAAAATTTTTCACCAAAAATGAAATTTTTCACCAAAAATGAAATTTTTCACCAAAAATGAAATTTTTCACCAAAAATGAAATTTTTCACCAAAAATAAAATTTTTCACCAAAAATGAAATTTTTCTCCAAAAATGAAATTTTTCACCAAAAATGAAATTTTTCACCAAAAATGAAATTTTTCACCAAAAATGAAATTTTTCACCAAAAATGAAATTTTTCACCAAAAATGAAATTTTTCACCAAAAATGAAATTTTTCACCAAAAATGAAATTTTTCACCAAAAATGAAATTTTTCACCAAAAATCAATTTTTTTGCCAAAATCAATTTTTAGTCTCAATTAATAAATTTGCATCGGTTTAAAACGAATTTATCAAACGGAAAAACTATTTTTATTGAAAAAAACGAAAGTTAGGCATAAAATCTAATTTTTTAGGCACAAAACTCGTGATAAAATGATAAATAAATAAGATTATTTAGTATCAAAACTTCAATCGTACTTTTATTTTGGGTTATTTTTATTTATTTTTATTTTTATTGATTTTTATTTATTTTTGTTTTTGGTAATTTTTATTTAATTAAACTTTTGTTTAATTTTGATATTTTTTTGGCCTGATCACAATATTTCAGCTTGTTCAGCGGAATTTGGCAATGAAACAATCTAGTTCCACCGTTCCGTCGTTTCCACAGAATCGCCAATTCTGCGGAAACGGCGGAACGGCTGAACAATAGCTATGGAGGTCAGGCAAAAATTAATTAAAATTAAAAATTAAAATTTACAAAAGCAATCTTACAAAATTACAAATTCCAAGGTAACGAGTTGGATATTCTTTGTTTTCGATGTTTTTGTTTCAATTTGATAAGTTATGACTAATTTGATACATCAATTTAAATGCCCTACCAAAAGCCCCAAAATCCAAAATTCAGAACTGATTTGTTGAAAATATTTTAACACTTAATGTGAAAAACTCCCCATGACATCCAGCAGTTATAGTCTCAGTGAAATTAATCAACTACGAGTATTTTGTAAGGTTTAAAAAAAAATAACAAGAACTACATAAAATTTATCTACTTGCAACTGCAAAAAGATTTACAACTTTTTAAAATTAGCTTAACACGTAATTACGGTTGCTTTTTTAAAAAAAATTTAACGTAAAAAGCTTAAAAAATTAGGCGTTTAAACGAAATCAATTTCAAACATGAGCTCAGTGTGAATATGGCATTCTCTAATAAATGATTTATTCCTAGCAATTAGTATCTATCTGTTTAATGGGAGATTTTTTACAACATAGTGGTACATTGTTTTTTTCAAATCAAGAAAAATTAATACATTAAAACAAAACCCACTCGTTTATTTATTTTATTTTTTTGTTCTAATATATATTTTTATATATATTTCTACGTGCCAGTATCCAACCACGAACACAACAGTAATTTACAAATTTTATTTTCTCCCGATCAGCTTGTTCAGCTTGTTCCGCCGTTCCGCCGTTTCCGCAGAATTGGCGATTCCAGGTTTTCCTCAAACCCATCGGTTCCGCCTGTTCCGCCAGTTCCGCGGTTCCGCAAATTATCCTGTCCCTTTTTAATCGAGCTCCGAGATCACAGATCAGCTTTGAGAATAACAACCAGTTAAAATCGTTACAATTTTCAAATTTTCAAACTCTATCAACCAATAGGACGAACGTTTCTAATTCCAACTTTCCTCTCTCGCCTACAACCGATCGACCGCAAATCAAGAAAATCGCCATGGCTGCAGCACGAACAACGAACGGTATTAGAAACATTTGGACAAGGCATACGCACCTCAAGGTAAGGAAAACACCGTTTTAGCACTTCTCGAGAGAGATACTATACCGGTACTGTATATTTTTGCTCAAGAAAATGGTAAATAAAAAGTTAAATCCTATTTGGCACATTTTGTTTCGATCGGGGCCCCAAAAAATGGCTTTGAAATGACATGTTCGCAACATTTCTAAGCAAAACAAATGCATTTGCAAGCGGGGAAATGCATTTGCATGGGAAATAAATTTATTTTGAGCTTGGAAAAATGTGTTTTCACGCAAAACAATGCATTTTTAGGGGAAATAAATTTATTTTGAGCCGGAAAAAATGTGTTTTTAAGCAAAACAACGCATTTGTATGGGAAATAATTTTATTTTGAGCCGAAAAAATAATGTGTTTTTAAGCAAAACAATGCATATTTAGGGGAAATAATTTTATTTTGAGCCGAAAAAATAATGTGTTTTTATTTTCACAATTTCAAAATTAAAAAATTGAAGAAAATGAAATCTTCTAATTGTATTTGCATTTAGGAAGCCAGAGCCTGCGTCGCCTGACTCCGTACGAGAAACACTTTTTAGCCAAACGCCTCCCGTTGAACTTCCCCATCACCACCGCCATCAGGTTCGTGACGGACGACATCTACTGGCAAAAACGATGCCTCAACCTGTGGGAGATCTGCGACCTGACGCGCTACTACGGCTCCTGGAAAGTGATGTGCCTGCAACGCACCATCGAGCAGCTCATCGAGGAATACGTGCCGGACGGTGCCGAGGAACAGCTCAAACAGCTCAGATCGCTCATCGTGGCCGCCAACAAATTCATCAAACGCCTCACCGTCGGCCACCTCAACGCGGTGGCCACCATCGACGAAGCCAAGCGACTGACGCAGGAAGAATACCGGCTGAGCTTCGAGTCCATCTTGGCCAACCTGCCGCACTTGGAGGAGCTCAGCGTGACATATTGCCCGAACAAATGCGGCCAGGACTTCGACTGGTTCATGTCGCGACTCACGTACGACGAGGTCAAGTCGCTGAGCGCCGCCATCATGCCGTGCTACAACCTGCGCGTGTTTGAGCTGCACAAGAGCGAGCTGGACTGCATCAAGATTAATTTGCTCATCCAGGGCCTGATGCATTTGCCGGCGCTCGAGTCGTTGCTGCTGCCGCACAACTTGATCGGCGACAAGGGCGCCTTTTGCATCGCCAAATTGCTCTCGTCGTCGCCCAAGCTCGCCCGCTTGAACCTCACGAACAATCAGATCGGGCCGGTCGGCGCCGAGGCGATCGCGTTTGTGCTCACAAAGAATAACTCGTTGAAGGAACTCGGGCTGCGGCTGAATACGCTGCAGGAGAAGGGCTGCACGGCCCTGCTGCGCGCCATGGCCGTGAATAAGGGGCTGCAGTGTTGGATATTGTAAACCTCTTGTATACATATTTATGTCGTCTCATCAAGCGACACTGTTGTTTACCATTGTTAATCTTAACCGATCATGTATTCTTATTTGCACTTACCTGCACGACTGGCTGCAGTACTATTTGTATCATGTTGACATTTATTACTTTGTATTTCATCCACAAGGTGGCTCTGTATACCTGTGGGTCATGTGACTGCAGAGAATAAACTCACTCCATGTTCTGATTCTCAACTGATGGCATCCCAAGTCATTTCTCCTCACAACATGTTTTTCCAAGTCACTGCACAATTCTGCAGCTTGTATTAATAGAAAGCTGTTCCACAACAAGGTTATGGGCCGATGTAACGTTGGAAAAACGTTTGGAGTGATTTTGGAAGTTTTTCCATCATTTGGAGGTCAGCAGTGAAGTTTTTCCTCCAAATCCAAGATGGCGGCGCCCATGGAGGAAAATGTCAGCTTGTGTTTGTGCCGAGAATCAACGGTTTTGGAAGCCACAACTAGACATCCAACTACACAGGAACATTAATCGGGTTCGAACAGTATTAAACAATTTATTTACGAGTTTGTTTTTCCGTTTTTCAGACGATTTTTCCCGTATTGCGAGGCGCAATACGTTTCGTCGACGTGACACTATTTTCGGGCGAGAAGACGTGGCGACGACGGTGATAAATTCCCAGCAACCACACGGGAAGTGTGAACGGGAATTTAAGCAAACGAAAACGGACAAAAAGGATTCCAAAACAAAGGAAGTTATTGGACAAATTGGGGTTATTTCCGGACGAAAATCGGCGTTTTCCACGTTTCTACAAGAGTTAGACGAGGACAGCATTTCTCGACAACCACACGTGAAGTGTGAACGAGAATTCGAGACAGCGCACAACAACTGGAAATTTAATGAACAATTTGCCATATTTATCGACAATTATTCCATTTATTCGATATTTTCTTTGACTATTGTATTGTTAGTTTAGTTATGTGCTAGGATCAATACTAACTTAGACATAAGAGCAAACTAACATCGCAACACTGCACCTTGTTGCGATTAACTAGTACAGAAAGTGTTTTTGGGGAAATAAGTGTGTGGATTCAGTGTTTTTCAAGTGGCGGACACTTAATTCGGAATGGATACGGACAAACCAGAAAGAAAGGTTACACTGCTGAACAGGACCAACTATGACAGCTGGAAACAGCAGATCAAAGTACTTTTGATGCATCACGGATGCTGGGCGTTTGCGGAAGGGACGGAGGAGGCTTTGGCACCTGGAGCATCTTGGCGCGACCGCTCGGACTTCAAGCTACGACAAGGAAGAGCTTTCAGCTTGATTTATTATTCGATAGAGGAGCAGTATCACGAATTGCTCAGCGGGGTCGACGACGCCAAGAAGGCTTGGAACACATTGAAAGCAAACTTCGAACCAGTTTCAAGAGCGCGGATAATTCGTCTGTTGGACGAATTTTTCAGTCTGAAATACGACCCAGCGACGGAAACAATCGGAGTCTTCGCAGCAAAGATTCGAAACGCGGCGAAGAAGCTCGCCGACGTTAAACACAAATTGGAGGACTTATACCAAGCTTTTCAGTTAATTCGGTATCTGCCAGCAGAATATCAATCGATTGTCCAGGCGATTTACCGGTGGGAGGACGCGAATTTTACTTTGGAAAAGGTGGAAGTCGAATTGGTCGCGGAAGAAGGACGTTTGGCCCAACAACGAAGGGATTCGGGTCAGGGACCAATAGTGGACGCTTTTAGCATGGGCACGAGCGCCACGAACACCAAAACCAGCGATAATTCACAGCAACAAGGGAATACTGGCCAAAATAGTCGAGGAGGATATCAAGGCGGACAAAAGGGCGGAAGATCGAATTACCGCGGCGGCAAAAACACGAGGAATTTTAGAGGAAATGCAACCGGGTCACCAGGACGGGGGCCGTGTTTTCGCTGCAACAAACAAGGACATTGGGCGAGGGATTGTATAGTGCAACTCGCACCAAATAATTCGAACAACCAGTTGAACACAAATACCGCGGAAGAATTGGACAATAACATGCTAGATGTCGGTTTCCTCACGGAATTAAGTCAGGAGGAGATGCTGCAATGCAGCACAGCCAACAACTGTTGGATTTATGACACCGGGGCCACAGGACATTTCTGTAAGGACAGAAACCAATTCTTCAATTTCAAAGAGACAAGTGGAACAATAAGTCAAGCGGATAAAAAGACACTAATTCAGATCCAGGGCGTAGGGGATGTTTGCATAATGTGTTTGGTCGGAAGTGAGACAATTCCAATCACATTGAAGAAAGTTTACTACGCGCCAGATTTGAGACGGAATTTGTTATCGGGGCCCTGCATCGACGAAGCCAGATGCAAAGTCGCCGTGGGTTCTGGACTTGTCAAAATTTATGATCCACAGTGGAAGAGGCAATTGATGGAGGGAGTGAAGAAGGATAGGCTCTACTACATCAAGTTGAGCGACCAAAAACCCGACTTTGACAAGTTAAGACAGAAGGAGAGCAACAAAGTTAATGTTGGTGAAGAAAAGCAACAAGGATCAATTACCTCAACCAAGAAGATGTCAAATCCAGAAGAAGCAAGACTTTGGCATGAGCGACTAGGGCACATTTACTTTCCAAGCGTGCAGGAAATGAGTAAAGGCGATGCAGTCGTTGGACTTCCTATTTTGGATGTGCCCATCACACAATGTGACGTTTGCGATTTAGCAAAGAAGAAATCTGTTTCACACAAGTCTATACCTGGGATCAGGTCGAAACAGCCACTGGAGCTCTTACACATGGACGTATGTGGAGCATTCAACACAGCAACTCTGTCGGGAAATAGGTATTTTTGTTGGTCTAAAGACCGTGTTTTTATCGATGAATATGTTTATTCTCTATTGATTTCGATGTTACCTTTTATTTAACGCTGTCCCGTATGTAATTCCATACTTTTATCCCATTCTCATATGATTTATTCTATCACCAAGTGATTTGTTCTCAATGAATGCTAATTTCCGGCACCAGGGTGCCCTCATCTCTCTGTTATCTGAATCCAAGATGGCGACACACACAGCCGTGTGTGTCCTAGCTGATTTTCATCCAAAATTGGACACTTTTGTAAAGTATTATGTTTATATTAAATTCTTTTTATTCTTTTAAACATTGTCGTTCATTTGGTGCACATTTCAGTGCATTTACAGTGCATATAAGCGACCTTACGTCGCGCACTTTGTTCGCACACGATACGGATCGTATCGTCGCCGTCCGCGCGTGCAGCGCGGCTCCATTCACGCTTCCAATCGGTGATTACCGATATTTTGCGCATACCTCGGCTACAATTTTCTGACGATAACGGATGATTTTTCGCGTTACTCCACCGTCTACTTAATGAAGCACAAGGATGAAGTTTTCGATTTGTTCTGTAAACACGCGAAACGTATTGAGCGACTGTTGGGGAAGTCAATTCTAGCGATCCGAACAGACAATGGAATGGAGTTCTGTTCCAACAAATTTGGACAATATTTGGAAGAACAAGGGATCGCACACGAACGCACAAACGCGTATACACCTGCCCAGAATGGAGTTTCGGAGAGACTCAACCAAACACTAGCGAATGGCATGCGAGCACTTGTATACGACGCGGGACTGGAACATCGATTCTGGGGTGAAGCTATCTTAACCTTCAATTACCTGAGAAACAGGATAGCCAAGTTAAAGTCAGATAAAACACCAATGGAACTTTACTATGGTCGTAAGCCATCCTTACGCCATTTAAGAAAATTTGGAAGTTTGTGCTTTGTTCAAAAGAAAGTTCGAGACGGCAAGATAGACAACAAAGGCATACACGGAATAATGCTCGGATATTCCAGGGTCACAAAAGGATATAGAGTTTGGCTCCCGGAATTTTCTAAAGTCATTGAAACCAACAATGTCAAGTTCGTGGAAAGCAGGCGCGGAGTTGAAGGCGTGCTGGGCCTACCGGACAAGTATACGACGTATATTGACAGTTTGGACGATAATTTGGATAACAACAATGATCGTCAATATTATTCCGATGAGGATGTGAGGCCACCGCTACCCCCGCCAGCGCCAATAAAGAAGGAAGAGGAAGAGGAATTACCTCCAGTTAGACTGAAGTTCAGACAGCCAGATGATGCGTTGCGACACAACTTGCCAGCAGTGAAGCAACCAAACATTTTGCAACAACCTGGACAGGTTTTTCCAAACCCAATTCCGAACATACCAGCTCTCGTGTGGAAAAAGACCGAGAAGACAAGACCAACGGGTCAGAGGGACATTGAATATACCATCGAAGGATATGATAAGCCAAGATTGCGTTCCATTCCGGAAGTGAAGCGCTACTGTGTTGAGCATAACCTTCGTCTCCCCGAACATTTGTTTGACGACAAAAGAAAGAAAAAGCCCTCTGAATCGAATACGACGGCGGATAATCTTGACGTGGACTTTGATGATATAAATATCAACTTCGAAGCTAATCACCTAGAAGTCCACGTACCCGTACGTTATGAGGAAATCGCGACTTTACCCGAAAGAAATGAATGGCGCCAAGCGATGAACGACGAGATTGGCACCATGCATGAGCGCGAAGTTTGGGAACTTGTTCCACCACCGCCCAACACTAAGATAGTGGGTTGCAGATGGATTTACACGACCAAACAGAACGACGAGGGGGAGATTGCACGTTATAAGGCGAGGCTTGTCGCGCAAGGTTTCTCCCAAGTCTACGGCGAATCGTATGAGGAGACATTCTCACCCGTGGTAGACTTTTCGATCGTGCGCTTTATGTTCACGCTGCTCGTCTGTATGCTCAAATGGTCGTACATTCAAGCCGACGTCAAGTGTGCGTACCTTTACGCAAAGTTGCATAAGACCGTCTACATGCGACAACCAAAAGGTTTCATCATTGAAGGCAAAGAAAACTATGTCTGCAAGCTCCTTCGAGCCATATACGGACTGCACCAATCCGGGAGGGAATGGGGCATAGAACTGGAGGAAGCTTTATTGAAACTAGGACTTGAGCACGTAAACTGGTGCAATTGCGTTTACAAATATGGCAGCGTTGCATATTTGATCGTGTACGTGGACGATATAGTCGTCTTTGGAAAACATCATGAAGATGCGATGAAGGTTCTCGACATGATCGCAACTCGGTTTGACTTAGTCATACTTGGACAAACAAAGAAGTTGTTAGGCGTCGAATTTTATTCGTACAGGCAACAAATGATTCTCCATCAAAAGTCGTACATCAACAAGGTCCTTTTGAAATTTAAGAACCATTTGGACTCTGTAAGAATTCGATCGCAACCAATGACTAAAGCTACTATTCTCACGAAGCAAGGGTGTCCAACCACGATTGACGAGTTCAAGACCATGGAAGCAATTCCCTATCGAAGCCTACTTGGGTGTTTGGCGTTCATCGCGTCGAGGACGAGACCCGATTTGACGTACGCCGTAAACATCCTAAGTCAATTCCAATCGAACCCAGGCTGGGATCACTGGATTGCGCTACTAGACCTGCTTAGCTATTTGAGAACAACGAAAAATCATGGATTAATGCTGTTCCCAAACGATCGGATTGAAGTTATCGGATATAGCGACTCCGATTACGCTAACAACAGGGACGACCGGATCTCCGTTGGAGGAACTCTTGTGACTTTGGGAACTACGCCCATTTATTGGAGGACCTTCAAACAACGGAATGTCACATTATCAACTATGGAGGCCGAATATGTGGCCCTTACAGAAACTGTTAAGGACTACATCTGGATTGTCCGGGTTCTACATGAAATCATCCCTGATTTGGCGGACAAATTTCCTCACCATGTTCTATGCGACAATATTTCAACGGTGGATTTCACCAAATCCTGCGTTGAAAATAGAAAGACAAAACACATAGACGTGCGATACCATTTCATAAGAGAGCTCGTAAGAAGAGATAACCTCCATATCGTGCATGTGGGCACCAAATACAACCACGCGGACATCTTTACGAAGTCTGTTGACAAAGTTGATTTGCTGCGCTTTTGTGATCGGTTTCTGATTGATCTAAACCTCATAAGTGCTTGATAATACGAGGGGGCCGATTGTTGGATATTGTAAACCTCTTGTATACATATTTATGTCGTCTCATCAAGCGACACTGTTGTTTACCATTGTTAATCTTAACCGATCATGTATTCTTATTTGCACTTACCTGCACGACTGGCTGCAGTACTATTTGTATCATGTTGACATTTATTACTTTGTATTTCATCCACAAGGTGGCTCTGTATACCTGTGGGTCATGTGACTGCAGAGAATAAACTCACTCCATGTTCTGATTCTCAACTGATGGCATCCCAAGTCATTTCTCCTCACAACATGTTTTTCCAAGTCACTGCACAATTCTGCAGCTTGTATTAATAGAAAGCTGTTCCACAACATGCAGAAGCTCAATCTGGCGTCGAATCAGATGGGGGAGAAGTCGGCCGAGATTGCCGGCCAAATACTCCGGTTTAATCGCACGCTCACGGAACTGGATTTCTCCTTCAATCTCGATATAGGAATGGTAAATGAAAAATTGATTAATTAATTAATTAATTAATTAGTTAATTTTTTTCTAAATTTCCAAGGTGGGTGGTGTGGACATTTTCGAAAGACTCGAGAAGAACAGCACGCTCGTCAAGATGGATTTGCGCTGGTGCAATTGCGGCCGCGAAACTGAATATTACGTTGATCAACTTTTGAAGAACAACCGCAATAAATGTCATTGAAAAAAATTCAAAGAAATAAAAATAAAAATTTCTCTCTCCTATTTTTCTCTTTATTTGTTTGTTTTATTTTATTACTAGTTTTACCTGGCCACGCGTTGCTGTGGCTCAGTTCCAACGTAGAGGAATCTCGAGGAAATAAATCCCGTGGAAATGAATCTCGTGGAAATGAATCCCGTGGAAATAAATCCCGAGGATATAAATTCCAAGGAAATAAATCCCGTGGAAGTCAAGTTAAATAAAAGCTTTCAATAAAAGCCTTTAATCTGACTTCAATAAAAGCCTTTAAAAACCAAAAAATTCGTAATTGTAGCTAAAAAAATGGAAAGGAATCGTATAATTTTTTAGTGATCGATGGAGTGGGGCTTCTGTAATCTTCAGATAATTTTATACTCTACAATAGATTGATTTTTAATTTTTTTAATAGATTTTGACATTTTTTTTTTACATTTTTTTTAATTTGTTGGTTTTATGTATTTAATTTTTTTCAAATCAATCACAAAATGTACTTCCAAGTTTTAGCATTAGGTTTTATGTAGTTTTTTCAAGAATTGTGTTTTTTTATTTCTGTGTGACATCATAATAATGTCATTCCAAACACTGTCATTGTTGGATACTAGGGATGAGAACGGGACCAATTTTTGAGTCCCGTCCCGTCCCGTGTCCCGAAAATTTGAATTTTTCGGGTCCCGTCCCGTCCCGTGTCCCGAAAATTTTTATTTTTGGGTCCCGTCCCGTCTCGTGTCCCGAAATTTTAAATTTTTCGGGTCCCGAATCGTCCCGTGTCCCGAAGTTTTCACTTTTTCCGGGCCCAAAAAACACGCGTATTATGTAAAATACGCATTTTATGTCGTAATACACACGTATTACGTCATAATACACCTGTTTCACGACGTAATACACACGTTTTACGTCTTATTACGGCGAATTACGTAATACACACGTAATATACAAGTCCCGTCCCGTCCCGAATCCCGTGGAATATCGTTTCACCCAGTCCCGTCCCGAATCCCGTGGAGTACGTTTCACCCAGTCCCGTCCTGTCCCGAATCCCGCTACGGGACCGGGACGGGACCGGGACCATTCCCGGTCCCGTTCTCATCCCTAGTAGATACACCTTAAATGACGTCATATACAGAATTTTGTTGTTTCCCTGATTTTGAAGCAAGGCAGTGGCGCAAAGAGCAATCCCTTAAAATCAACAAAATTGTTATAGATATAAAATTTTTGACTGAAAATTTGATAATTACGTATAAAAATACATAATATAAAGTTCTGTTCTATTTTTCATGCGTGTACCAAACGATCATTTGTTTACCTTTTGTCATTTTTTGATGAGCTAAAAGGAAAAAGAAATTTTTTATACAATTTTAAAAATTTTTGGATTCGAAAAAAAAAATATGTCAATATCACATAAAAAAATCATTTTGAACCATCATGAATCATGGAGATTGAATTCAAAAGTAGTGGGTAAACAAACAAATTTTAAAAAAAAAAAAAATTTAATTTTTAAATCCGTTTATTTTTTATATATATTTAGAAAATGCATGAAATTTCAGAAAGAAAATCCCGTTTGCTTTCGAGGAAAAAAATATACACTTTTGGAGGTCAAAATCAACCCTATAAAAATAATTGAGATTGAATTCAAAAGTTGTGGGTACCAGTAATCAAAGAAATTTCGTTACACCACAACATACAGATTGTCACTATTTTATTTATAAAAAAAAACATCTATCTCTACTCGCACTTTCCAATTGATAATAAAGTGATTAAATCACTTTTATATTACCGTTTTATTTCGTTCTTAGCTAAATTTCTAACTATTTTCGATTTTCAATAATTTTTCTTTAATTTTCACTATTTTTGCTTAATTCTAGATAAATTTATATATATTATATATAAAATCGTATACATAAAATATTTTATCTTTACATTGCTTATAAATTTTATTCCTCATTTAATTGCCTAATAAGCTTTACCTAATTAGCTTTCATTGTAAACGATCAAATAGGGTAAAAATATAATTAAGCAGGTGCTGTCGTCGTAAACTGGACTCAAATTGTATGTAAGATCATGCAATTTGACAGTTAATACCAAATAAAATTGAAATCTCTCAATTTACCATCAACATCCAGCTCTGAAAATGAAAGCAACCGTTTTGACTTTGCTGTTTTTATTCCTCGCTGTGTCAGTCGTGATACTGTAAGTATTAGCATTTCTAGACATTGAACAAAACTCAGTAATCATTTTCGTTAAAGTGTGGCCAATGCTGAAGATGAAGACTGTATCGGTGAGGGAAACGATTGCGTAAACGGGAGGCATTTTGGCCAAGAACGCCAGATTTTGGCCAGGAGTGACTAATGACTCAATAACTTGAAAATCAACATCCAACCTAACCTGAACCGACCTAACCTAACCTAACCTAACTGAGTCACACAAAGAAAAACCCATCAAAATAAACCAAACTAGCAAGCAAACAGATGATAAATTCAAAATTTTAAAGCAGAATTATGATTTTCAAGTTATTGAATCATTAGTCACTCCTGGTGCATTGTTGTAGCCGAAATCGGGTATGTTCTGCCAATACGCAAACGGCGGTAATAAACCATGCTGCGCAGGCTTCCAATCGCAGTATAAATAAATTGCGACAGTGCAAAAAAATACCGTAAATTGGAAATCTAATTCGACATTTTTCAAATTTTGTTGTCCATTAAAAAATAACCTTTCCCCAGCAATCTTGCTCGTTTATTCATTACACTTAATCCTATTTAACTACGGTTCGGCGGCGCCCTAATTTTTTATCAAGTCAAATAGTAGTTGTGACGGGTCACTACAAAACACGGGGTACACCCCAAATGGGGTACCCCAATTGGGGTGTACCCCGTGTTTTGTAGTGACCCAGTTGTGACGGGAAAACCCAGCGTCATAAACATTACGTCACGGTGATGTAATGTGCATTCAATATTCGGCCATATTTTTCCAGGCTTCTACTGTGGAGCCGTTGTTGTGCATTAATGCAGCAATACCAACATTTGAAACCGAACGAACAATTGTAGTTGGTTTTTAAATTTTATTTTCATCACACGAAAACAAAATGTGGCATGTCGATCGTTTTTTCGTCGTACCATAAGTTGGATTGTACTAATTTGATGGTGCTCTACAACTTTAGAATTGGAAATTTTGTTGTATCTTAAACTGTTTAAAAGTTAAAAGGTGAATGACCTTGAAGATGACCTTCCGGGTCAAATTTAAGGTCACCACTGGATAGACCACCATCGACTTATGGGCAGATAGGAATTTTTGTTTTAACCAGTGTCGTGATTCGACTTTAGTGGATGAGAAATACAAATATTTTGTCGGGACAAATAATACACTTTATTAAACAAGTACGAAATATTTGATACAATGGATAAATGTATTATTGTTGGTCTCGGATCCTGTTGCGAATACGAGTCGTTGCTGAAACAATCAGCCCTTGATTGTTCAGACTTACACGTGGCTTATATTGTCTGTTGTCTAGGGTTATATTTTCTGCTCTTTGCGAATCGAGTCAGTCTCAATTCGATTAGCAGTTTGGATATGAAATCAAACGAAGCCCACTTCGTTTGGAACACGTGGCGCACGTGTTACTTATCGCCAAAGTGGTCGGTTGAATCCAAATTGAATCCGTTTGGAATTTCGGTCGAGTTAGTCTCAACTTCGTTCCGTGCGCGTGGTGCGCGAGATTCTTTCGCCAATACGTTTGGTCAGTCCAAACTAGAGGAAATCGTTGCGTGTACGTGTGTTCTGCGAAACACGTGGCGTACGTATTTTCCTTCGGCGATCGATCGGCGATTTAGGCCCGAAGTCGTGTTCGGTTAACACGTGCTTCGTCAATTCGCTTCGTGCGAATCAACGATAAATTCGTTCGGAATATTTATTCCAACGTGGTCTGACCACGTCAAATAAATGTGATTGTCTGCTTACAGTTAGTATGGTCAACGGCCTGAAAGGTGAGGAAATTGGTGCTCTTGCTGAAATCTGGTTACTGTAGTGTCATTTCCGGTCAAGCCTCGGTCTTATATACTGACCGGAAGTGACGCAATATGTAGATTATTCTGATTATTCAGATCCGCAGAAATACGAGACTAGTCAATCTAGTCTATTTCTGGTAGCGCTCCTGGCAGTCAAACTCATTAACACGATAAATCCCATCGATTTATCTTCAGGTGATCCGGAATCACCACACGTCCCTCCCCTAGAATAAACATCGGGACCAAACCAACGTTGGAAGATTGGCAAAGAAAACTATTTATTTTATGAAATAATTTACCTCTGAATAAACTTTTTGTGATGAATTTCAAATGAGAACGAGATATAATCAAATTTTTAAAATAGGTTGTGACGGTGACGACCACAACTTCCTAGCTCTACTAGTACCGGGTATAAGTCGCATAAACAGTGAATATATTGGAGATAAATACAAGACAAAGATGGCTCTCAAAACAACTACATTTATTGTTACCAAACAATATGATCGCTACTAAAGTTATACATGCGATTAAGCCGACATTTGGCCAGTTAAAAGTATAATTAAACTATACAAAAGTTGGCTGTAAAACAGCCCTGAAATAATATCAATGCGTATCCTGGATTCGGGAATGGTCTGGTCACCACTCGACCGGGTTTACAGATGTCATCGGGGCCGGTCTGGCTGCGTCCTCGAGTCCGGGATGGCTTCGTGATCCTCGTGGCTTCTGTCGGTGTTGTTAAGCGTAACTGGGTTCGTGTAATGCTTCGCTGGGTTGATAGATCAGTTGATCCGAGAGGTGCGGTTGACTCATGTGCACCGCCACAACTTTGGGAGGATATTGGTTTAAGTAAATGGATTCATTTACTTATCAATATTCCGACTTCGAATTATATTTAATTCGAGATGTTGTGATTTTATTTAGATGTTCCGCTTTAACAATTGTTGCCAAATTGTTGTTACATTGGGTTCAATGTAATGTAACTAAGTCTTCTTGACTTAATTGTTTAACTTGTATCCAAGTTAATATTGTTCTGTTGATAAAGTAATAATGATTAGGCTTCCCGTCGCAATCACGCAGTTGCCATCGATAAACACGCTTTGCCATGCAGAACTGTATCAAGCGTCTCCGGCGCAGCAGCACGGTCGTCCATCGAGTGGTTGACGGTACCACATACACCGGGGGTTATAGCTCGCGGCTCCGCACAGCAGTTTAGCCCTTCGTGGTACTAATGACAAGCTGACTGCTTTGGCTCCGCTCATCATGGGAATTAGTTTACCAAACACTTGGTGCTACTCGTGGTTACTGTCAAACAGACTGCTTTGGCACCAACAGGCGATGGAACCAACTCCCAATAATAATTGGCGCTACTTGCGGTTACAGAATGCTTTCGTACCGCAAATGACCATTCTGTCCTGCCAGGAGGATACTGAATTGCATAGAAGCGGGTTCTCCTCGGCGAGACCGTTGATTGAACATTAGAATCCAACTTAAAACCTTCAATCGGTTAAATGTATTGTTCGGCAGAACAATGCGCGGTTTCAAGCGATTAAACCATCAACAAGAAACCAAATAATTCATACTAAATACCGTACGAAACATATACCAAATGCCGTATAAAACATATACCAAATACCGTATAAAAACATATACGAATACCGTATAAATGCTGTATAAACATATACCAAATGCCTTGAATACAAGAACTACGAGTTGACTTATAACTAAGAACTGTGACTGTGTGTGATTTGACTGATTACTGAACTTCTTCTCTTACTTACTGACCGATTGTCGAGGAATATATATCGTATTGGATTAAGGGATTTTATCACTTATCCAATTGGAACAATGGTTCCAGGAATCCCGCCAATCCCGTGATACCGGAAGTGGATACGGAGGAGCACAGACGGATTATGCAAATTACTTGGCACAACCGGAACTGGATACCCAGGACCGGAAATGGATTCCACCAATCAAATTGATCGGTTGATCGATTGATCACCAAATGTCCTGTCCCGCAGAAACTGATGTTAAACTGTATTTAACATTAATAAACATTAATATATCTTTATATTAAATGTTCACAAAGCTTCGTTTTACTCCAATAAATATAGGTTTATATTTATTCACACATTCTTTATTTATATCTTGAATTTACCGCTAAATCGTAATCGCGCCATCTTGTGGCAACATCGCGCATTGACAAATGCGGGTTTAGCAGACGACTCTTCGTAATTCGGCCGTGATATACTTATATCATGTAGTGAATGTTATTTAACATTCACTAATACAACATCTTTTGCTTTGAAACCTTATAAATAGCTTTATTTAGGAATTATATCCATTTTACACAGAATACTGCAAAAATACCGTCATAATGACATAACAGCGCTTTTCCGGAGAAAATAGGCATTTATAGCCATTGTAAACCGTCACACATCCCCCTTAAAAACACTACTATATAAAACTTATAGAGTTTTGTTTTTCTCCTAATTAATATAAATGCTGTTTTCGGGCTTGTTATATCTTGAGATGATGTGACCTCCACCTCGGAATTGAGTTTTACGTAATACCAATTAATTTATCTAAGTTCTAGATTTCTGCCTGAAATAACTTTTCTAAATAACACGAATTCAAGTTGAGAATTTATTTTCTAGTCTTCTTTTGAAGAAACCTTCGTCATACATAAAATCATCTTTTGTAATATCACAAAATTTATTTCATGTGTCTAGTCAAATGTATCGCTATAAATATATAATAATAGATTCAAACTTTGGAATTCTTTGTATCATTTGACTAATTTAATTAAACTAGTTGCTTTAATAATGCAGCATTACATTTCCCAAGATTTTATATTAATTCTAACTTTTATATTTTGTCCCCCTTTTCTTTAGAAACGAGGTCATGATTCATAGAGAAAGAATGTTTCTGTTACTCTATAATGGGAGATCTTTTGATCTGATGAATTCCCTACATTTTGTGTCGAGAAAGCTTCTCAAATAAGTCGGATATAGACTTATTAATAACCGTTGTTATTCTGGTTTCCATTTCTGTAAGCCGTTGTTCTAACACTTCGATGGTGACCCAATTTTGTCGGGGTCGTTTAAATGAGTCTTTTGACACATTTGAATAATCAAAATTCTTATTCTGGTCATTAAATTTTCGTTTAGTCCAGGTGGGACAATCTTTTTTAGTATGTCCCGGTTGTTTACAATGAAAACATTTGCGGACGTACGTGAAGGTTGCATTCTGTGAATTTGTAGCTTCAGGAACAGAAAGGCGTATGCCATTTTCACCACATATGAATTTGTTGGTCTGATGGCTAGTTGAATTAATATTAGATCGACTAGGCCAGTTTTCTTCAAACACCATGTGAGAATGATAAAGACAACCGATCAAGATGATTGTCTAAACTAGACTGATTTATTCATAAAACCTAGAACCAATCATACAAAAGATAGAACAAGTCTCGAAATGACCCCCAGGGGGAGCTATCGCTCACACGACCCCCCTTTTTGGGTTGTCGCCCTCGACAACAAAACAAAAAATTCAACAATTTCGATACAATGCGATTTTCTAATGCACAACAAGCCTCCGATAACTCCTCGCTCATCTTTGTCGAGTCCGTCTCTCCCGTCAAAGTCTCTTTTTGTTCTTCGGCAAAATATCTCTTAAGCTCCAGGTCCTCCAGCCAGCCCGGCTCCAAATTTTCTCGTACAATCTTGCCCTTGTGACTCGATTCGTCTTCATTTTCATTCGCCTCATTCTTATCGTGTTCCTCGCCTTTCTCGTCGTGTTCCTCACCATATTTCGCGTCAACTTCATTGAACCCCGAAACCGTTTCGTCGAATTTTGATCTGTCCTCTCTCAAATTCACATTTTCTACGATCGCAACTAGCTCGATTTTCGTAACGTCAAGTTCTAAGTTCTCCTTCCCGCATTCCACGCCAAGATCGTCGTCGTTTTCAACAAATTCTTCGTCGTTGTTGTCAAAAATGCCATTTTCGTTTTCAACTTGATCGTTTTTTTCAAATTCGTCAACTTCTCCGTCCTTGTCGTCGTCTGCTACGTCCAAAATCTTGTCATATTCCACGACCAGTGACAAACACACGTTTTCTCGGTTCGCCTCTTTCTCGAATATTGCGCAACCAACAGTCCGAACCTTGCTGCGATCTCTTGAAACATTCATGTCGCCATTCGGTTCCAAAATCAGCCTCAGACCTTCTTGCCTACGCCAGTCTGTGCCTACGATGATAGGAAAAGGTAAACCTGACGACACTGCTACATTCCTCATTCTCGATTGAATATCGCCAATACGAAACGAAATGTCGAGAAATCCATCGATCTCCAACGGGCCATTGACGGAATGAAAACTGGCCCCCGATCTATTCGCTCTTAATCATCTCCGGTTTCCTCGTCTTGACAACACAAGCTATAACCTTCTCCGGCGTTTTCTCCGTCGTAACTGCTCCCGCACTTGCCAACAAACAGTCGAAAGACACGTGTCCGATCTTACCGCACTTAAAACACGTGAGAGTAGATTTATCCATCCCGTATCTATATTGCACGTGACGTTGTGAGTTCTTGTTCGTCGACGCCGCCGAAAATGCTTCCTTCGTCGATTCCCTCACCACGTCCTCCGCTGCTCGTTTAACTTCGACGTTACTACTATTTTTGTCCGTTGTCTTCACTTTTCTCGCCCCGTCCAAACCCCTCGCGCGATGTAAAAGCTCCTCAACCGAACCGATGTTGCCAGATGCCAACGGAAACGACACCAACTCCTCGCCAATTCCGCCCAAAATCATCGACACTCGATCCGATTCACTTATACGGCTCGCACAACGCTCTAGTAAAGTGTTCTTTGAATAAATGTAATGAACGATCGTCTCCGATGCTTCCAGTTTTCTTTTCTTTTGCATTTCAAAGAATTCGTTCAAGTTCATGCGGCACTTAAATCTATCTTCTAGAGCCCACATCCAGCCCTCCAAACTCGATATTTTCTTTCCTTCAGTCTTCTGCCAGTCGCTGGCGTGACCTTCTAGCCTCGTTGCTGCGTTCAATAGCGTCAGATCGTCCGTCCAGGCCGAAAGCTTCGCCACGCGTTTTACCTCCTTCACCCACGAATGCACGTTCTCCTTATCGTCGCCCGAAAAAGAGGATATGGCTTTTACGGTGTCGACGGTTGAGTGCATCTGCTGTTGGTCTACGGACCGTGTTTGTAGTCGATGTAAGACAGATTCGGCTTGTATTATCATTTTACCGGTGTATTTCTCAATTATTGCTTATTTACCGATCTTTTAAGTTGTTTATCATATTTTTGGTCATTTAGTCATTGTTTATGTATTTTAGCATGAGGCACCATGCATTTGTTAGTTTTGGAAGTTACTTTGACTATTTTCCTAATTTGCAATGTTGTATTGCGACACAAGGTGTCGCTACTCACTCTCTCTCGAATCCAAGATGGCGCTGCACACGGAGTTGCTTGCCCATCCTTTTTCCCAACCTGATTTGGACCACTATGTAAGATATTTTGTTTATATTAAATCATTTTATTATTTGTATATGCTATTTGCATCATTCCACGGCATATAAGTGCTTGTGCACGGCCGTATCTTGCTCGAAACGTTTTCGGCGCGAGTATTCTGCGCGCGAGAATTTGCGAGCACTCTGCGAGTCGGGTTCCGACTCTGTTTTCGATTTTTCGCTCGTAATTCCGAGCTAATTTCCTCCTCCTCTGCTACAATTGGTAGCAGAGGATGGTTGCTATCCTCTGTTAGCACGCTTTCCACTAATTTTTGCCAAGAAATTCGCGATTTTCGCGATTCGCGGCAAATTTTTGCCTATTTTCAGATTCCGACGTCGATTTCCGCCGATTTTCGTCCTTTTCGTTTTCGTAACGTCTTCGAGACGTTCATTCGACGTTCTACCGACGTTCTCCTGTCTAACTTTGCCGAAAATTACGCGGGTTACGCGAATTTTCCGGCAAATCTTTATATTTTCAGATTTAACGCTGATTTCGCCGAGATTCCGACTCGTCACCGCCGACGAGGCGTGTTATCATCTAGAAACGGGCAAAACCCGCTGTATTCACCCCGGTGTGTCTACAGTATCGTCGATTTATTTATCTTTCGACGATTTTTGGATTTTTCCTCGATTTATTCGGGTCGAATGCGCTTTTCAGCCGCTTTTTCGAGAAAAGCGAGCAAACCCGTGTTTTCTACACGACGGTGTGGTGACCAGCCCACACAGAATCTCCATTTCGCCTTCTTTATTTTTCAGGGTCGTATTATTATTATTGTTAGATTTAAGGGGGATTTTGGTGTGGGACATTTAGTATCCTCGGCGCCCTTCGCTCGAATCCGGGCAAGCGTCGTTGTATTCCCCGATAGTGCTTGTCGTGGTACAAGTGAGGTTTCCCGCGGTTCCAGGCAACCGGTCGGACCCTCTCAGACTGGCTATCGGGGGTTTTTTGATTTCTTCAGAAGGAATCGCCCCATTTACGGTTTCCGCTTTGAACCACGAGGGAGGTGTGTGTGTGTTGTGAAGTGCATCGTGTTCGTCAGTGCTCCGAATTTAGTGCGCCAATACCACTCTCGTCGCTTCTGTGATTTTTCGCGTTCTGTCTCGCCTTGGCTGCTATCATGCAAAAAGTCAGTGATCCGACCAGCGGCAGAGTTCCCGTACTCGCTGTAGGGAATTACGACTCGTGGCAGAGGAGCATGCGAATGCTCCTCAAAGCAGAAGGATTGTGGCACCACGTGACGGAAACCGAGGAAGTTGAATACCTAAAAACCGCATCGGAAAAGGAGAAAGTCAAATATCAGCGCAAGAAAGACAAGGCTCTCGGCCTCATTTACTGTTTTGTCTCCGAGGCAAAGAAGTCGGCCCTTGATAATTGCGATACACCTAAACAATCTTGGGATAAGTTGGCGCAGATCTACGCTCCCAGCTCCCGCGCGCGCCAAGCCGCGATGCGCTGGGATTTCCTCGCTCTCCGACTTGGCCCGAACGAGGAAATGGCTGATTTCATCGCCCGCGTCGATTACCACGCCAGCCAACTTAAGTCGGTGGGTGAACCAGTCTCAGATGTTCACCATTCGTATCAGTACTTACACCGCCTTCCGCCCGAGTATTCGCAAGCATCGTTTGCCATATACCATTGGCCAGATGACCAGTTCATACCGGATAAAGTGTCCGAACAGCTTCTCTCCGAGTATATGCGCCTCAAATCAATCCATACGAACAATTCTCAGTCAGCATCGGCGCATACTTCCAACACTGGTCAATCTCGACGGAATCAATCCCGACCTCCGCGTGATATTTCGACGGTTCGATGTTTTAATTGTCAAGAACTCGGACATTACGCCAACAAGTGCCCTCATCAGAAAGGCGATGGTCAGAACCGCCAGGCACCCGCTGCGCAAGTCCAACGCTCCTCTCGCAGTAAGAGCCGTCGCAGTAACAAGAACGCGTCGAAGCCGGAGGATCCCAAGCCACGGGGCAGTTCCAGGCCACGACGAGATGCAAATTTCTTCGTCAATTGTCCCCAGATCATCGAGCGTCCTATTGCACATTTTATGCAGTCAAATGAGTGGATCATTGACTGCGGGGCCACCGACCACATTTCTCATATTCGATCGTGGTTTTCGGACTTTGAACAAATTACGCCATTCGACATCGAACTCGGACAGGGCAAGTCCAAAGTAACCGGACGTGGTAACGTGCGACTTCAGACCTCGATTGACAACTGTGACTGTTTTGTGACTCTACACAATGTCTTATTTGCACCGAACTTTGAGGCGAATCTTGTCTCCGTGAGCAAAATCGACAGAAACAAATTCCACATTGATATATATGACGGGGAGGTTAATGTCTATCAATCCGACATTCGCTCATCAGTTCTCCGGGCGAAGGAAAAGGCTGGATTATATTACGTGGATGGACTTTGTGTGACCCCCGCTATTGCGACAACGGTTTCGCCGACTCTTCAGCCTGCACCAACAACTCCAGTCAAGATGCTGGTCACTTCTGAGGTTGATTTCGAGCCAATTCCGAAACCGAAAAAGAAGTCAAAGACAAAAACTGAGCACATGACGGATTTTCGTATCGAGTTGCCATCTTTGGACGTCGTGAACGAAATTCCGACCCCAACTCCTACTAATCCGTTATCGAACCTAAGTCCTACCCAAGCTCAACTCCCTCCTTCCGTCCCATCCCATTCCGACGTCATTCAGTCAATCCCGACGTCATCCATCCCTAAAACGAGTTCTCCACCTAAAAAGGAGACGGTTGCTGCTGCGGCATCAAGAAAAGACGCAACTGGACTGTGGCATAGTCGTCTTGGCCACCTCCACACCAAGTCAATGCGTCTTCTGGCAACCAATGATCAGGTCTACGGGATGGAACCGGCTGAAGTGTCCAAGGAGTTGGCATGCAACGACTGTCGACTTGCAAAGTCAATCCGTAAATCACACAAGCCGGATTTAAACCCAATTTCAACCAAAGCACTGGACCTTCTCCACATGGATGTCTGGGGACCATCAGAAACCACATCCATTGGGGGAGCTCGTTTCGTATTCACGATAATTGACGACGCCACGCGATATTGTTGGATAACACCGATGGCACAAAAATCTCAAGTCTTCGGCATATTCAAGGATTTCGTCACCCGTATCGAATGCGTTGCAAGTACTCGTGTGAAGGCTATCCGTTCTGACCGTGGTGGAGAGTTCATGTCGAATGAATTCCTCGACTACCTTCGAGAGAAGGGCATCGAAGGTCAGCGTACCAACCCTAATTCACCCGCTATGAATGGAACGGCCGAACGAATCAACCGGACAATGGCCGAAAACGTGAGAGCTGTGTTAAACGAGACCAAACTCCCGGATGCGTTGTGGGCCGAATTGGCTGTGACATTCGCCTACATTAAAAACCGCTCTCCACATTCTCGTTTAAACAATCAGGTTCCTTATATCCTGTGGCGACAGCGAGCCCTTTCATTGCGGCATCTACGACGAATAGGATCAAAATGTTGGGTGCATTTTACCGCACCGGGACGCAAGAAGCTCCAAATGCGTGCCTGGGAGGGCTATGTTGTCGGATACGCAGTCGGAACGAGAGGATATCGCATTTGGAACCCATTGGATGATAAAATTACCGAATCATGTCATGTCAGGATCGACGAAAGGATATCGTATCGCCGGTCTATTCGAAATGGCAACGGGAATCACCAATCTACGTTTGAATTCCCGGTTGAAAACGTTCAAAACTTCCCACAATCGACTGTATCGTTTGATGAAAACATCCAGTATCTTGACTGGCCAAAGGGATCGGACTCAGAGGATGAACACTCGTCGTCAGACGATGAGCCTGAGATGCCTCCGCTGGAAGAAAGTTCGAGCTCAGCCGCATCCGCTCAATTTATGACACCTGAGCGACAACTTCTTGAGGCGTGTGCTTTGAGATTGCCAAGCTCCGATAGTAATCTGGGTGATGACACGGATCGTGACGTTGATGATATAGACGAAGTTTCCCTTGTGCCTATGTCTACCTATACTTCTCCTCATGTGTCACCTCAAACTTCACCGCAAACCTCGCCCCCGTTATCCCAACCGGGCTCTCCGAGCAGATTTGTGACTACGCGAAGAACAATGGGTACTTCTGTTCTTCAACACACAATTCCAGTTTTTGGTGCAGGACCCATGTCTCCAGCTCCACTTCATGGTATCGAGGTATTACCAACCACTGCCAGACAGACAGCTTTTATGTGGAGATATATCGGAGGAGATTCGCCGTGTGCTGGTTGGAAACGTGAAGAGCATCTCAGAAAGGATCAGAGACCCGGGAAAATTGACACCGACGTTTATTATTTCCCGGAACCGGATGTGCGACTGCGTTCCCGTAAAGACGTCGAAAAATATTGTCAGTTTAATCACATCGAGTACGATCCGGAGCTCTTCTTCTTTGGCAACATTGAATACACTTTGCCAACGATTCCTGGCCGACATGTGGCTCATCTCTGCCGAACCGAACCCGCATCTTTCGCCGAAATTCCGAAATTCGACGATGCTCCGAAATGGAGAGAAGCAATCGCAGAGGAACTCGGAACTTTTGAAGAGCGAGAGGTTTATGTTGAAGTACCGAGGCCGCCAGACACGACGATCCTCGGGTGCAAGTGGATCTTCAAGTTGAAATCTGACGCCGCTGGCAAGATTACTCGTTACCGCGCCCGCCTTGTTGCTCAAGGCTTCCGACAAACTCTCGGCGTCGACTACGATGAGGTTTTCAGCCCCGTAGTGAACTTTGTGCTCATTCGGATGTTCTTTTGTTTGCTCGTCGTTCTCCGAGGTTGGAAAGACGCGCACCTCGACGTGAAGTGCGCTTACCTTTACGGTGAGCTCGAGCATAAGGTGTACATGCGCATCCCGGCTGGGGCAACCTGTACAAATCCGAACAACGTCTGGCTACTCATAAAATCCCTTTACGGTCTGCACCAGTCGGGAAGACAGTGGTTTGAAAAGCTCGACGAAACGCTTCGATCTCTCGGATTCCGCAAACTTCCTGGCTGCAATTGCGTGTACATGTTTGGATCTTCGGCGCTAATGTTAGTCTACGTGGACGATATCGTTCTATTCTACGCAACTGACTCCGTTCTCGACCGTCTCATCACTCTGATTAGCACCAAGTTTCAGATTGTTAATCTGGGACCCATCACGAAACTACTCGGGGTTGAGTTCATTCGTGACGCTGGCAAAACATTCATCAGCCAGCGAACGTACATCGCAAAAATCATAAAGAAGTTCGGCACCGTTATTAATAACCTCGTCAAGGTTCCAGTCACTCCGGGGACCATGCTCACAAAAGGACCGACAGAAAACCTAATCGATTTCCCATATCGATCCCTTATTGGATCTCTGTTATTTTTGGCCTCTCGAACTCGCCCCGACATCCTGTACTCGGTGATATTCCTTTCACAATTCAACACCTGTTATACGCAAGCTCACATCAAGGCTTTGTTTCAAGTGCTGCAGTACGTGTCTAACACAGCGGACTACTGCATTGAACTATCGGGATGTTCGACTGGACTTTTGTGGGCATACACCGACGCGTCGTGGGCATCGGACACCGCTACTTCACTCAGCTTCGGAGGATACATTTGTTATATCGGGAACACGCCAATTGGGTGGTCTTGCCGCAAGCAAACCACAGTCGCCTGTTCGACTATGGAGGCCGAATTTCTTGCCCTAGTCGACACGGTCAAGGAGCTTTATTGGCTGCATCATGTATACTCCGAATGTTCGATACTCGACCGCGTTCCACGACCCGTCATCTACTCCGACGCACTTGCCGCTATCCAATTCACCGCGAATGACGTCGAGAACAGTAAGACGAAGCACATTCGCGTTAAGTTCCATTGGCTGCGGGAGTGGTATTCGGCGGGACGTTTCGAGCTCAGAAAAGTGCCCGGCGATCTTAACGTCGCCGATATATTTACAAAATGGCTCGGCTCGGAACGACTTCGATCACTCATCT
This sequence comes from Strigamia acuminata, assembly GCA_949358305.1. Lineage (NCBI taxonomy): Eukaryota > Metazoa > Arthropoda > Chilopoda > Geophilomorpha > Linotaeniidae > Strigamia > Strigamia acuminata. The sequence continues at coordinate 2,984,871 of OX442314.1, forward strand.
CGCGAATCTTCCGACTCTAAAATTATCGACATTCCTAATTTATTTGCCCGACATCGAGGATCATCGAGCTCCAGTGGGAATATTCGGGCTTCCGTAGAGTTCTTCAATGACAGTACCCGGCTCGGTGATTCGAACTTTATTGTTTATATTTTCTCGTAACACACTGTAATTCCAGTACCCGTTCTGTATTTCCCCGAACCTATTTACATCGAAGGGGGGATTTGTTGGTCTACGGACCGTGTTTGTAGTCGATGTAAGACAGATTCGGCTTGTATTATCATTTTACCGGTGTATTTCTCAATTATTGCTTATTTACCGATCTTTTAAGTTGTTTATCATATTTTTGGTCATTTAGTCATTGTTTATGTATTTTAGCATGAGGCACCATGCATTTGTTAGTTTTGGAAGTTACTTTGACTATTTTCCTAATTTGCAATGTTGTATTGCGACACAAGGTGTCGCTACTCACTCTCTCTCGAATCCAAGATGGCGCTGCACACGGAGTTGCTTGCCCATCCTTTTTCCCAACCTGATTTGGACCACTATGTAAGATATTTTGTTTATATTAAATCATTTTATTATTTGTATATGCTATTTGCATCATTCCACGGCATATAAGTGCTTGTGCACGGCCGTATCTTGCTCGAAACGTTTTCGGCGCGAGTATTCTGCGCGCGAGAATTTGCGAGCACTCTGCGAGTCGGGTTCCGACTCTGTTTTCGATTTTTCGCTCGTAATTCCGAGCTAATTTCCTCCTCCTCTGCTACATCTGCACCACCGTGGTCGCGGGACCCGTCTGCGAACACTGGGACGCGATGAGGTATTTTGTGCCAACAACTCCGAATTCCGCGTCTCCTTCTCCGCATTACGCGCCTCCGTTTCCGCATTACGCGCCGCCGTCTCCGACTTGTCCCGCATCAACATCTTCATCATCTCGGCCATTTGAAAAACCATCAATTCGGCGGACGATGCCCCACTTCCGCCGGCTGGACGTGCCGCCTCCTCCGCTTCCAGTTTCTCCGCCTCCAACCTTTCTTTCGCCAATTCCTCCGCTGACGTTTTCTCTACGATCTCCGCATCGTCTTCCACCAACTTCTCCGCCGCGATTCTCTCCGCCTCCGCCGCCTCAAACGCTGCGATTTCCTTGTTATTTTGCAAAAGTACCGTCATCAAGTCTTGCTTCAAATTGCTCGTCGATTCCAATCCGCGCCTGTCGATTTCTCCTTTCAAAATCGTCACCGTGAATACGTTCAGGACGTCCTCGACGACGGACAAAAGCGACGAACGACATCCTTGCAAAATTACCGCCAAATTTTCCGCCATTACGTCCGCCACGTGTTTCGCAAAATTTTCAACAACAATCACCGATCTCGTCAACCACCGACAATGATCACCAACAACTTTTCAACTGCTTATATACGTCTCCGTCTCCAAATCGAACGTTATCTGGACGTTTTCCACGTGTAACGCGCGTCGTCTCCTTCGTCTCCGTCCCCAAATTTCTCCGCAACTCGATTTTCGAAAATGTTAAGCCCACGCGCTCTTCATCCAAATCGCCGTCATCAATTTCCAACTGTTTCAACTATTTCACCTTCCCCAAAGTCTTTTTATGTCGACTGCGCCATGTGAGAATGATAAAGACAACCGATCAAGATGATTGTCTAAACTAGACTGATTTATTCATAAAACCTAGAACCAATCATACAAAAGATAGAACAAGTCTCAAAATGACCCCCAGGGGGAGCTATCGCTCACACACCAGTCTTGTGGAAAAATTACTCTTTTCCTGAAACGTTCGATCGAACAGTCCACTTGCTTGAGTAGTTGAAACTATTGTTTTTGTACTCGTATCGCAAAATGAAGAATAAACGTCCATACTCTCTAACTTCCTTTTAGAAGATTGAGGATTGTGAATCTGGTCTCCCGACCTTTGTCGTGGTGGACTGGATTGGTCACGTCCTCTAAACGGCAAAACTTTTGTGAACGATTGTTCGACAATTGCTTGATTTGGATTGGAAATTGGCTGTGAAATCCTATCGTTGAGTTTTTTGTTTAGCTCATGCTCCACTACATACGTAATCGCTTCGTCTAAATTCGCAAATTGAAATGGATCTAATCCATACGGTTGACAGTAGTTTCTTATAGACTTCCAATCTACGATACTTTTAAAGTACGATCGGTTACTTAAATCTTCTTGGAGATCGACCATACTCAGTGGTTTTTTAGTCATACTAAATTCAAAATCTGAAGATTTTGATTCTTTAATTATAAAGAAACACGAATATATTCTTTTAAAGAATAATATAATACACTTTTCAACGAGAAATACTTCTAAATTTTACTTTTAACAAAGTAAAATTAACCTTCGCGTTTGTTTAACACGTGTTAGCTTTGCAGGTTACACGGTACGAAATTCGAATCGTGACTGAAATCGGACGGCGTGATCAAGATGGCTCTGGAACACGTCTCTGGGTCTGGTCTGGAAACGAATGATCAGTGTCTGATCTGGTCCGCCTTTAATAGCAGGGGGCTGGGGGTCCCTAAATCTCCTAGCTCCTGATTGGCAGATTTTACTGATAGCCAATGGTATAATGGACGTTACACCTGATTAGCTGTTCTCTACTAAGTCCGTTCCCTTCGGAATTTCCGTTTTACCGTTAAAATAAAAATTCCTTCGAGAAATATTCGTAAATATGTCCAAGTGTATTTTTCCATAAAATAAAGTAAATTTACTTCAATCTTTTGAACTTTGGGATTTTTACTAATCCAAATAATTAAATAATTTTCTTCGAAAATATTCTTCGTTAATTATTCCGTTTTTGAGTAATATCATTACAACCATGGTTTTAATAAAGTTTTCTCAAACTCTCACTTTTCCTTATCCTTATTCAACTATCTTTTAAATAGTCATCCATTTGTAATTGAAATCTATTTTGATATTTCCAACACTGTATTATTTCCAATAGGAAAAATAATTTGACCAAGTCTTTACTTTTTCGGGGCTAAATTCCATTTTTCGAGTGTAAAAAATAAATTTTCACCATCCATCTCCCCCTTTTATAACAAATTTTTTAACAAATAAAAATTCGTTAAAATTCTTTACATTTGTTTTGCGAGAAAAATTATCTAATTCTCTAATTTTCCAAAAGAAAATATTCGAAATTTTACTTTAAACGATAAAGTTATTGGTACAAATGTGTACTTGTTTTTCGGGAGAAAACTATTCGACAATCCTTTAGACTTTTGGGTAAAAATTATTTATCAAATCTTTCTTTTTGATGCAAATTGCTTTGATTTTTCGAAAGAAAATATCTAGCTAAATTCCACTTTTCCTGAGCGGACAATTGTTTTCACAATTGGTTATTCCTTGGCGGTACTTACGAAGGACGTGTCTTTTGATTATTCGTTTTATAATAATTCGTCCCCCTTATCTCGAATAACGAGATGTTTTGCAGAAATCTTTTATCTTTTGAAATAAAAGAATATTTAGATCGCAATTTCCGTAAATACCTTCATCTGTTGCAGCATTTCCTCAAATCAACTTTTTCAGAATGAAAAGACAAATCTGGAGAACTTCACTGTCAAACTTCTATTCCTATCGCACCAAAATTCGTAATTCACTGTTTTGGAATTCCGTGTAATGCGTGACACACAATAACAGTATCGATGTCACTATTAAGCAGTTTACTACTTGGTCGGCACGAGGACATGTAAATTACCTTTTTGCCGATAAAATAGTTTTTCTTGAAAATATTTGTAATTGATTTTTTTTTTGCACAACTACTTTTGAATGAAATAAACTGAATTTATCTCAGATTTTTGTTAATTGATTCTACACAACGTAACATTCCCTTTAAGGTTGGATTTGCATCGAAATTCTGTTTTTAAAAGAACTTTTCCTTCAGTTATTGCAAATAAAATTATTACAACAGTTTTTCTGATTAAACTTTGACACGTAAATTACTAACGAAATATATTCACATTCCATTAGCCTTTAGGAAAATTGACTAGATTCTTATTTTTAGAGACAATAATATATCTAGAATATTTTCTTTTCCGAATAAAATCTATGTTCAATAGAAAATAAACTTTTTCTGCAATTCTTAGTTTTTCGAATGGAAAAATACAACTCTTCATCAGCGGTGATTTATTTGATTTTTCCGAAAGAAAAATAATCACTTTGAAACTTATTTTCTTCGTTTAAACCAGCTATCTGATTTTAAAGCTTCAATCCAGTCAAGAAATATTCGATCTGTAAATATTCTATGTGGCAAAGTTCGTAGCCACAAATGGATTTGTTATTCCGAGTAAGAAATCTTCCACGTTGGAAAATGTCCGATTAGATTACTAATGTATTCGTTGTTTTTAAAACAGCTAAATTTCATTTAGAAATTCTCAAGATTTGGGAGACCCAAATATCGTTGGGAGTTTAAAACATTGTTAACATTTCCGAAAAGAGAAGATTGGATAAAATCTTTTACTTTTCCACGGGAAACCGTTTATTATGATTCGTAATTTTTTCGACGAAAATATACTATTCCATGTGGTCGGCAGTTTCATTCGCCGCCATTTTAATTTTCCATTGTTTTCCGAAGAAAACTGTACTTTTTGAAAATAGTTAATTCCTTCAAATAAAGGTAATATTATTTCGATTTTGCGAATCTTTTCTCGCGAATTTGAGTGTGTTATTCTTTCAAACAACTAGATTATCTTGGGTACCGATGGCGGTGGAAAATAAGTTCACGACACTTAAATAAATCTCTACGAACCTTCGGTAACATTTCCACGCTGTTTTTAATTCGTTGTCCGCCGTAATTTCCAAGCATTTGTTCGCACCTTGCGTCGAAGGTTTTGAGTGGCTTTCCGGTCACGCTTTTAACGGAGATCGTCGCGTATTGCTACGGCGCGTGGTCGCTGGGTATCGGCGTCGACGTACCGTTACAGGAAACTTAATTTCTTGTAAATATTTCCAAATAGTTGCGGTGTTTTTATTATTTTAACTTTCGAGTGGCAAGATAAATTTATTAGAAGTCCGCCTTCTAAACTTGTATGTATTTAGCTTTTCAAATAAAAACAACATCAAAAATATCTGTATTCTTATTTCACTCGAAACTTTTTGATTTCTTATTTTAAAAATACTTCGTATTCCTTAAGTTTTCGAACGAAAAATAGTAAAGAAAATTTACTAAACGTTTTCCAACTCATCAGTCTAACTTTTCACATAAACGGAAAATCTATTTGTCTGTTTTTAACTAAATCTTTTTAGTTAAATATTTATCCCAAAAATTCTCTTTTGCAATTCAATCGAATTAACTTGTAACCTATCTTGATCACTTGTGATAGGTTTGAAATTTCGAAATTTCTTTTGTGAAGGACTGGATTTTTAATTCTCTTCGAGAAAATAAAATATGTTTTGAAACTGTTACTTGTCAAACTTTATTTTAAAGTTTTAATCTCAATTTATCTCTGAATTCACTTTATTAAATTCTCATGAATTTAAACTTTGCAACCTTATCTCGGTGATAGGTTGGTAGTATTTGAAATTCCTTAACTTTTCGAACGAAAATAATGAAGGAAAATCTGCTACACGTTTCTATTTCATCAGTTTAACTTTTCGGATGAAAAGTAAAACTGAAAAGCTGTTTGTCTATTTTTAACTAAATCTGTTTAGTTAATATTTATCTCAAAAGTTCACTGTTTGCAATTCAATCGAATTAATTGCAACCTATCTCGGTGGGACCTCCACGTGTGACGGTGACGACCACAACTTCCTAGCTCTACTAGTACCGGGTATAAGTCGCATAAACAGTGAATATATTGGAGATAAATACAAGACAAAGATGGCTCTCAAAACAACTACATTTATTGTTACCAAACAATATGATCGCTACTAAAGTTATACATGCGATTAAGCCGACATTTGGCCAGTTAAAAGTATAATTAAACTATACAAAAGTTGGCTGTAAAACAGCCCTGAAATAATATCAATGCGTATCCTGGATTCGGGAATGGTCTGGTCACCACTCGACCGGGTTTACAGATGTCATCGGGGCCGGTCTGGCTGCGTCCTCGAGTCCGGGATGGCTTCGTGATCCTCGTGGCTTCTGTCGGTGTTGTTAAGCGTAACTGGGTTCGTGTAATGCTTCGCTGGGTTGATAGATCAGTTGATCCGAGAGGTGCGGTTGACTCATGTGCACCGCCACAACTTTGGGAGGATATTGGTTTAAGTAAATGGATTCATTTACTTATCAATATTCCGACTTCGAATTATATTTAATTCGAGATGTTGTGATTTTATTTAGATGTTCCGCTTTAACAATTGTTGCCAAATTGTTGTTACATTGGGTTCAATGTAATGTAACTAAGTCTTCTTGACTTAATTGTTTAACTTGTATCCAAGTTAATATTGTTCTGTTGATAAAGTAATAATGATTAGGCTTCCCGTCGCAATCACGCAGTTGCCATCGATAAACACGCCTTGCCATGCAGAACTGTATCAAGCGTCTCCGGCGCAGCAGCACGGTCGTCCATCGAGTGGTTGACGGTACCACATACACCGGGGGTTATAGCTCGCGGCTCCACACAGCAGTTTAGCCCTTCGTGGTACTAATGACAAGCTGACTGCTTTGGCTCCGCTCATCATGGGAATTAGTTTACCAAACACTTGGTGCTACTCGTGGTTACTGTCAAACAGACTGCTTTGGCACCAACAGGCGATGGAACCAACTTCCAATAATAATTGGCGCTACTTGCGGTTACAGAATGCTTTCGTACCGCAAATGACCATTCTGTCCTGCCAGGAGGATACTGAATTGCATAGAAGCGGGTTCTCCTCGGCGAGACCGTTGATTGAACATTAGAATCCAACTTAAAACCTTCAATCGGTTAAATGTATTGTTCGGCGGAACAATGCGCGGTTTCAAGCGATTAAACCATCAACAAGAAACCAAATAACTCATACTAAATACCGTACGAAACATATACCAAATGCCGTATAAAACATATACCAAATACCGTATAAAAACATATACGAATACCGTATAAATGCTGTATAAACATATACCAAATGCCTTGAATACAAGAACTACGAGTTGACTTATAACTAAGAACTGTGACTGTGTGTGATTTGACTGATTACTGAACTTCTTCTCTTACTTACTGACCGATTGTCGAGGAATATATATCGTATTGGATTAAGGGATTTTATCACTTATCCAATTGGAACAATGGTTCCAGGAATCCCGCCAATCCCGTGATACCGGAAGTGGATACGGAGGAGCACAGACGGATTATGCAAATTACTTGGCACAACCGGAACTGGATACCCAGGACCGGAAATGGATTCCACCAATCAAATTGATCGGTTGATCGATTGATCACCAAATGTCCTGTCCCGCAGAAACTGATGTTAAACTGTATTTAACATTAATAAACATTAATATATCTTTATATTAAATGTTCACAAAGCTTCGTTTTACTCCAATAAATTTAGGTTTATATTTATTCACACATTCTTTATTTATATCTTGAATTTACCGCTAAATCGTAATCGCGCCATCTTGTGGCAACATCGCGCATTGACAAATGCGGGTTTAGCAGACGACTCTTCGTAATTCGGCCGTGATATACTTATATCATGTAGTGAATGTTATTTAACATTCACTAATACAACATCTTTTGCTTTGAAACCTTATAAATAGCTTTATTTAGGAATTATATCCATTTTACACAGAATATTGCAAAAATACCGTCATAATGACATAACAGCGCTTTTCCAGAGAAAATAGGCATTTATAGCCATTGTAAACTGTCACAAGGTCAACATAACTGGTCTTAGTCTTGGGGACCACCGGTTATTCCAGTGTTGCCGGACTGCTGAGTTTTTTCTCAACTTGGTGATTTGTTTTTTGATCAGTTCGAATTCTATGGGTGACGAGGTTGGCGCAGACGGAGTTATTTTTGTTCCGCCTGCGAAAGCCAGTTTTTTGTCATATTTTCAAATTGATCGGTGACTAGTTTTATCATCTTTTTCTGTTCGGCGGCTTTCTTTTCCTCCTTCTGTTTGAGGCGCTTTGGACAATTCTGCCGCCAATGTCCCTCCTCTTGGCAAAAGTTACAGGGACGGCTCTTTCCTCCCTCTTGGTTGACTGGTTCTTTCGTGTATTCCTTGTAACAAGAAGACGAGATTGAATCCAAACAGTCTTCCTCAGCACCAGACATCTGGGTTCGGTAAGCCTTCCCAGGAGGCGGTATGGGATTCGATCCACTATTACTCTTTTTTGACGGCAGGGGCTCAATGTTGCCGTTTAGGTAGTGCGTAGATTGTAAGAGCTTGGTAGAATCCATGCTTCTTTCTAATATCCTTTGTTTTCGGGCTATACATTGAGCTCGTTTCTCTTTGGTTAGTGACTCGGTGTAGCAGTCATTCGCTTCTTCATGTTTTCTCTCGATGTACCGATAGACTGCGTTAAAGCTGTTCCCTCTCGGGGCGTTCATGTCTCTCAGTATTTTCTTTGAGTAGGAGTTTAGCCCTTGATCGAATATGACTTTTTGCGCGTGTTGGTTAAATGGTACGTCCATTTCACCAAACAGGTCATTCGCACGTTGTATGTACTCGCGTAGTGTTTCTCCGGGAGCTTGTCGCATTGCGCTCACTCGCGCTTGTATTTCGCTATTTGTTTCTCCGTATTGGTTGTGGAATTTCACTACGAAATCTTCCCAGTTTCGTGGTTTAGCGCTACTATACCACTTCCGGGCTTGACTTATCAGCATCTCGGGTATTCCCCTCGTGACCATTTCGTCCGGTTCGGCTCCCAAGCGAGTAATGGTGAGGGCCACTTTGTCAAGAAACTGATTCCCAGCATTCCAGGAGCCATCGAACTTTATTAGACGCAGAGTCGTCCATTTGATGTTGTTATCTTTCCGCGTATAGAGCCACTGGTTCGCCGAGTATTTCTGTAGGAGTCCCTCACTCCGGTCGTCCTCTTCGATTTCTTGGCTCCGCGTTAGTTGGAGTTTCTGGTCCATTGCTCGTAGTAGTTTCTGCTCCATGGCTTGTAATTGATCGCCTAGTGAGTTGTTCTCGCTAATTTGCGATGATGAACGTAGGTTGTCGTCGACTGGGTTGGGGAAGCTGCCGTCGGGTTGGATTGGTCTGGGTGGATCGGGTTGGTATTGGGGACGTATCATCGTTTCGGGTGTACAGAGTATTCGAATTATTTGTTAGATTCTGTGAGACCGTCGAGGTTCCTTGGTCTGTCTTTACGGGTAGAGTGGTTTTATTCAGCTGTGTTCCGCGTAAGATCATATCGTCCAATCGAGTCTGTGAGGTTTGGACTACCTCGCGTTTGCGTCGCGTGCGCGTGCCGGCCGTTGCGCGTCGTGTGTGATGCGCGTGTGACGTTTTGGCGTGAGTCGCACGTATTTGCCACCTGGCGCACCTGCCGGTGCTGGCCGATGACGTCAGATGCCGGGCCAATAGTAGAAGTCGTCTCATCACCAGCTGATTCGTTTTGTTTACATTTTTGTAGTTTTTGAGATGATTAAACAGTTTTGTACAACACTTGAACCAAGAGAGTCGTTAATTGTTTTCTCGTCGAACTTCACATATCCGACATGGCGCAGTCGACACGTTGAGCCGGGATAACGTCGCCGATACGTGAAGAGACGTGTAAGATTTCGCTCGCTTCGCGATCAGACGGACATTTGTACCGCGATAAAAGTGAAAGGACACTCGTGCGGTGTGTGTGAAGGAAAGGAACTCACGAAATAAAATGGCGGATATGAAAGGTGTGTTAACTTCAATTTGTGAGCCGGTTCTGGACCTTTTAACGTGTGAAAACATTCGTGACGAGTGTTTGTTACGGGGAATCGACGTAACCAACTGCAAAAAGAAGAGCGAATTTTTGGCCACAATTTTGGCGGACAATGTGGCAAAAGATAAAGCCAAGGTCAACCCCGGGTCAACCCAGTCGGCCATTGTGGCGACTGCGGCGGGACTCGCCGGACAGATCAAAGTGCAGCATGAGGTGGACACGACGAAGGGAGTGCCCGTGTTCAAGGGAAAACGCGACGAGAACGTTGAACACTTCATCGAGTGCGTCGAGCGTGCGGCCACGTTGGGAAAATGGACCGAGCACGCGAAAATTGCGGTGGCAAACGGACAATTGAAGGAGGAAGCTCTGTATTGGTATGACATTTTTGGAAAAAAATTTGTTTTGTGGTCGGAGTGGGTGGCGTCAATTAGGGACTATTTTTTGGACGTCGACACCTATGACAGGTGGAGGCAGCGAATCGCCGCAAGAAAGCAGCTGGAGAACGAGTCCCTCGCCACATATTTTGCCGCAAAAATTGCACTGATCGAGACAACAAAGAAGGCGTTCAGTTTTTCGAAGGATGACACGATAAATGTCACAGTAGAGGGAGTTCGCGATTTACACACTCGTGATTTATTTCGTATGGCAAAGTTTGACTCTTTTATTGAATTAATTAGGAAGGGACGCGAAATTGACCGGAACAGAGAGGCCAGTGGATCACCACCGAGGACGACACCAAAGGAGGCTGGGAAAGCCAAGCTCGAGACCCGAATTAGGACGCCACGTGACGATACAACATACAAAAAGGGAATGGATATGTCGAAGATGCAGTGTTGGCGGTGCAACGAGATTGGGCACTGCTCATTCGACTGCACGAAGGCGAAGAAACCCGAACAGAAGGACGAAGAGGCGAAGAAGCAACAGAAAAGCGCCACTGGAAAGGTGAACATTTGCATGGTCAGGACAAAGTGTCCGGAATCGAATCTGGTGGTCGTTGATTGTCAGTCAGCGGAGCTCGGGGGACAGGTGGAGGCCCTGATCGATTGCGGGGCAAATTGTTCATCTGTGGACCAGGTATACATTGGCGATACCGTCGAGATCCGGCCAAATTTGGAGAAGGAATACTTCAAAACCGCAAATGGCGACAAACAAGTATTGGGCCATGTAGATTTGAACGTGCAGATTGGAAGAATGAGGACCACGATTAATGACGTCGCCGTGGTACAGGACCCGCCTTTTCCACTGATCATCGGGATGGATTGGCGCAAGCAGGCGGGCCTGGCGTGGATGATATCCGGCGACGGGGACGTGACTTTCTACAAGGAAATTAAGGATTCAACGTCAATGACGAATTGTCTTTTGCGTGCCAAGCAGCAGATTTCCGCCCAGGACCAGCTGTTCGGGGAGGAGGTAGAGGCGCTCGTGGGGGCGGCGGACGGGGACGTTTTGCCGGAGGAAAGAGAGCGACTCAGGCGGGTGTTGTGGAAGCACAGGGAGGCATTCAGCGAACACGACGAACTGGGCGTGTGCGTGGACGAGGAATGCGAGATTCGTCTGAAACACGATAATCCCATCAAAGTCAAACCAAGAAAATTCTCGCCAGCCGATGAGAAGGCGTGCAGCGAGACAATGGCGCTTTGGTTGAGGTTGGGAATATGTCGACCCTCAACGTCGCAGTACAATTTTCCGTTGTGGTTTGTTAAACAGGGAGAGACCAAGCAAAAGCTAAGACCGGTACTCGATTTACGACGTTTAAATGAGATTGTGGATGTGTCTATGTACCGGATGCCAACAATTGATGAAACAATAGAATTTTTATTAGAAGGGCAACCAATGTATTTTAACATTGGCGACGTCGCGATGGCGTTTTACCACGTTTTGCTGCGTAGCGGGGACTGTCATAAGATAGCGTTTTTGACACCGGAAGGGCTCATGGAATTAACAAGAATGCCAATGGGTTTGAAGATTTCACCATTCAAAATGCAAGAAATAATGGACAAGTTGTGTAGACGGGTGGAGCGCACCGCTGCATACGTGGATGATGTCGGCCAATCCAGCCGCATCGTGGATGAGTTAATTTCGAGATGGGAAAAATTTTTGGAGGAATTGGAAAAAAAGGGTCTACGAGTTCGCTTGTCAAAATGCCAACTTTTGCGGAAGGAAGTGAGTTTTCTCGGGTATATCGTGTCGCGGCAGGGGAAGAGACCGGACCCAGCGCGTTTGCAGGCCATTGACCGGTTTCAGCGTTTTCGTAACGCAAGGGACGTTCGTGCATTCTTGGGATTTGCCGGGTACCATCGCCGGTTCGTGAAGGGATTTGCCGCGAAGACCAAAATACTGCAGATGCTTACCAAGAAAGATGTACGCTTTATTTGGACCGAGGCTCATCAGGGGGCAGTGGAGGCGATTCGTGAGGAACTGAAGGCGTGCGATTGGCTTGCCCATTTTCAACGCGAGGCCGAGACGTGCGTGAGTGTGGACGCAAGCCACGACGGCTTGGGCGCTACTCTCCAGCAGCGGCAGGACGGAGAATGGGTCACCATCGCTTTTGCGTCGAGAGGAATACCGCAGTCGTACGCCGCAGCCCATTCAAACGAGCTGGAGTGCCTCGCCGTCCACTGGGCAATCACTGAGAAGTTCCGCTCATACTTATTGGGGATAAAGTTCGTGCTGTTCACAGACAACTGGGCAGTGGCCCATATGCTGGCCAAGACGGATTTAAACAGAAAATACGCGAGGTGGATTTTGGACTTGCAAGAGTTCGATTTCACAATGAAGCACAAGAAGGGGAAGGAAAACGAGATTCCGGACGCCCTTTCTCGTGCGATTGAGTCTAAAGTAGCGGTGACACTGGCAATGATTAAATTGAGAGACAGCACACTGAGGGAGGAACAGGGAAACGACGCGTTTTGCAGAGAGAAGGTGGCAAATCTGCCAACAGAGTTTGAGGTGGTCGAAGGGCTGCTGCTTCACGCGGAGACGCGGCGAAATAGAAAATGTTCACAGATAGTGGTCCCGAGGAATATGACCGAAAGGTTGATGAAGGCCGTCCACGAGTCATGTGGGCATGCGGACGCCTACAAGACATTGTCGAGGTTAAGAAGGAGACATTGGTGGAAGGGAATGCAGGGAGCTGTTAAGAGCTTCGTGCGTGGTTGTCAGGGGTGCCAGCGTCAAAATCACAGAACCGCAAAGCCGATGGGTTTGCTGACAAACCGGCCTATCCCGCCCAGACCTTTTCACACGATTGCGATTGATCACGGCGGTCCATACCCATGCAGTGGGGGAAATTTATTTATATTGGTAATAATCGATTTATTTTCCAAATTTGTTGTGGCAGTGCCAGTCCGTAACACCAAGGCGGCAACATCAGTCGAGAAAGTCAGTGCAGATGTCTTCGGACGCTTCGGACCCGCGAGAAAAATCATTACGGATGCCGGAACCTCTTTCGTCGCCAAGGAGTTCGTGAACTTCGCGGAGGGTGAGGGCGCGGAGGTGGAGGTTTGCCCACCATATCATCACGCCTCAAACGGTTTAGTCGAGCGAATGGTGCAGACGATTGTCCAGAAGTTGCGAAAGGCCGAGGGAGGGCTGGAGAAGTGGGCAAGGAATTTACAAGATCAGATATGGGCGATAAACAATACGGTGCAGTCATCATCGCGGTTCACGCCATTCGAGCTGGTGCACGGCTACACACCCGACTTTAAGGAGGAGTTGGTAATAATCGAGGAGGAAGATCAGACGGAGGGGCTCGAGAGGCTGTGGGAAGATAGGGAGGAGGCGATTTGTAATCTGGAGGAGGCTGGAAGGTCGCACAAAGACCGTTTCGACCGCAATAGAGAGGCGTCCGGACTGCAGACGGGGGACAGGGTGCTTTTCACGAAGGGACAACGGCAAAGGAAGTCCGACGCACTTTACGAGGGCCCCTACACAATTGTGGAGCGTTTGGGGACGGAAGTTTTTATTTTATCAGGCGATGACGGACGAACATGGAAGGCACACGGCGCCCAATTAAAAAGGTTCAGCGGAGAGGAAGCTGTGATGGGGGCCATCACCTCCCCTAGGGGGGGCGTGTGAGGTTTGGACTACCTCGCGTTCGCGTCGCGTGCGCGTGCCGGCCGTTGCGCGTCGTGTGTGATGCGCGTGTGACGTTTTGGCGTGTGTCGCACGTATTTGCCACCTGGCGCACCTGCCGGTGCTGGCCGATGACGTCAGATGCCGGGCCAATAGTAGAAGTCGTCTCATCACCAGCTGATTCGTTTTGTTTACATTTTTGTAGTTTTTGAGATGATTAAACAGTTTTGTACAACACTTGAACCAAGAGAGTCGTTAATTGTTTTCTCGTCGAACTTCACATATCCGACAGAGTCCCTGTTAGAGCTCCATCCAACTTTTTGATGAAAACGTAGTCATCTCTCTCGGCATGCGCGTCTGCAATATGTTTCTTCTCAAGGTCTGCTCTGACCTCGTTGATTTCTTCCATTGTCGGCATCGCCAGTTTATTTCGACCCGCTTCGTTTCTCTTTTGATTTTGATTATTTAACAGTTTGATTAATTCTGAATTCGGATCGTTTGGGTGCGCATTACTGGTTTGGCCAGTTTTTGCTGCGAATGAATTTTTTAGCGCCCACGATTCGGTACCTTTATTGTTACGGCGATCTTGTATAAAGGCTTCGTATAGTTCTTCCTTTACTTCGTCGGTTTCGTCAACTATGCTATCGAGGCCGTAGACCCATAGGTGCTTCCTAGATGTAGATTCGTCGCTTTTTTTCCCCAATTGTTGAGTTAACTTGACTCGGCATCGTTTATCGTCGCTCTTCTCTATCGTAGTTGCCGGTCGCTTCCCGTGTATTATCTGAAGGACACGATCCAATTCCTCGAATGGGTTTTTTCTCTTGTCGATGGTGATATTATGTTCACGGGCTAGGTCGGCCACTTCTAAGGCCATCGTTACTAGTTCGGCTGTTGATCGGGGTCAGGGTGAGGACATTACGGAGCTCGTTCTGGAGTGGGTCGGGGAGGATGCAGTGGACTGACCACTGTATTTTTGTTGGTGTTGAATCCATTCCTTTTCGAGTAAGGCTTGTTTTTCTTGGACTTCTCGGGTCAGTCTCTGCTCCATCTCGTCTATTCTCCTCTGATTTTCTTGAGCCACGGCCCGTTCCATCGCTAACTTCCTTGCTTCGTTTTCTCGTATTACTTCTCGCATTATCTCAGCCTTTCTCTCCTCCAAGGCGTCTATTCTCGCCTGATCAGCAATCTCACGTTCCATTTCGGCTCGTTTTTTGGCTATTTCCTGAGCCATTTCGCGTTCGAATGTGGCTCGCCTATCTGCCGCTTTTTCTTGTCTTGCCTGATTTGCTCTGGCTCGTTCGCGCAATATTGCGGTTGACGTTGTGGTCGCACTCTTGACGAGGGTCATTTGGTCTCTTATGGAAGTCGACCGTGGCGAATTTGGTAGTGACATTGATGGTACTAGCGAACGATGAAACGCTAATTGTTTCCGGGGTGTCAATTTTTCGTGCTGGCCATTAGCTCGATCGATTTGGGCTGGTTGATCGTCTGCGGTTTTGTTAATACGATTTACTAATTTGTTTTGACGATCGTTTTTATTGTTTAGCCTGCTGTTGCTTGGGTCATTTGGGTCGTTGAAACTATGGATAGGTGAGTCCTGTCCGTTTCCTTCGCTTAAATCTTCATCTTCACTGGACTCATCATTGGTTAGATCGTGGTCGCTTTGGATCGGTGATTTCCGTTCTTGGCTTTCGTCGTGTTCCAATTCATTTTCGTGAATTTGAGCTTCCGGCGTCAAGAGTGGATCGTAGACCGTTCCATCTTGGTGTTCACGTTCTTGTCTTCGCTCGTAACGTTTTTCACGATCGCTGGTGGTGGTCGCACAATTATTCGTGTTTGATTTCGACATTTTTGAAGTTTGATTGACTCAAATGGTTTTGATAATTTGGTGGTTCGAGTTTGACTCAAACGATTTCGATATCCCGGTATTTCTCAGGTTTTGGATAGTTTGCTAAATTCAAACGATCCCGGACAGGCCCCCACGTGTCGTGATTCGACTTTAGTGGATGAGAAATACAAATATTTTGTCGGGACAAATAACACACTTTATTAAACAAGTACGAAATATTCGATACAATGGATAAATGTATTATTGTTGGTCTCGGATCCTGTTGCGAATACGAGTCGTTGCTGAAACAATCAGCCCTTGATTGTTCAGACTTACACGTGGCTTATATTGTCTGTTGTCTAGGGTTATATTTTCTGCTCTTTGCGAATCGAGTCAGTCTCAATTCGATTAGCAGTTTGGATATGAAATCAAACAAAGCCCACTTCGTTTGGAACACGTGGCGCACGTGTTACTTATCGCCAAAGTGGTCGGTTGAATCCAAATTAAATCCGTTTGGAATTTCGGTCGAGTTAGTCTCAACTTCGTTCCGTGCGCGTGGTGCGCGGGATTCTTTCGCCAATATGTTTGGTCAGTCAAAACTAGACGAAATTGTTTCGTGTACGTGTGTTCTGCGGAACACGTGGCGTACGTATTTTCCTTCGGCGATCGATCGGCGATTTAGGCCCGAAGTCGTGTTCGGTTAACACGTGCTTCGTTAATTCGCTTCGTGCGATTCGTTCGGAATATTTATTCCAACGTGGTCTGACCACGTCAAATAAATGTGATTGTCTGCTTACAGTTAGTATGGTCAGCGGGCACCGGTCCTCGATCAATCCGATAAAACGGCCTGAAAGGTGAGGAAATTGGTGCTCTTGCTGAAATCTGGTTACTGTAGTGTCATTTCCGGTCAAGCCTCGGTCTTATATACTGACCGGAAGTGACGCAATATGTAGATTATTCTGATTATTCAGATCCGCAGAAATACGAGACTAGTCAATCTAGTCTATTTCTGGTAGCGCTCCTGGCGGTCAAACTCATTAACACGATAAATCCCATCGATTTATCTTCAGGTGATCCGGAATCAGCACACCAGGTTTAGCCTGGTTTCAGAATTTTTAGATCCTTTTTAAAGGCTTTTATTTAACTTGATTTGAACATTTGTTTGTTTGTGTGTTTGTGTTGTTCAACGTCCGGTCACGTGACCTGTAATGTAATTTTTTAGAATCGCAGCGCCACCTGGCGGAACCTGTGTCCTTTAATAAATGCCAAAATGTTCGCCGGTACAAATTTTGATGTTTTCGATACTAAAAAAGGTTCTAACATTCTGAAACCTGATTGAAACAAAAATTTTTATCTTCCAAAAAAAATTTTTTTTAAATATTATTTAGAAAAAGTACTTTGTTGAAAGTTTTTTGGCATGATCACGGCAATCACGAAACATTCTGCAGTAGTAGCGCACACTGGCGGCAATTTGAAAAACCAATTTAAAAGGCTTTTTCCAAAACGTAATTTTTTATATTTACTTGTTTAGTATCAAACGATCATTTGTTTACCTTTTGTCATTTTTTGACGAGCTAAAAGGAAAAAGTAATTTTTTATACAATTTTTAAAATTTTTGGATTCGGAAAAAGAAAATATGTCAATATCACATAAAAAAAATCATTTTTGAACCATCATGACATGAATCATGGAGTTTGAAATCAAAAGTAGTGGATAAACAAACGAATTTTGTAAAAAAAAAAAAAAAAAAAAATTAAATTTTTAAATCCATTTATATATACTTGTATGTTATATGTAGAACTTGCATAAAATTTCAAAAAGAAAATCCCGTTTGTTTTCGAGGAAAAAAATAAAAACATTTTTGGAGGTCCAAATCAACCCTACAAAAATAATTCAGATTGAATTCAAAAGTCGTGGGTAATCAAAGAAACTTCGTTACACCACAACATACAGATTTTCAACTATTTTCTCTATCAAACTGTCGACTATTTTATTTATAAAAAAAAAACATCTATCTCTAAGCGCACTTTCCAATGGCAGAGTTTACAATTACGTCATAGTGACGTCACACTAGAATGAAAACGAGGCTAAGGGGTATGTTTGTATACAGTTAACATACAATTCTGGATGAATTGTATGAATTTCTTTAAATTAAATTAGAAAATAGACAAGAGGATAACAGCAGTAGTTCCACCAGAAGAAATGAAACAAAAAAATATATTTTTAGACTTTAAAATAAAAGTTTTCAAAAAAAGGGAGAATAGTTTGATTACATTTTTACTAACAACAATCGAATTTTCGAATAAAAAACGTCTCTTTCTTCGGCATTTTCGATGCAGTTCGGGTCGTTTTCCACATTTTCCGTTGCAAATTCCGTCAACAAAGCGGAGAAAGTGCTCTCCGACGTTCCGCATGACCCATCGCACCGACCAATGACCGGCGACGGCTGCAATTCCCGTTCGGGTCACTCGATTTGCCTTGGCTTTGCTCGATCCATTCTGTCTCGCAACCGTTTCACACGTTTGCGGCAGTTTGAAAGAATCGTCGACGGCGGCGTAGTCGTCCTCGGCTCGTCCGCCATTTCTTCCTCAGTCGCCGCCACTTAATAATAATACAGTGATTTTAATGATATTAAATCACTTTTATGGTACCGTTTTATTTCGTTCTTAGCTGATTTTCTAACTATTTTCGATTTTCAATAATTTTTCTTTAATTTTCACTATTTTTGCTCAATTCTTGATAAATTTATACAGGGTGTCCCAAAAGTCTGAACCTCCCCAAGTAATTTCCAAAATACTTGAGATATCAGAAAACTGAAGAAAAACTCATAGGGGAAATATTTCATTGCGAATCTGATGCGATCTTCAAATTTGACTTCAAAGGTCATTTTCAAGGTCATTCACTTGCTAACTTCTAAACCAATCAGGTTAGAGCAAAATTTCCAATTACAAAGTTGTAGAGAATCATCTAATTAGTCTAGAACTGCTCTTAAAAAAATTATTTCTTACGGAAAAGTTTTGAGAAAAAAAGGTTTGAAATGTTAGTCTACTCAGCTTTGTAACTCAGCCTTGTAACTTAAAACTACTGAGGCAACCAAACTAATCTTCAATTAGGACATTTTATTGGGTCATACTTGTAAGTAGAAGAGAGGAAACACAAAAGAAAGGAAATAATTTATTTTGGAAGTACATTCCACATGATAGTTTTAGGTTTCAAAGCTGAGTAGACTAACATTTCAAACCTTTTTTTCTCAAAACTTTTCAGTAAGAGATAATTTTTTTAAGAACAGTTCTAGCCTAATTAGGTGGTCCTCTACAACTTTGCAATTGACATTTTTTGCCTAGCATTGTTGGTTTAAAAGTTACGAGTTGCAAAACAGTGATGAAACAATGTCACATGAATTTAACATGTTTCATTGAATTTGTCACATGTCATTAAGTTAAATTCATAATCAAAAGTATTTTTAAATTTACATGATTGTGAAATAATTCACCTGGTAGGTGTTCGGCGAGACACCCTGTAGGTTTGGTGTGTATGTTTTGATTTTGTACTGAGTATTGGGATTTGTGGTGGAGGTTTTTAGATAGATTGAGTATGTTCCTGTTTGTTGTGTCACGAGATGACTTAGAGTTTTGTCAAATCTTTTGGTTCAACACATAATATACTATAATAAACTATGAAAGGGTGTTTATTTCAAGTGTTGTTTTGGTTTAACCATGGGGAATCAACTTTCAAGTATTTGGTGGCAGGGTTATTAAACAACCAGGAGGATGAAACCAGCTGGAGGTGAGGAAGTTATAAGGTGCTTTAGGGCATGGATGTTGTAAGAGTAAAAGGCAGCCTGATGAAGAGCAGTGACCTTGCTTCCAGCTGACCTGATTAGCAGGGGTTGGGAGTTTGGAGGTTCTTTGAAAGGGAAAAGGGTTAAAACAAATATTAAAAGTAAACAGACAATGGAGTTGTTATTATGTTTCTTTTCTTCCTTCATTGAAATATTATATAAGATGTACATGGGGATGTTTATGATTTACTCCATACATTTTGGTTGCTGTTGTGGTGTTAGTGTCATGTCTGACTGATGGTTGTTGTATATGTGTCTTGTTTACTGTAACGACCCATGCAGGTTTAGAGGGGGTTATATTTAGTGTGTTGTTATTTGCAGATTCACAGTGCTACAGTTCAAGGAATTTGGTGTTGTGATAACAGGACAAATGAAACAATCTCAATAAGGAAAGGACTCTTGTTAGTCTGTGAGTTTGTGCCGTGGAGTGGTAATGGCTTCATTAGCCCCATTTGCCAGGGAGGGTGCCGCTCTTCAAGGTTGGCCTCAGACAGATTTATATACATTGAGGAAATTTGGCCGTAATGAGGGTTAAGAAAGTGGGACTCGTGAGCAGGAGAGCAAGGGATGAAGAGCTGATATTTGTTCTCGCGGTGGCTAAAACCAGTGAAGAACCGTAGACCACCGTAAACCACTGCACGACGTCCGGTTGAGATTCAACCTCCCACCTTTTCCCGAGCCAAGATGGCTTTCAAGAGTCAGTAATGTTGTGGGCCATTAAGTTGATGTCCGCTGGGAGAAGACCATTTCTGAGAAGCAGACACTCATCTTTAATAATCACCGACAGGTTGTACTCATGTCATTTATTTTTGTGGTTGATACTATTTACTTTGTTGTCATTTCTGTTATTTTGGTGTTGGTATTCTTTTTGGGGGATTCAGTTTTTGGGGAGTTACTGAGGTTACCCTCAGATACTTAGCCTTGGGTAATTGATATTTGTGTTTTTCGATTTTATTAGTCTTGTTTTGTTGTAATAATTATTGGCAGTGTTGTGTACGCTACTTGAATTTGGTAACTAGTTACCGTTACCGTTACTTGGCAAAAAAAAGTAACTAGTTACCGACCGTTATCGTTACATTTTAGGTAAACCAACTTTTCCATTGTTGTTTAAAAACCAATTACAAGTACTGTCAGGGGCGGATCTAGCACCGGGCTATTGGGGCTTGAGCCCCGGGCCCCCAAATTCTCGGGGGCCCCCGAGACTCTGAGCCATGTACTAAAAAAAAGAAAAAAAAGAAAGGTTGCTATTAAAAATTTTGAGAAAGGGGCCCCAAAAAACCTCAAGCCCCAGGCCCCCGAAAAGCTAGATCCGCCCCTGAGTACTGTACATTCATACTTTAAGTGAATAAGTGTTTTATTTATTTATTTGGGGAAAAAGTGCATTATTTTTGTCAAGTTTTGCCAGTTTCATGTTTCGTTCACGGCCGCGCAAACGCAATGTAGCATTTGCAGGTACCAAATAAATCAAAATGCAAATAAAAGTCGCAGTTTTTTCATTTTAGACAGCAGACAGCAGACAGTTTTGCTGAAGGCCCGAAGGCCAGAAAACCCAAAGTCAAAGAATCTGTGAAGAGGCCCGAAGGCCAGAAGGCCCGAAGGCCAGAAGGCCCGAAGGCCAGAAGGCCCGAAGTCAAAGGATCTGTGAAGACGGACACTTTGGCAAAACATGGCAAGGTAAAAGGGAATGGTATTGTTAACAAATCGGCAGTTTTATGTTTCTTAAATCAACAGATGAATGTAATACATCTTCTGCGACGTCAACAAAAAATCTGAAATGCTTGAAACACCGAGAGCACCAGCAGAAGACAATGTCGCCGACTGCAAATGCAGTGACCCAACGTTCGAGCACCCTCGTTTACTACTTTCGCACGAACGTTGTGCCAGTGCCACCTAAGTGCCAACTCAGTGTTTTTAACTTTGTTTTAAGTTTTTGTTTGTGGGAATCCTTATGCTGGTGACACACAGAACGCAATGCGGCGCAAATCGCACCGCTTTGCGATTTAGTTTCTCTGCAAATAATTGTTTTCAAAACCTTGATTTATAATTTGAAAACACTATTCACTTAACACACGTGTAATTATGCAAATCTTCAAATGAAAACCCGAAAAATCCAAACACTTCTCCAGCAAAAAATTTCAATTCATTTTTGCGACAGAAATTGAAAATTGAAAAATTGCCCGTGATTCCATAGTTTTTGATATTAATTGTCCATTATTGGGTTATTAAAGAAAATTTCTATGCTAAATTCCTTTGAAAGGACAAATTTCATGTTTTTAATAAACTGTTTTTTCTTCATCAGTAATGTTATAATTAGACCCCGGATAAATGCATAAATGCATGCTCCATATGTATTTTGCATATTTAGCCGAAATTGGCTTATATTGCATATTTTCCGAAAATCGGAAAATAAATGCATATATTGCGATTTTTTAGGTACTGTCTGTTTTGATATGTTTTGTTTACGTATCACTGTTTTGATATTTAAATAGCACATGCACTTGCATTTTAGTGTAATTTGTTTGAAACAATGCCGAAAGTTGTCACTTCAAAGTTGACGCGGGAACAATAAAAAATGTACGTTAATGAAATTGACAAAAACTCTTTACGAGTAGCTGATTGTCAAGAGCTTTTCAGTAGGGCATTGAAAACTGAACTTGTTTTCATTTCGGCACATTTTAAACTACTCTCTGAAACCACAACTAAACTTGAACAGCAAAACGTCCCACTGTTGGATTCTATCGATTTAATAGAAAACTTGGAAAAGCAATTTGTTACTCTTCCCTCAAGAGGCAAATCAGCAGGTTTGAAGTTAAAGAATACACTGGAAAAGAATTCTGGATTTCAGATGTTAAAGTTGGTTAGTGCTACACTGCGCGGTGAAGTCCGAGAAAATGAGTCTATACTACAGAATTATACCACTTCTGAAATTGCCAAATTTACATATGCCCCGATCACCAGTTGCGATGTTGAACGATTTTTTTCGCAATTTAAGTCTGTGCTTAGTGACAAACGACAGTGTTTTACCACACAGCACTTAGAAATGGCACTAATTTGTTATTGCAATAAATGATTTCACTGAAATAAATTTTTTTATTTTGCATATTTCACTTTTTTTTTTTGCATATTTCACTTTTTTTTTTGCATATATTGAAATTTTTGGTGCATATTATATGCGCATATAACGAAATTTATTTTGCATACATATCCGGGGTCTAGTTATAATCTTTCTAAGTGCATTTCTGATATTTGGATATTTTTCACGTGATTTTCCATTGATTCTTTTTGTGATAATGCAGTTGTGTATCGTTGCTGACATCATATAGTATTTTCCAGTTTGCTTGTTGCGTGCGAGAGAAAATTTTGCTTAAAAAATGATAAAAAAAAATGTTTTTGTTCTTTACTTCTCAATTTGTATTAATATTTGTTGTTAATTGAATCTATTTCTTACCTATTTTTTGCCATTGAATTTCAAATGCCTGTCTTTTGGCACCAACTCGTTGTTTCTACGACGCCATGTTTGATTTTGCCGATGATTTGTATTTTGTATTGATTTCCATTTTGTGTATTCATTAACGGACTGGCTATTTCCACCCCCTAGAGGGTGAAAATAGTATCAGGGCTATTTCCACCCCCTTTTGAGAAGCGCATTTGATTGGCTAATTTCACCCACTGTTTTTCAGCGTTTTCTTCAAATGCAAGTGTTTTTCATCGTTTTCTTCAAATTCAAGTGTTTTTTATCGTTTTCTTCAAATTCAAGTGTTTTTTTTATCGTTTTCTTCAAATTCAAGTGTTTTTTATCGTTTGTTCCATTTCTTGCTTTGCTTGATTTTCATCAATTTGTTCCATTACTAGTTTAATTTTCATCGTTTTGTGAAATTAAAAATTGATTCCATTGTTTTTAATTCCACAAAACGATAAAAATCAAACTAGAAATGAATCAAAATGATCAATCAAACTAGAAATGGAACAAATTCATAAAAATCAAACAAAAATATGGAAAAAAACGATGAAAAACACAATTGAATTGTGGTATTTGCGGTATATGCAGAATATCCGGTATTTGCAGAATATGCGGTATTTGCGGTATTACGGTATACCGTTTTTCGATATTTTTGGGAATACCGCGATATTGCCTCGTGAAAGAAATACCGCGGTACGGTATTACGCTACCGCACACAAGGCTATTTAACATGTTTTTATCAGTGGGTGGAAATAGCCACCAAGATATTTCCACCCTCTAAGGGGGTGAAAATAACTCAAATAAGATATTTCCACCCTCCAAGGGGGTGAAAATAACTCAAATAAGATATTTCCACCCTCCAAGGGGGTGAAAATAACTCAAATAAGATATTTCCACCCTCCAAGGGGGTGGAAATAGCCTATATCCTATTTTCACCCTCTAGGGGGTGGAAATAGCCCAGATTCTATTTTCACCCTCTAGGGGGTGGAAATAGCCACCGCCATTTATTAATGCAATATAATTATT
Source organism: Strigamia acuminata (assembly GCA_949358305.1). Taxonomy (NCBI): domain Eukaryota; kingdom Metazoa; phylum Arthropoda; class Chilopoda; order Geophilomorpha; family Linotaeniidae; genus Strigamia; species Strigamia acuminata. Next base: position 3,008,915 of record OX442314.1, read on the forward strand.
TAGTGTTATTAATTTCAAGTATTTTAATGTTTTGATGAAATCCTTTTTTTTTTAGTTCTTTTCTTACTGTTTTCTGATTGGCTGTAATTTGCGAAACAAAAAACAAATAAATACATAAACTTTTATCAGCAAAAAATAAAGAAATAAACTTGGATATTACATTTTTTTCCGATACATTTTTCATATTCCACAAATTTTTTTCACTTTTCAAGCGCTATCTATCCATATCCACTCAAGAAACTAAACACGACGACGTATCGAACGAGAGAAACCAATCGTCATCCTGCTTTCGCCTCTTATCGACGTACCCTTTCGGCTGCTTGATCTTCACGAACGTGCCCCCGCACGTGACCCGATGCTCGTTCCACCACGCCTCGCTGGGCCCGGGCTCCCTGTTGATGGCCCTCTTCACGGTGCCGTAGAACGGCGGTTCTTCGCGACAAGGCCCGTCGCACAGCCACACGTGCGTGAGATACTTGTCCGCCTCGTTGTCGAAGTTGTGATAAACCGTCACGTTCGTGCCCGACGATTTATTGATGCGCTGCATGTGCGACAAAAACTCGGGTCCGTGCGCGTTGTGGTCGTTGTTGTTGGCGGTGACGAATAAAAACGCGTGGATCATTTCGTGCAGCATCGTCTCCATCAGGTCCTTGCGAGAACGCAGTTTGAGCAGAGGTTTGCTCAACCGGATCAGGCACGGCCCGCCCGGTTCGAAGTAGCATGCCCCAGCGCACCTGGGATGGTTTTAGGCGAGAATCGAAATTAATTAAATGCGCTGTTTCGTCGTTTAAGAGCCGCGGCTGAGCAAAAATACGGTACAGGTCAAACTTTGTTGTTACGAATAGCTAGAGTTGTCCTATTTGTTCTGGTTCGTTGTATCGAGAAACTTAAGAAATACAATTTACGAAAATTGGAGCAATGATGATTCTGGCATTTTTGCATGTATTTTAACATGATTTTGGCATATTTAAGTGTATTTCTCATTATTTTGGCATATTTAAGTGTATTTCTCATGATTTTGGCATATTTAAGTGTATTTCTCATAATTTTGGCATTTTTAAGTGTATTTCTCATAATTTTGGCATTTTTAAGGGTATTTCTCATGATTTTGACATTTTTAAGTGTATTTCTCATTATTTTGGCATATTTAAGTGTATTTCTCACAATTTTGACATTTTTAAGTGTATTTTCTTAAGAATTTTGACATTTTTGTTTATTTTCTCAGTTCTGAAGTGTATCAAATTGCATCATATTGAGAAAACACTTAAAAACATCAAAATCATAAGAAAATACTTAAAAACATTAAAATCCTGAGCAAATACACACAAAACGTCGAAATCATGCGAAAATACACATACCGGTAAACGTCCAAATCATGACAAAATGAGACCAATTTTAACCGGAAATGTTTGCAATAACGAACTATTTGCATATTTTGGGTGCATTTTCTTCATATTTTCTTAATAACGAAATAATTTAACATGGGAGAAATAGGGCAGCCAAAAAAAAAATTCTTTGTAGCAAGGAATTCGTTCGCAACAGCAAAGTCCAACCTGTACATTCGCAAAAACACGGTGCATTTGCAAAACCTAGCTATTCTTTTCATACGAAACATCACAAACTATGAACGTACGCTTCGTTCGTAAGATATTCACACTTCATCCACTACAATGTAATGAACGATATACCGAAATCATAGTTACCGACACAAATGGTGGTTTCGAATAAAAGCCGCGGCTCTTATAAATAAATTTAAAACTGAGTGACAAAATGTACTGCGTCATGCGGTTGCTCCATTCGACTTCGACGTCGTTGAGTCTACCCCAAAAGAATCTCTGGTTCAATTGCTTTAAAAGGCGATTCAGGTCGACGCATTGCCAGCAAGGATCGTCGATTGAACTCCCGTCTGAAAATAAGGAAATTGATTAAATATATTTGGCGTTTCGCCTGTGTTTCGTTTATACTTGAATAGAGTTTGGCAATATCACTGTCGATCGACGATAGATCGTCGTCTATGTCCATGTTCGCCGACGTTCGTTGTCGCCGAAATTGGCGACCGCAAACACGGCCTCGAGAATCGCTTGTGCTACGCCATTGAAATTTGGTGGCGCTGAGGCGAGTGGAAATTGTCAAAATTAAGCAACAATTCGTTGGATGTTTGTTTGTTTAGTGATTGAAAAGTTGATTTTTATGTAGGAGATTGTAGATGCGCCGAGTGGTGGGTATTTTTTTCGGAGTTGTACGGGCGATAGTGCGGAAGTCGATTATTGTGCCGCGCTCTGTTGGAGACTCGCGCAATAACTGTTAGGTAAATGGGCAAACTGCATTAAAATGTCATAAAGAAAATTAATTTTTTGTCACAAATTGAAATTTCACTGAAAGTTCAAGTAAAAAATACAAAAATCACTGAAATTTCAAGTAAAAAATTCAAAAATTACTGAAATTTCAAGTAAAAAATACAAAAATTGCTGAAATTTCAAGTGAAAAATGCAAAAATCACTAAATTTTGCAATAAAAAATTCCAAAATCACTAAATTTTGCAGTAAAAAATTCCAAAATCACTAAATTTTCCAGTAAAAAATTCAAAAATCACTAAATTTTCCAATAAAAAATAGAAATTTCACAAAATTTTCCAGTAAAAAATAGAAATTTTATTAAATTTTCCAATAAAAAATAGAAATTTTATTAAATTTTCCAATAAAAAATAGAAATTTCACTATCTTTTCCAATAAAATATACAGATTTCACTAAAGTTTCCATTAAAAAAATTGAATATTACTAAATATTCCACCCCAAAAATTCCAAATCACTAAATTTTCCATTAAAAAAATTTCAAATTTCCCTCAAATCCACCATTAAAAAAATCAACATTTTACAAAATGTTCCACTAAAAACCATAAAATCTTATTCCATCACTTCTCACGTCCCAAAGTCCATCCAAATACAGATTTTAAATTTCTCCGCACTTTATTAGAGGCCCGCGCACAACCTGACCACATAGTCGAATAATTCGCACGATTCTTGATATCACAAATCCATAAATGTTCGTCCACCGCTCAACATACGGGACTGACAAAACGGCGATGACGTCATTCCTTCTCAATCCGAATCGGACTACAACGATAATCCAACGATGATCCAACATCGTCGTCAGCTTTCACATCCACTTCATATTCAATTATCTCGCAGTCGGAATCTGAATCCGACAGGATAAGCGGAACGAAGCATCGCCTTTTCTTTCTCGCCACAGAACGGCGCGTCATTGGTTGAGCGCCGTGCGAACTCGACGGTCGTCGAACGAAGTATTCGGAGAGAAATATAGCGTCGGGTTTCCTCGTTTTCCGAGGAGTTTTCTCAATCGTCCGTGTTTTAATGTCTCGATTGTTCGCAGGCATCGTTTTGAAGAAACCGGCGATGGACGACTGAACGAGTCGGGGCACGTCCTGCGAATCCATCGGGTGACCTCGAGAGAAGATAATTATTTAATTTCGTCGTGTTTTTTTTTTTTTTAATTAATTCTTCTTACCCGAGTCGTTATTAATGTAATTCGTGAGTTCCCCGCTGAATAATCGCTCGATTTCTTGAAATTTCGGCGCTGAAGCCTCGTCTTCGTGGAAACTCTGCATGTCCAAGTTTATGTTTTGCGCCAAAATAGGCGAGAAGAAAGGACCGCAGTTGCACTAGCGCCTCGCCTCGGCGGTGAGAGAAAACAAACAGCCTTTGCCAGAATCATCATTCATCACAAATAGAAACCAAAATTAGAAATATCAGTTGTTTTAGAAATGGATTTTTTAATCGATCTTCATTTGTGCTCGCCGATTAATTCCATGAAATTATTGTCCAATAATCAATGAAACTGATGGAAAAATTACGAAAAATCAATGCAACTGATGGAAAAATTACGAAAAATTAATGAAACTGATGGAAAAATCACGAAAAATCAATGCAACTGATGGAAAAATTACGAAAAATTAATGAAACTGATGGAAAAATCACGAAAAATCAATGAAACTGATGGAAAAATTACGAAAAATTAATGAAACTGATGGAAAAATTACGAAAAATCAATGAAACTGATGGAAAAATTACGAAAAATCAACAAAATTGATGAACCAAGCAATTTGGCATCCATTTTAGTTTAATTTGCCGACAAATGGAGTCTCAGGAAACAACTACTGAGCATCGATTATCCGAACGTCGGCAGTGTTGTGTCGAATGCGAATTAATAGTTCGCGTTCGTGAAGTGAACGAGAAAAATAAACTTCATTCACTTCACCTGGCGTTTTTATCATCAAAACGTTCATTCCCAATCACTTTTTATGACAAAAACAGCTTTTTTCGTCATACACAGCGATGAAAATTGAAAACGACTGCTTTACTAAAAAAAAAATGTTTTTTTCATCTGAAATTCACAAAATGTATAAAAAATGATGTTAATTTTTTTTTTACAAATTCAAAAAAGTGAACGTGAAGTATTTACGACGCTTGCATCATCATCATTTTCGCTTTATTATCATCATCTGCATTATAAATACTCGTAAAAAAACAATCAACAAAAAAAAGACAAAAAATGCATTCACATGTCGCCAAATTCCAAACTAGACTGCGAAGTGCTCGACGAAAGCGACAAATTCTCGGGCACGGAATTGAGATCTCGATTCGGAGTCGCGCGCTCGTTGTACCGCGGCGGCGGCGTGCCGTTGTTCACGTCGGCCTCGTCACAACTCCAATTCAAATCGAGTCCGTTATCCCACGCGAGTCTCTCTTGCATCAGATGCTTGTACTCCTGTATCGACTCGTTCAACGACCACAACTGGCACAGCAGCGACATATCCAGCTGCCTCAACCCCACCTGGAGACAAAATCCAAAAACAAATTTCAACAAATATTCAAATATTCAAACAAACGAGCACATAAATGAATGAAAATACATTCCAAATGACTAAAAATACCATTTCTTTCCTCAGCAGCGCCAACTGGGCGTCCAAAGACACTTTTTTCTTGCCAACCGAATCGAGCTCACTGTCGCTACTCGAATTGTGCGCCCTGCTCAGATCCTGTTGTATCATCGTGCGCATCGTGTGCAATCGCTCCATTTCCTTCCACTGGGCCGAGCTGAACGTCAGCAGTCCGCTCAGACTCTTCGGCAGCGGCGGCAGACCTTGCAACGATGCCATTTCACATCGCACGAACGACAGACAGACACAGACACACAAACCGGAAACGCAGGATAATTTTAAAAATCGCGCGCATCGCCATCTACCGACGAAATTCGAAAATAAAAAACTTGAAAATACATTTTTAGGGTTAAATATATTTTTATTTTTATTGCGTATCATTTTATCCGGCTTTTATTATCTCCAAAACAGCTTCTAAAACTAACACGACGGCCGTGGCACCGGCGTCCTGTTGGCCGAGGAAATCTGCGCCCACGTAACTCGCCCGTCCGGCTTTGGCTTTCATGCCGGCCGTCTGCTTGCACGCCTCGCGCGCCTCGGCCACCGCTTCGGTGAGGGCGGCGAGTGGACGTGATCCGACGTCGAGTTGCGCCCGCAACATCTGGAAGGCAGCCGACAGCGGATCTATCTGTTTTGGAAATTTTTAAATTATTTAAAATCAATCAATTAACGTTTTCCTCTCGTTATACACCGGTGCACTATCGGCAGAAATTCGGTAATTCAATTTTTCAGCAGAGGATTCAATTTTTCTGCGAGAATTCAGTTTTTCAACCGAGAATTCAATTTTTCAGCAGAGAATTAAATTTTTCAGCAGAGAATTAAATTTTTCAGCAGAGAATTGAACTTTTCGGCCGAGAATTTAATTTTTCGGTCAACAAATCAACTTTTCAGCCGATAATTCAATTTTTCATCCGATAATTCAACTTTTCGGCCATTAAATCAACTTTTCATCCGATAATTCAATTTTTCAGCCGATAATTCAATTTTTCGGCCAATAATTCAATTTTTCAGCCGATAATTCAATTTTTCAGCTGAGAATTCAATTTTTCAGCCGATAATTCAATTTTTCGGCCAATAATTCAATTTTTTATCCGATAATTCAATTTTTCGGCCATTAAATCAACTTTTCAGCCGATAATTTAATTTTTCAGCCGAGAATTCAATTTTTCGGCCAATAATTCAATTTTTCGGCCAACAAATCAACTTTTCAGCGGATAATTCAATTTTTCAGCCGATAATTCAATTTTTCAGCTGAGAATTCAATTTTTCGGCCGAGAATTCAATTTTTCGGCCAACAAATCAACTTTTCAGCCCAAAAATCAACTTTTCAGCCCAAAAATCAATTTTTCAGCCAACAAATCAATTTTTCAGCCCAAAAATCAATTTTTCAGCCAAAAAATCAATTTTTCAGCCAAAAAATCAATTTTTCAGCCAAAAAATCAATTTTTCAGCCAAAAAAAATCAATTTTTCAGCCAAAAAATCAATTTTTAGCCAAAAAAATCAATTCTCCAGCCAAAGAAATACAGTACATAATTAATCAATCAATCAATCAATCACCATGGTGCGATCGCCGGGCGCCGCGCCACCATACAGACAGATGCTGTTGGTGCCCGCCTCCATCGCGTTGCACCAGTCGCCGGGGGTGAGGCTGGTCGACACCGCGCCGGCCGCCGAAGTGAAGAAAATGCTGAGCAAACCACCCGAGCATCCGCCAATCGTGTCGGCCAGAGTCGTTCCAATCTGCAGGAAAACATCCATCGGATACATACAGCTCTCATCTTCCAACAGAAGGAGCACGGCTGAAAAGACAAAAAAATTTTATAAAAATTTAAAATTAAAAATTAAAAATTAAGAAATGTAAAAATTAATTTAAAAAATTAAAATTTAAAAAATGTGAAAATAAATTTAAAAAATTCGCCGGACCCGCCGCGCCTTTCTTGAGCGTAGTCCCGCAGTCGCCGTCGCCGCATCCGGTGTCGAGGAAATTCAGTTTGGCTTCGTTCGTTTCGAGCACGTCGCACGCATGCGCGATGCATTTGCGCATTAGATCCGCGTCGGCTGTGACGAAATTTTGGAAAATCAAACGGAAATGTATATTTTTAATGTCTGTTCTTTCGCTTTACTCAGTTTTAACGTGGCCGTCGAAACACCGTGGGCGTGTTGCGAATTTAGCACGGTCACTGGGTCGACGAAAAGCCGCGTATCGGCGGTGATGTGCCCGGATCCCAGCTGCTGCCACGCGGGTGCCCTGGTCGGCGCATCTGCAATCGATTCATCGCAATCGGTTAGTTAATCAATTAATTTAGTCAGAATTTAGTCCCGCGCCAATCAGGGCCGGATTAAGGAAGTAGTAGGCCCACTGGTGTTAATTGCAAGCCTCAAATGCATTTTTTTAAAAACAAGAATGCATGTTTTTGTCCATAAATGCATTTTATTTCACCAGAAAATGCATGGGTGTCTATGAAAATGCATGGCTGTGCATGAAAATGCATGGCTGTGCATGAAAATGCATGAAAATGCATGAAAATGCATGGCTGTGCATAAAAATGCATGGTTTTGCATGAAAATGCATGGTTGTGCATGAAAATGCATGGTTGTGCATGAAAATGCATGGCTGTGCATGAAAATGCACGGCTGTGCATGAAAATGCACGACTGTGCATGAAAATGCACGGCTGTGCATGAAGATGCATGGCTGTGCATGAAAATGCATGGCTGTGCATGAAAATGCATGAAAATGCAATTTTTCAGCTAAAAATGAATTTATTTCCCATAATTTATTTTTCTGCCTACAAAATGCAATCTTTCTGCCTGTAAATGCAACTTTCCTGCCTGCAAATTCAATTTTTCAGCCCAAAATAAAATTATTGCCCAAAAAAATGCATTTTTCTGCCTGCAGTTTCAATTTTTCTGCCTGCAAATGCAATTTTTCTGCCTGCAAATACAATTTTTAAGCCCAAAACGAAATTATTTCCCAAAAAAATGCATTTTTCTGCCTGCAAATTCAATTTTTCTGCCTGCAAATTCAATTTTTCAGCCCAAAATAAAATTATTGCCCAAAAAAATGCATTTTTCTGCCTGCAAATTCAATTTTTCTGCCTGCAAATTCAATTTTTCTGCCTGCAAATTCAATTTTTCTGCCTGTCAATGCAATTTTTCTGCCTGCAAATACAATTTCTCAGCCCAAAATGAAATTATTGCCCAAAAAAATGCATTTTTATGCCTGCAAATGCAATTTTTCTGCCTGCAAATACAATTTTTAAGCCCAAAACGAAATTATTTCCCAAAAAAAATGCATTTTTCTGCCTGCAAATTCAATTTTTCTGCCTGCAAATTCAATTTTTCTGCCTGTCAATGCAATTTTTCTGCCTGCAAATACAATTTCTCAGCCCAAAATGAAATTATTGCCCAAAAAAATGCATTTTTCTGCCTGCAAATTCAATTTTTCTGCCTGCAAATTCAATTTTTCTGCCTGCAAATTCAATTTTTCTGCCTGCAAATTCAATTTTTCTGCCTGCAAATTCAATTTTCCTGCCTGCAAATACAATTTTTCAGCCCAAAACGAAATTATTGCCCAAAAAATGCATTTTTCTGCCTGCAAATGCATTTTTTTTTAGCTTACTTCTCAATATTCATAGCAGAGGTAAAATTCAGGTGTGGGGGGGGGGGGCCCCTTCTCACAGCTCTTTTTGGGGCCCTAATTAAATTCAATTTTCGGCAAAACGGGAATTTTCTTTTCGGCGAAACGGGATTCGGCGAAACAGGACATTACCCCATCCACGGGACCCCCCCCCCCTTTCATAACTACTCAGAGCCCCCTTAAGCCTTAATCCATCCCTTGAAGAAATGCGAGTTAATACCCAAACACTGCAACAGGAAAGGCGTCACTTGCAAAATAGTGATACTGAACCCTCCCGTTTCCAAAGACGTTTGCATAGTTCCCACGTAGCAGCGCTCCACCTTCAACTCCATCGTGTGCGCTGCAAATACAAAATGGAAGTCAATCTACCGATCCGTCCGCCATAACCAACCAACTGACTCAAATACGCATGCGTGTCAAACGCCACTATGTTCATTTCGAGCTGCGTCGCGCCGCCCAAATTGTTCACCAAAACGGCCACGCAATCACCTACGTGCACCTACGTCAATCATTATTGTTTCTCTCTTTAAAAACCCCTTTTCTGCCAATACCCTTCTTCAAGTCGAGACGGGATGCCGACTCCGGATTGGTCATGTGTTTCATCATCGTTTCCACCAGCGCTTCGGACGACCGGATCTGAAAATAAATAAATAAATAAATAAATAAATAAATAAATAAATAAATGAATAAATGAGTATATCCGGTCATTATTTGCGGGAATACGGTAAAAAAAAGCCGTTACTTTGATGCGTTTTACGCCGACTTCGCCGTGAATTCCTAGACCCAAATCGAATTCGTCCGCGCCGAGTTGAAACAACGGCGCTGCAGCACCCGGTAAACTGCACGGACTGTGACACACGCCCATGGTTCCTGTATTTTTATTTATTTTATTTCGTTTTTATTTTATTTTTTAGCGTGTCATCACCCATATTTCTCATGGCACCGTTCAACGCGTCCACGATGTCCGTCAAATTTTGTCCATCGGTGGCCATTGCACCTGCCAACTAAAATAAAAATTCCATTTATTGATTTGACCGTTGTTATCGCCATCTGTTGGCGAATTAAACTAAAATGGATGCCAACATGCCCACTTAAACACTAAATTCGTTTCGTTTGATACGAAAAAGGCTTGGATAAATTCTGAAATTAATCCTATTACATAGAGAATTTAATTCTCTACAAAACTCTACGTTTGTTTTTGCATTTTCTCAAGTAAAACTACTTATTCTTTGCATTTTTCAATATAAATGTGCGATAGAAGCACACTCTGACGGCGATTTTTCGCACCTTCACCCAAAAAACTTAATTAAAATAAAATATTTACTTGTTTTCATCTTAAAACGTACTTTCTGCATGAAAATCATGCCGCACAAACCACGTCGTCCCACGCCCTTGATGACCGACAACGGAGCGCAATCCTCGCCCACGACGATCATCTCGGCGCGGTGGCCTTCGAGCCGCGCACGCTCTAGCGCGTGGCCAAACGTGAGTCTGTCGCCCGTGTAATTCGGCACCAGCATGAGCAATCCTCCCGAGTTTCCTGTCGCCATGAGTCGGGCGGCCGCTAGAATATTGGACGAGGTGGGCGAAGTAAAAATCGCGCCCGACACGGCGCCCGTCAACATTCCTTTCCCGACGAAACCTGAAATTAAAAATCCAAAAAAAAAAAATTAAACTCAAAATTAAATTTTTAAAACACCATACGGTAGTCTCGCGGTACCCGAAGCAAACGGCTCGTGTCCCGCGCCGCCTCCCGACAGTATCGCCACTCGGCCTTCGCGCTTCATCGATTCCAGGTCGTCGCGGATTATCACGTTGTGCTCTCTCATCAGTTTGACGCCGGGATGTAACTTGGCGTATCCCAGCAGATTATCCTCTACGCACGATTCCACCGACCGCGTAAACTTCTTGCCTATCGCCGCACTCATTTTCACTCATCCCGATAACAAAGCACGTGGTCGGCCGCATATTCCGACTTGTGACGTCACACGTCGCGATCCAACCGATCCAACCGATTGAACACTATGTTGTGCAGAAAGCGAGTTTTCGACGTTCTCGTCAAATCCAGGACGTGCCCGCTCGTAATTATTGAATTAATATATTAATTAATAGTGTTTTTAATGTGAAATCATTAGTTGAATCGATGCGAATCTCATGACGCCGCGAAACGAGAAGACGTTGACGACGCGCTGTACTCGATGATCGAGCTGGAAACGAGAGGCCACGACCCGGATGTGCTCAAGAGCTATGATTGGTTCCTGAACGAAGCGGCGAAGGGATTGCACATCAAGATCGGCGAGAGGTTCGAATTGAAATTTATATGTTTATTTAAAATTTAAAATGGTTTTCAACAGCCGAGTGCCGAAGAAATTGATGGAACGAATGTCGATACTGAAATCGGCTTTCGTGCACAAGAAACATTTCGCGCAGTACGAAATTCGTACGCATTTTAGGACTTTAGAGTTGAAGAATTTGACCGGGTCGACCGCCGACACGTACATCGAGTACGTCGAGAGGAATTTACCGGAAGGCGTCGCTATGAAAATAACCAAAGTATTAACACTTAATTTTTTTTTTTTTATTAATTAATTGATTTGTTTATTTATTTATAGCACGCCATCGAACGTCTGCCTGATTATATTAAAAAGACAAAAACAAAAACTCTGTAAATTAAAGTAAATAAAAATATTAAATCGATGTTTGTGTGTTATTTATTATTGGATCGCTCGCCAGATGTCGCTCTGAAACAAAATGGAAGCCGAATCCAGATCGTGAGCGAAAAAATTCAAAACTCGAAAAACTCCGTGTGATTTATTATCTCTTATAGAATGCACTTAACCAAACTGAAGAGACAGTGGACAAACGTCTGCCAAATGGAAAAAAACAACCGAACAAGAAAAGAAAAACTGCTCCAAAGCTTAACCGAAGCCGAACGAGCGGCGGCCGAATCGCAATCGCGAATCGACGAATTAAAACAAATAAAAGTGGAATAAAAATATTTAAAAAAAACACAAAAAACATAAAATAAATAAATAAAAATTAACTATTTTCCCAGGACCGTTACAAGCAATACGTGACCGAGACGTGGCCCGCGCTGCGACGAGAATCCCGTCCGAAAACGCGTGAACCCGACGTTACGACGTCGCCGTCTCGCGGGGCTCTCGAACTGCGACTGGCGAATTCGTCCAAACCGATGGAACGAAAAGCAAACTTGAGCACGGCGCACCAGCAAGTGGTCAGTTATGGTCGTTCGGACGAGCAGGAGACGAAAAATGTGGTCGAGAGCGAGGCGTACGATAAAATCGTGCGCACGAGCGCCGCAGTTGCGGCCGTCGGTCGCGACGGGAGCAGCGACGAGGACGGGACGGACGTGGAGAAACAAATGGCCGCGTTTGTGGCGGATTCAGGGGCGAAATCGTTCGTCACTGACCCGAAAATGTAAATTTGCGTTATTTAATAATTTAATTCGCGTGATCACTCGCCGGACCTTGAACCAATTGAAATAATCCGTTTCCACATTTCGTTCGGTTTAACCTTGATCTCGTTTTTTCTTTGCTATTTCATTCTTTCTTTCTTTACTTTTTTGACAGAGCGAAAGAGGCAAACGAATCCAGTTCCGACGAATCGTCCTCCTCAAACGAAATCAAGTGAGGAGAAATTTTCAATTTTTTCGAAAAGCATTTTTTAACGATTTTTTTTTTTTAAAACAGGGAAACCAAATCGATACAAAACAGGAAAAAATTATCGGGTAAATTTATTTATTTTATGTAAAACAGTTTTCGCTTATTTTCTGCTATTTTTGGATATTTTTGCATAGTTTCTGCTCTTTTTTGATAATTTTGCTTATTTTCTGCTGTATTTTGATATTTTTGCTTATTTTTTGCTGTTTTTTTTAATTTTTGCTTATTTTCTTCTGTTTTTTGATATTTTTGCTTATTTTCTGCTGTTTTTTGATATTTTTGCTTATTTTTTAGCTGTTTTTTCATATTTTTGCTTATTTTCTGCTGTATATTGATATTTTTGCTTATTTTCTGCTGTTTTTTGATATTTTTGCTTATTTTTTAGCTGTTTTTTCATATTTTTGCTTATTTTCTGCTGTATATTGATATTTTTGCTTATTTTCTGCTGTATATTGATATTTTTGCTTATTTTCTGCTGTATATTGATATTTTTGCTTATTTTCTGCTGTATATTGATATTTTTGCTTATTTTCTGCTGTTTTTTTATATTTTTGCTTATTTACTACGGTTTGTTGATATTTTTGCTTATTTACTATGGTTTTTTAATCTTTTTGCTTATTTTCTGCTGTATTTTGATATTTTTGCTTATTTTTGCTTATTTTCTGCTATATTTTGATATTTTTATTTATTTTCTGCTGTTTTCTGACAATTTTAATCATTTTCTGTTGTTTTTATCTCGATTTTTCTTATTTTCTGCTGTTTTTATCTTGATTTTTCTTATTTTCTGCTGCTTAATGTTATTTCTTCTTATTTTCTGTTGTTTTCGTTTGCTTATTTTCTTATTTCCTAGCCCTCCACTTGGGTCTGGACTCAGATTCGGACGAACCGGTCTCCACAAGCAAAAAGAAACCCACCAGCGACAAAGACGACGATTTCGCCTTTTTCGACTAAATAAAAAACTCAAAACTCGTTTCCCTTTTTTTTCCCCTCAAAACAACTTGAATTTCCGCCCTCGAGCTCCGCCCGACACAAATCCCAACCACCAAGAGGAAGCAAAACCAACGAGAGAGCAAACACCAAAAATCTTTTCCCCGAGTTCAATAACACATCCTTGAGTTTCTTTATCGATCGACCTCCACAACCCAAGGCCGCTCCTACGAGGCTCCCAACAGGTCACTTCCCCACCAAATTCCCTCACGACGCTTCACCGCAAACACCTTCCGTTTCATGGTAAAAACATGCTCCAATTTAACCCTTTTTTATTTTTTATTTTTAAGTTACGGTATTTTATCGATTAAGAGCCGCGGCTCTTATTCAAAACTGCCATTTTTGTCAGCAATTACAATTACATTTGTTTAATGTAACTAACGAAGTCTGAACGTCAGGAACGAAGTATACGTTCATCGTTTGTGAGGTTAAATACGGAAACAATACCGTACTTTTGCAAAAATACGGTATTCTATTGTCTCAGCCGGGGCTACTATTCGAGGGCGACTCTTAATCGGTAAAATACGGTATTCTGAACGAGATGCTGTCTGTGACATCAAAAACAGCCAAAAACCATCACCGAAAACCAAAACTACGGTTTGAGTGGTTTATGAATCGGTTTACGCCGGCTTTTGGTTCTTTTTACAACCGAATTTGAAATGGCCGCCTCGAAAGTTAGATCGACGGATCAAACTTTCAAGTGTCGTAAACACTTTCAGGCGAAGCATCCACCTCCCAAAATGTGAGTAAATGCTAATTTATGCTTAAATAAGAGCCACGGTTATGCATAAACCAAAGCTTTGAACGCACCTATTGTTTTTCATGACACATCTCGTTTGATATCTCTGAGCCAAAAATTGGCTGTTTTGTACTAAAATTGGCTTTTTTGGCCAAAATTTGGCTGTTTTTGGCCCAAAATTGGCTTTTTGGGCCAAAAATTGGCTGTTTTGTACCAAAACTGGCTTTTTGGGCCAAAAATTTGCTGATTTGGACCATAAGTTTGCTGTTTTGTACCAAAATTGGCTTTTTGGGCCAAAAATTGGCTGTTTTGTACCAAAACTGGCTTTTTGGGCCAAAAATTTGCTGATTTGGACCATAAGTTTGCTGTTTTGTACCAAAATTGGCTTTTTGGGCCAAAAATTGGCTGTTTTGGGCCATAAATTTGCTGCTTCGGACCATAAATTTGCTGTTTTGTACCAAAATTGGCTGTTTTGTACTAAAATTGGCTTTTTAGGGCCATAAATTGGCTGTTTTGGACCATAAATTGGTTGTTTTGGGCCAAAAATTTGCTGCTTCGGACCATAAATTGGCTGTTTTGTACAAAAATTGGCTTTTTGTGCTGAAATTTGGCTGTTTTGGTCTCGGATTGAATATTTTGGGTCTAAATTTGAATTTTTGGTCACACCCTGGATCGGCCGCAGTACACGTGATTTAGTCAAAACATAATCGGCTGCAAAACTTAATTTAGTACGAAAATAAATACTAAAGATGAGAGAATTACAATTTACAAGTCAAGAAGTTTAACCTCTACTGTATTTTTTTTTAATCTGAAGTAATTTAATTTATTTTAATCTAATTTGCACAGGTGACCCTGTGGTGGTTGCTGCTTTCGTCGCTCTTGTTTTTCGTCCTTCGATGCGATCTCGCGACGACATCGACGTCGAATCACCCCGGTCTGTACCGTTGCATCCAAAACTGCGCCCAGTGCGTGCAATTGTGGCAGCGCGGACTTTACAAGGGCAAGAAATGCGCGAATGCTTGTCTGCGGCACCGAGGACGGCGCGTGGTCGACCCCGAGTGCAGCAATCCGCGAATGTTCAACTTTAGTCATCGCACGATCCACATGCCGCGCAAAAAGAATTCCGTCAATCGTCGTCGTCTTGCCGCTTGACGAGCGACTTCTTCAACGAAGCGATCCGGGCGTCGATCTCCTCCAACGACATCGTCGGTTGCCGATGCGATTTGTAGTCCAGCATCGACTCGCGTCTGCGTTTCGGCGATTTCTGAACCTGCGGACCAAGAAAATGTGAAAAATTTGACGATTTTTGTAGAATTCTGACAATTTTTTGTTGATTTGTGACAATTTTTGGCGATTATTTTGGATTTTTGACAATTTTTGTGCAATTTTTGTCGATTTCTGTGCAATAGTTGTCAATTTTTGAGCAATTCTAACAAATTTTTGTTCATTTCTGACAATTTTTGACGAGTATTTTTTATTTTTGACGATTTTTGTGCAATTTTTGTCGATTTTTGTGCAATTTTTGTCGATTTTTGTGCAATTTTTGTCGATTTTTGTGCAATTCTGATAATTTTTGACGAATATTTTGGATTTTTGACGATTTTTGTGCATTTTTTGTGCAATTTTTGTCGATTTTTGTGTAATTTTTGTCGATTTTTGTGCAATTTTTACCGCGGATTTGAAGTAATCGGGAGAAATTCCTTCGAGAAATAAAATACGGTCTTCCAAGCTTTTTAAGCGTTCGAAAATCTTTCTTTTGCCGCCGTTTTTGATTTTCAGGTGAGTCTCCATGTTCTCCATGCGCTCCTCGATCGCGCTCGGTGTTGGTTGCAGGAGGCGCTTTTCGTCGTTTTCTTTGCACTCGTCGTCCGGTGCTGTCGGAGCTGTTTGCGGACCGCATTGGTTGACAACCCGCGATACTGAACAGAGATTATTTCCATTAATTTCGATTTTGTTTAAGACAGTAAAGCTCCGAATAAACGTCCGGCGATTTCTATGCAAAAATGGCGATTTCTAATGCAAAAATGGCGATTTCTAATGCAAAAATGGCGATTTCTAATGTAAAAATGGCGATTTCTAATGCCAAAATGGCGATTTTTAATGCAAAAATGGCGATTTCTAATGCCAAAATGGCGATTTCAAATGTAAAAATGGCGATTTCTAATGCAAAAATGGCTATTTCTATGCAAAAATGGCGATTTCTATGCAAAAATGGCGATTTCAAATGTAAAAATGGCGATTTCAAATGTAAAAATGGCGATTTTTAATGCAAAAATGGCGATTTCTAAGCAAAAATGGCGATTTCAAATGTAAAAATGGCGATTTCAAATGTAAAAATGGCGATTTCAAATGCAAAAATGGCGATTTTTAATGCAAAAATGGCGATTTCTATGCAAAAATGGCGATTTCAAATGTAAAAATGGCGATTTCAAATGCAAAAATGGCGATTTTTAATGCAAAAATGGCGATTTCAAATGTAAAAATGGCGATTTCTAATGCAAAAATGGCGATTTTTAATGCAAAAATGGCGATTTCTATGCAAAAATGGCAATTTCAAATGTAAAAATTGCGATTTCTAATGCAAATTGTACCGCGATTTGTACCGCGATTTGTACCGTAAATTTGCAATTTTCACCACAAAATGGGCGATGTTTACTGCCAATCACCGATTTTGTGGTCAAAATGTCATTTTTGTTGATTTTCCTGATTCCAATTAGACCCAGGCCACAATTCGGAGCTTTACAGTAACTAATCTAATCACATCAACAATACTTTTCACGTGACTGTTGCTTCCTGTTCGCTTCACCACGACCGCATCCGTGCGCGCGCAACTGTCCTCCATCGCTTCGTTCACGCTCATTCGGTTGCAAAACTCTTGCACATTCAGCTCGTCAACTTCCATTCTTTTATGCGCCATAAAAGCCGTTATACGTCGAAATATCTACCGGAAAAAAAAATTTAAAAAAATTTCAATCTTTCCTCGTCATTTTCCCACCTCTTTATTATCCGCTTTAATTTGTACGTGTTCGCGATCATCGTCTTTCTGCGCCACTTCCTGCACGAATTAATACATTTTATTATGTTATATTGATATATTTTTACGTCATCGGGTACCCGGATGCGAAAAAGAAATCGTTGTAGGATTTGCTTGGCGTCGACGGTCGGGCACGGCGCCGGCTCCACTTCCACGTTCGCTTTCGTCACGAATCCATCGCGGACCAACTAAAACACAAAATGAATGATTTTTTATTCGGTTTTACGATTTAAAACGGCACGTACCTCGCGACAAAAATCATCTATCGCTTCCAAAGCATGTTTTATTGACACGGAAGACTCGTGCGACATTCGGAAATTCTTGCTGCAAAAACCAAACGAGATTGAAGCGGCGAAAACACGAACTAAAATTAATTCACAAAAGCGCTATAGCTTATCGACGTTTTTATTTATTATATATAAATGACGTTGATGAAATCAAAAATAAACAATAACAAACAAAAAGAAACAAACAAAAACATATTTTTTGAAGAAAAATGCACTTATTGATATGTTTTTTTTCCAAAAGCGCTCCGACCATCGACGTGTTTATTTACTCCACGAAAATGTCGACGGAGATTTTCAATAAAAATAAAATAAAATATTCATTAAAAAAATGCATTTTCACAACATTTAACTCATTTTCGCGATTTTTTTAGACACCCAACCTAAAACTAACATCTAAAAATGTAAAAATCAACAACAAATTCCGCCATGTTTATTCATTTATTCATTAAATTTATTCACCGAAAGAAAAATAAATTTTTATTTCTCTTGTCAACCACATCCGTCGCCGACTCGCCGTCGTCATGACTACAAAGAGTTACGAGAACGTCATCGATCGTGGGCTCCATCATCTCCACCTCCATCATCCGGAAGCGAGACCTCGCGACCGTTAACTCGCCGGACGCACGGCGCGATGGCAGCCGAGGCGAAGACCTCGCGCTCCGACAGCTCCGCCTTCGAGATCATCGGAGTGCGCGAACGACACGGCCAGTTCCGCAAAGCCGTGCCCACGATGCCGCTACCTTTAGCCATCGTTTGCTGTTTCCTCAACGTATTTCTCCCCGGCACAGGTAAAATAAATAGCAAAAGGAAAAAAGAAATTGGAAAAATCCGAAAATAGACCCGGTGCGCCCAGTTTAATGCTAAATGCGAACAATATACGTTTGTTTATCGGTCGCGCCGAGTGAAAAATGCCATTCCTCCGGGTTGCCAAGGCGACGGCGGCGGCGCTCTCCGCTTCTCATCCATCATTTGGTTGTTTTTATTTTTTATTTAGGTACGTTGGTGTCGGCGTTTGCCGTTTGGTGTCACTACGCGACCGAGTACGAGAAGAAGTCGCAGGCTTTCGCCAACAACGTTCTCGCCGCTTTCCTTCAAGTGCTCACGCTCGTTGTCATCGTCGGATACATTTGGAGCATCCTGTGGGGGGTCACGTTCGTGTCATTATCCAGTATGTTTGTGTTGTTTGTTTGCGTTGTTTGTTTGCGTAAGGGGGTTCCGTTTATTGAATTATTTTCCAATTGTGCAATTTTTTTTAAAGGATTATTCATTTAATCAAGGACGAATTAAGTTTGTTTGTGGGCCGAAACAATGTTTTTCCAGCTTAAATTAAACCTGTTTAATTATGTTTTGGCCTAATAATCAATTCCTTTTAGCCTAAAATTAATTTTTTGGTGTAAAATTGGATCTTTTGGTCTAAAATTAAAGTTTTTTGGTCTAAAATTAAAGTTTTTTGGTCTAAAATTGAATTTTTTAGTGTAAAAGTGGATTTTTAGCCTAAAATTTTAATGTTAGTGTAAAAGTGGATTTTTAGCCTAAAATTTTATTGTTTAGCCTAAAATTTGATTTTTTAGCCAAAAATTTGATTTTTTAGCCTAAAATTTGATTTTTTAGCCTAAAATTTGATTTTTTAGCCTAAAATTTGATTCTTTAGCCTAAAATTTGATTTTCTAACCTAAAATTTGATTTTTTAGCCTAAAATTTGATTTTTTAGCCTAAAATTTGATTTTGTTAGCCTAAAATTGGATTTTTAGACCTAATAATCCAAATCCTGCAATTGATTTTACTGTATAATTAAAATACAAAATGTCGAAATTACGAAACCCCGACAGTGCTCATAACATTGACATTTTGACTGTTATTTTCCACTTCCGCAGTATCAAAACGGAAGCAGGACGCGAAGGGCAAGCTTGACCAACTCGGCGCCAAAGTCTGACGAAAAAAAAAGGAAATACAAACACGATTATTTTTAATAATCACATTTATATTCGTCGCTTGTTTTTTCGATTCCCTTTGCAAACTATTTTGTGATAACCACACTTTCTCGTTCTTCTCATCTTTTATTATCGTTCGAATGCGATAACAAAACAAAATGAAAAACAATAATAATAAAAAAAAAACGATAAAAATAAAGGAATAAAAAATTGTCGTTTCATTTCTCGACGAAAAATTTGTAGACGGTCGTGTGTTCGTACGTTTCGCCAGGATTGAGAATGCAGTTGGGGAAGTTGGGCTGGTTGACGGCGTTCGGGTAATGTTGCGGCTCCAAGCACAAGGCCGAGTGTTTGGCGTAGGTGGCTCGGCCGCGGCCTGTCAGACTGCCGTCCAACGGAAGGAAGTTTGACGTGTAGAACTGCATTCCTGGCATGTTGGTGGTTATTTCCATCGCTCGTCCGGATGCGGGGTGACTCACCCTTGAGAAATAATTGCATTAAAAATTATTCATTAAATAAAAAAAAAATGAAAAATAAATGAAAAATGATAGAAAAGACTGGAAAATAAATGAAAAATGATAGAAAAGACTGGAAAATAAATGAATAATGATAGAAAAGACTGGAAAATAAATGAAAAAATGATAGAAAAGACTGGAAAATAAATGAAAAATGATAGAAAAGACTGGAAAATAAATGAAAAATGATAGAAAAAAATGGAAAATAAATAAAAAATTAAAGAAAAGACTAGAAAATAAATGAAATTGAAAGAAAAGACTGGAAATAAATGAAAAATGATGAAAAATGAACGAAAATGATGGAAAGAATGGAAAATAAATGAAAACGATGAAAAATGAACGAAAGTGATGAAAAGAATGGAAAATAAATAAAAAACGATGAAAAATGATAAAAAGTAAATGGAAAATGATGAAAAAGAATGGAAAATAATGAAAAATGATGAAAAATGATGAAAAATAAATCATTTTTCGTTTATTTTTTATCATTTTTCGTTTATTTTTCATCATTTTTCGTTTATTTTAAATCATTTTACATTATTTGTCATTGTTTTTCGTTTTTTTTATGCATTTTCCATTCACTTTTCATCATTTTCGTTAATTTTATGCATTTTCCATTCACTTTTCATCATTTTCGTTACTTTTATACATTTTCCATTCACTTTTCATCAATTTTCGTTTATTTCGGAAGCTTTTTTCATTATTTTTCTCAAATTTTTTCTCAATTTTTTAAAAAAAAACCCCAAAAAAATCCTAAAAAAACATCATTTCATCGTCATCCAACAAAATCCACCAATCGAAATTCAAATTACTTGGCTGCAAATCGTTGTCCGGACCCTTTAATGCAGAAATTATTATCGTATCCATCCACCAAATCCGGTTTGATCCGCTCGCCCAACTTGACCGGCCGCCTAAAATCAAACGGCGTGCCATCCACAGCCGCCAATTCCCCGCTCGGGATCCCGTCAACTCGATCCACCGGCGTGTACTGATCCGCGTTTAACGTCACCAAGTGGTCGTAAATCGAGCACGGCGACTTCTGCAGCCCGCATCCGCCCAAATTAAAGTACGAGTGGTTAGTCAGACTGACGGGACACGGTTTGGTCGTGGTGACCGCGTAGCTGACCACAAGTTCGTTCTCTGCGGTCAACTCGAACGTCGCCTGGTTCACGCATTCCCCCGGATAACCTTCCTCGCCGTCCTTGCTCACGTACGTGAGCGTCACCACGTTTCCTTGAACGTGCGATTCCCATAAAACCTGTCAAAGAATTCAATAAATGAAGATCGGACCATCAATGTAAAATAAAAAAATCGCAAAATTACGGAAAATGGTCAAATGCTCATATCATTCAGTCGTAAATTAATTTTTCGGCCGAATTTGAGCGTGAATTCGGTTGTAAACTCGTTTTTCCGCCGAATGTGTGCCAGAATTCAGTCACTTATTCGTTTTTTCGGCCGTATTCGGGCGAGAATTCGGTTTTGCATTCGTTTTTCGGCTGAATTTTAGCGGGGATTTGGTTGTACATTCGTTTTTCTGCCGAATTTGCGCCACAATTCAATCACAAATTCGGTTTTTGGCCGAACTTGACATGAATTTCGGATTTGAATTCCTTTTTTCGGCTCAACTTTGGCCGGAATTCAGTCATAAATTCGTTTTTTGACCGAATTTAGGCGAAAATTCGGTTTTACATTCGTTTTTCGTCTGAATTTTGGCGGGGATTTGGTTGTAAATTTGTTTTTTTTGCCGAATTTGCGCCAGAATTCAATCACAAATTCCTTTTTCGGCCGAATTTGCACTAGAATTCAATCAAATATTCCTTTTTCTGACGAATTTGCACTAGAATTCAATCAAATATTCGTTTTTCTGCCGAATTTGCACTAGAATTCAATCACAAATTCGTTTATCGGCCGAATTTGGACGAGAATTCGCTTGTAAATTCATTCTTCGGCCGAATTTGACATGAATTTCGGATTTTAATTCCTATATTTCAGCTCAACTTCGGCCTGAATTCAGTCATAAATTAGTTTATTAACCGAATTTAGACAAGAAATTCAAATTTGACGCTTTTCCGCAGTTTTGCTACGTATACGTTTACTAAAAACCTATATACTTTATCGTAGCCTCGAATTCCGCCGTGCAAATGGTTCGGAGAGCTGTTAATGGCGAGCAAATATCCCTTGTTGTTCAGCACGAAACGTCCGTGCGCGATTCGATTACACACACGTCCGACCGTCGCGCCCACATAAAACGGTTGTTTATAATATTCTAAACAAATAAATCAAAACAAAAAATTATCCATTCATCAATTTATTCCACCAATTCCTACCATCAATGCTGTCAAAACCGAGCACAACATCGGCCACGTCGTCGTTCGCATCGGGCACTTTGAGCGACGTGACGGTCGCGCCGTACGTGATGACCTGCGCGCTGCATTTCGACGAATTCGTCAAAGTGAAGCGTCGTACAGGCTCGCTGCAGACCCTTTTGTCCGAATAAAACCTCCCGACCCAATCCTCGATCTAAAAAAACCGAAAAACGACGCTAATAACAACGAAAAACGAACCACCGATCGTCACGAACAATTTCCGTGTGCGGCATGAGTGGCCTCACTCAGTCACTGGCAGGACACCGCCATGTTTGTTTATCGCGGCACTCTCGAATATTCCCGTTTCGAGAGTAACACACAGTGCAATGGACTCGATCGAAATCGGCACCGAAGCCATCGACGTGGCGAAAATATACGAGCGAGTGGTTTCGCCGTCGTGCGGAGCGGTCGCGACGTTCGTGGGGACGACGCGCGATCATTTCGGGGGCGAGCGCGTCGAGCGATTGGAGTACGACGCGTATATTCCGATGGCTGAGAAGCGAATTTTTGACATTTGCAAACGGATGCGCGAAGACTGGGCGGTGCGCAACGTGGCCATAGTGCACCGGCTAGGCGTCGTGCCGATCGGCGAGGCGAGCGTCATGATCGCCGTCTCGTCGGAGCATCGCGAGGCGGCTTTGGCCGCGACGAGCTACGCGATCGACGCGCTCAAAGCGAGTGTTCCCATCTGGAAGAAAGAGGTTTACGCAACGGCCGATGCTGTGTGGAAGGAAAATTCTGAGTGTCCCTGGTCATCGAAACAAACAAAGATATAAATGTATAAATAAATTAATAAATAAATAGGATTATGTCGTTACTCGTCACCTAACATTATACAGGGTGTTTCATTTAAGACGTTACAGTCAATTTCCAGAATAAGTACGGTATAGCGGTATAGCAGTAAGTATAGCAAAGTAGGGATTGTGCACTTTTCATTCGCTAACCCGTTAACTGGTCGAGATAGAGCAAAATTTTCAATCACAAAGTTGTAGAGCACCATCAAATTAGTACTATCCAACTTATTTTAGTCATCTTAAGTTAAATGTTTTCGTTTTAAAATGAAAACAAATCAGCTGAAATAAAGCGAGCCGTTGTGGCAAAATGAAATTTCTACTGCAAAAGTACTGAATTTCTTCAATAAATGTATTCAAATTTGCATTATTATGCAAGTAAACAAGAAAAACCACTATCTTTTTTAATGTCTAAATTATTTTATTTTCATAAGAATAAAAAATTTCAATTTGCTGATTTGTTTTTCTTTTTTTAAAAAAAAAACAGTTAACTTAAGGTGACTAAGATAAGTTGAATAATACTAATTTGATGGTGCTCTACAACTTTGTGATTGGAAATTTTGCTCTATCTCGACCAGTTAACGAGTTAGTGAATGAAAAGTGCATATTGCTGCATGTCTGGCATAAAATTTGATTACACTATTGCATTCGTCATCCCTACTTTGCTTGGTTTTTTGAAAAAGCATATACTTATTCTGGAAATTGACTGTAACGTCAAGTGAAGGAAAAATAAACTTAGTGGTTGCTGCAATTTAAATGCAAATTGTGAAGTTCTGCTGTTTACTGTTATGAAGGCCATCCCAGGGAGTGGAGTTTGATTTCCTACTCACATATATTGCTTAAAAATGAATCGATCAAGTGATAAAAACATGAGTTCTTTTTTATTCTTCTTAGCAACAGTAATAACAATAATAATCCAGTAAAGCGCGACAACAAAACAAACCAACAAACTTGAAATAGGCTTAGGTCTTGACGGCAACTTTGACACATAGATGGCGCCACTGTTTTCCCATAAAGTTTTACATGTTAATTTGCAGGATGCTGCAGGACGTGGAGGATTCACTAGGCAGAAATTCCTGCAGAGTTCTTTGCATGAATTTGGCGCAATACCTTGTAGGATTTTCTGCAATAATTTGCAGGATGGCCCTGCAGAAGTGATCATGCAGGGTTGGTCATGCAGCATGATCCTGCAGGGCCATCCTGAAAATAATTGCAGAAAATCCTGCAAGGAATTGCACCAAATTCATGCAAAGGACTCTGCAGGATTTTCTGCAATTATCCGCAAGATGGCTCTGCAGGATTGGTCTTGTAGGATCATCATGCAAAGAATTGCACCGAATTCATGCGAAGGACTCTGCAGGATGATCCTGCAGAAGTGATCATGCAGGATTTCTGCCCACAACTAATGATTAATGTATACCGTTTGAATAGTGTATACCGTACCGCCTCGTTTAAAAGCCCGGGCGTTTATATATTATTTTCAGCCGACCCACCCGGCGGCAACATGAAACCCGGCATTTAATCGAGCCCGGCGTTTAACGGCCATAACGGCGTTTTATATATTTGACCGACCGGAAATAGTACTGTACGTAACATGAGCGGCACTTTCGGAACGTTATCTGAACGTAATTAGCCATTTCACGTTTACCCGGCGCGAATTTGAAGCCCGGTGTTTATAAGGGGCCGGCGCGTATAGATTTTTGGGTCGATGACTGCCCGGCGAGGGGGTAGCCAATGCTGGAAATCTCGTAAAGGCAAAGATTTTGGATTTCTAAATCCTTGAAATCTCATGAAATCCTGGAAATCTTTGAAATTTCATGAAATCCTGAAAATCTTTGTAATTTCATGAAATCCTGGAAATCCTAGAAATCTTTTAATTTTCTTGCAAATTGTTGCAAATTCTAGCAAAATATTTTAAGAAACCGACATGAAATTCTCAGAAACCCTTGTGAAACCCTTGTGAAATCCTGAAATCCTTAGAAATCCTTGAAATCCTTAGCAAATCCCTGAAATCTTCGACATCTTTCAAATCTCGTGAAATCTTGGATATCTTGGAAATCCGGAAAATCCTGGAAATCTTATAAATTGTCTTGCAATTTGGTGTAAATTCTAGCAAATCGAGCTGGAAATCTCACGCAGGCAAAGATTTTGGATTTCAAAATCCTTGAAATCTCATGAAATCTTCAAGGATTTCAAAATCTCGTACGCGATTTTTGCGATTGGCTACACCCTCGCTGCCCGGCACTAAAATGGGCCCGGCGTCTTAATGAACCCGGGTGTTTAAACGAGGCAGTACAGTAGCCTACATATTTTTGAAACTCCCTGTATTGTCGAGCCGGTTTTATTTGGACAACCCCCGGTAGTTCTGAAATTGCAGAAACATGTGCGACCCTGCAAATAAATAAATAAATAAATAAATAAATAAATAAATAAATAAATAAATAAATAAATAAAGGAGTGAACACATCTCCGACCTGATCGATTTTTATTATGACTTCGTTAATAATGATAACAATAAAAATAAGGATAATAATAATAAATCATTTACATAGTGATCGTATAAATAGATTGATATTATTATTATTATTTTGAATTAATTATGATACATTTTTTCGTCACTAACGAGTGGGACTACACAAACACGCACGCGCACTCGACTAATTATTATTATTACGACGTGATTCAATTAAATTAAACAAAAAGAAAAGAAAAATATAATATATATAATATGTATAATTAAAAAGCTGTACAATTAATTAAGAAAGACTAGAGAGAGGTCGTGGTGGGGAATATTAATGATGCATCGTCATCGTCGTTGATTGATTGATTGATTTTCGAGAAAAAATGGCGGGCGGTTAATTAAATTTTTTTTTTAAATTTTTTTTTTTTAAATTTTTATAAATTTTTTTGGAAAAATACACCGACAACGACAATCACGGAACGTGTTTTTTTGTTTTGTTTTTTCTTTTAAGTACTCGGATCATCCACTGCTGAGTATAATAAATGTGACTAGGAAATGCATGGAATGAATACTCGGAAAACGAACGAACGTGACAAACGAACGCGACGACATCTAGCGACGACGAACGGAGATAGAGAGATAGAGATAGAGATACTAGGGTGCGGGAGTCGAGGTGGTGAATTTGGCGGGGTTGAAGTCGGGGTTGACGAACGAGAAGCCGCGGAATTCGTCCTGGTTGATGGCGCGGACCACGTCCGCGTTGATGGGCGACAGAATCGGGTCTTCTTTGGTGAAGTCTTGGTCGAAGTTGTTCACGTCTTTTTTCGTTTTCTGGCGAATAATAATAATCGAGTTAGTGTTCGTACATTTTTTTCGTGTTTTTTCACCGTGTATCTTCGAATTGTTTGCGTGAGAAATTACCATTATATTTTATAATATTTTAATTTGAAAAAAAAAAAAAAGTTGGAATTGAAATTGGTTCTAGAAAAATGCTTAAAAAAAAATGCTAAAAATGTATTTTTCAGGTCTAAAAATGTATTTTTCAGGTCTAAAAATGTATTTTTCAGACCCAAAAACGCATTTTTACATCTGAAAACTCAATTTCAGGCCTGAAAAATACATTTTCAGGCCTAAAAAATACATTTTTAGGCCTGAAAAATACATTTTTAGGCCTGAAAAATACATTTTTAGGCCTGAAAAATACATTTTTAGGCCTGAAAAGTACAATTTTAGCATTTTTAGGCCTGAAAAATACAATTTTAGCATTTTTAGGTCTGAAAAATACAATTTTCGCATTTTTAGGCCTGAAAAATACAATTTTCGCATTTTTAGGCCTGAAAAATACAATTTTAGCATTTTTAGGTCTGAAAAATACAATTTTAGCATTTTTAGGCCTGAAAAATACAATCTTAAACCTGAAAAAGATAATTTTTGGTAGAAAAATGTATTTCCAAGCCTAAAAATGCATCTTTTGGCCTAAAATTATGTTACCAGATCTAAAAGTGCGCTTTTTGGCCTAAACTTGCATTTATCTGCTAAATATTGCAAACTTTTTATGCAACCACATCCAATTCCAACTTTTTTTCTCCAAATTCTCCAACACCCCTGCAAATTTATGTTTAAAATTGTGCAAATAGTGCACGGGTGTGCTATTAGAAGATACACAATGTCCATATTTTTTTTCTCCATTACTATTTTCGGTTTGAACGGGGGTTTGACGCGTCGGGACTCGAGCGCGTCCCACTCGACGTCTTTGAAGAAGGAATGGACGCGAATGGCGTCCTCGGCGCCCTGCGACGTCACGCAACCCAACCGCTTGGCGGGGTTTTTGGTCATGAATCCCTTGAGGATGGAGACGGCTTCTTTGGACAGCCAGACGGGATAGAGGACGTCGTCGTGCAGAATCGACTCGAACAGATCGTCCTCGTTGTCGGCTTCGAACGGCGGCTGGCCCGCCATCATTTCGTACATGAGAACGCCCAGCGCCCACCAATCCACCGACGGACCGTATTCCAATTCTTGTAGTATCTGTAAGGCGGGAAATTTGAAAATTAAATTTAAAAAAATTTAAATTTAGTTTATTTAAGGTTGAGTTAAGGTTACTTCCGGTGCGATGTAATCGGGCGTTCCGCAAAAAGTCGTCGTCGTCACTCCGTTGATGACGCCTTCCTTGCACATTCCGAAATCGGCAATCTTACAATGACCTTCGCTGTCCAATAGAATGTTGTCCAATTTTAAATCCCTGTTGTGGAATAGGTAGAAAATGAAGATAAAATGAGAATATAATGAGGATAAAACAAGATTAAAACGAGAACAAAACGAAAACAAGACAATAAAAAAAGGAAAATAAAACGTAAAATAAAACCAAATTTAAACGAGAATAAAACGAGAATAAAACGAGAATAAAACGAGAATAAAACGAGAACAAAACGAAAACAAAACGTAAAATAAAACGAAAATAAAACAAAAAATAAAACAAAAATAAAAGAACAAAACGAGAACAAAACAAAAACAAAACGAAAACAAAACGTAAAATAAAACAAAAATAAAACATAAAATAAAACAAAAAATAAAACGTAAAATAAAACAAAAATAAAACAAAACAAAACATAAAATAAAACAAAAATAAAAGAACAAAACGAGAACAAAATAAAAACAAAACAAAAATAAAACGTAAAATAAAATGAAAAATAAAACAAAAATAAAACATAAAAACAAAAAATAAAACAAAAATAAAACATAAAAACAAAAAATAAAACGAAAAAAATAAAATGAAACAAAACAAAAATAAACCAAGAATAAAATTACATAAAACGAGAATAAAATAGAACAAAACCAGGAAAAAATAAAATAAAACGAGTATAAAATAGAATAAAACAAAGCCAAAACGAGAACAAAACAAAAACAAAACGACAACAAAACGAGAACAAAACAAGACTAAAACGAGAACAAAACGAGAACAAAACAAGAACAAAACGACAAAAAAACGAGAACAAAACAAGAACAAAACGAGCACAAAACAAGACTAAAACGAATTTTCTATTGTTTTGTCGGTGCACTCTCCCCCTAAATTTTCTCTAACACGAAATTTTCGATAAAACGCTCCTCTTTAAACGCAAAATATATTAAATATTAAATATTTTTAAAATAAAATATTCCATTTCTAAAATAAAATATTCCGTTTTTTAAATAAAATATTCCATTTAACCCCTAAACTTGATCAGACAATTCAGTCCTAACCAAACCAAAAGAGATTTAATCTCCTTCAAAACATACATTAATACAAAACCAAATCACCGATATATGACTCCGTTTCGATGCAAGAACTGGAGCGCGAGCGTCACCTCGGCCGCATAGAACTTAGCGCGCTGCTCGTCGAACTTGCGCGCCCGCTGGATCTGGAACATGAGATCCCCTCCGTTCACGTACTCCATAACAAAAAACAAACGATCCTTGGTCTGGAAACACGAGTGCAGCGCCGTGAGGAACGGGTGGCGCGCCGACAGCGCCAATATGCTTTTCTCCGTCATCGTGCAATCGACGTCGTCGTCCTGAATGATCACGTCTTTCTTCAGCACTTTGACCGCGTACACCTCGTCCGTGCCCTTCTTCTCCGCCAGCATCACCTTCAAAAAACAATAACACATTCAATAACACATTCATTAGACAAAAATAACACTTTGTCGATGATCGCACTTTGCCGAAACTGCCTTTGCCGAGCACTTTGATGAAGTGGAAATCTTCGAGCGCGACTTTCTTGTGGGCGCCGCGCTCCTTCGTCGTCTTAGCCTCGCTGAGTTTCAGTCTCGATCGGAGTTCCTCGTCGCGCTCGTCGCCGGCCGCGCCGCCTCCTTCGAGCGCGAGCTCGTCGAGCTCGTGCGCGGCTGCGGCAACGTCGCCGTCGCCCGTCGAGTTCTCCAGAATGGGCAGCGGCGACGACACTGATCGTTCGTGGATCATTTGCTGACCTTTGTTCGGCGATTCGCTGATCGAGGTCTCGAGTGAGAAATAAATTAAATTAACAAATTGCATGTAAATTTTTTTTTAATAAAATGTATATCTTCTAATTGCGCGCGGGCCTCTAATTGCGAAGGGGTGTGCAATTAGAGACCTTGTTTTTTGATAAAACATTGGATTTTTGATGAAATATTCGATTTTTTGATAAAATATTCGATTTTTTGATAAAATATTCGATTTTTTTGATAAAATATTCGATTTTTTTTATAAAATATTCGATTTTTTGATAAAATATTCGATTTTTTGATAAAATATTCGATTTTTTGATAAAATATTCGATTTTTTGATGAAATATTCCATTTTTTGATAAAATATTCGATTTTTTTATAAAATATTCGATTTTTTGATAAAATATTCCTAGTTTTTGATGAAATATTCCATTTTTTGATGAAATATTCCATTTTTTGATGAAATATTCCTAGTTTTTAAATAAAATATTCCCTTTTTAAATAAAATATACAATTTCTAAAATAAAATATTCCATTTCTAAAATAAAATATTCCATTTCTAAAATAAAATATTCCATTTCTAAAATAAAATATTCCATTTCTAAAATAAAATATTCCATTTCTAAAATAAAATATTCCATTTCTAAAATAAAATATTCCATTTCTAAAATAAAATATTCCATTTCTAAAATAAAATATTCCATTTCTAAAATAAAATATTCCATTTCTAAAATAAAATATTCCATTTCTAAAATAAAATATTCCATTTTTAAATAAAAAATAGTACGTTTTGATAAAAAAAAAATAGTACGTTCCGATAAAAAAAAAATCGAATATTTCGAAAAAAACAAAATTTTGCAAATAGAAGATACACGTCAATAAAAAAAAAAATAAAAATCATCCATTTCCCTCCCCCGCAAATACTTTTTTCCGTCTCGTCAATTTATCGCCCGAAAATCCGATGTTCTGTAAAATCTCGGCCATCTGCTTGGCGTTGATACCGCAGTTGTTGGCGACATTCTTCTGACACCTCTTGTGCACATTGATGCTGCACGCTGCAACAAAAACAATTAAATTATAAATAAATAATTTCCTTTTCCATTCCAACAAACTCCAAATCAAAACCTTCGCATTGCAATCCTTGACGAAAGAGTCCGTACAAAAGAGAACCGCAGTGGTCGCAGAACGTGGGTCGCTTGTAATTGTGAACGCTGAATCGGTGAGGCACGTTGATGTTGAAACGCGTGCCGGCCGTCTAAAAACGAAACGCGATGATGAGTAAGAGCCGTCAAACCGAGAGAAACTCACTTCGTCCGCCGTCGTTTCTTTCATTCCTGGACATTTCGTGACGACTTTCTCGTGGCATCGTTTGTGGACGACGCAAGTACAAACTGCGGGTAAAATAGATTGTTAATTCGATTCGATTGAATTGAATTAGAATGAATTTAATTTGATTAGATAAATACCTTGGCATTGGTAGCCCTGCTTGCCGAGGCCCCTGTTGAGAAATTAATAAGAATTTTTATGCTGTGTTAAGGAGAAAACTAAAAAAAGGTGTTCAGTTTTGACACTTAAAAATTCAATGTTTTTGAGCAAAAATTGGGTGTTGTTGGATGTTTTAAGTGAAAAATTTGATTTTTTGGTGAAAAATTTGATTTTTTGGTGAAAAATTTGATTTTTTGGTGAAAAATTTGATTTTTTGGTGAAAAATTTGATTTTTTGGTGAAAAATTTGATTTTTTGGTGAAAAATTTGATTTTTTGGTGAAAAATTTGATTTTTTGGTGAAAAATTTGATTTTTTGGTGAAAAATTTGATTTTTTGGTGAAAAATTTGATTTTTTGGTGAAAAATTTGATTTTTTGGTGAAAAATTTGATTTTTTGGTGAAAAATTTGATTTTTTGGTGAAAAATTTGATTTTTTGGTGAAAAATTTGATTTTTTGGTGAAAAATTTGATTTTTTGGTGAAAAATTGGATTTTTTGGTGAAAAATTGGATTTTTTGGTGAAAAATTGGATTTTTTGGTGAAAGATTGGAATTTTTGGTGAAAAATTGGATTTTTTGGTGAAAGATTGGAATTTTTGGTGAAAAATTGGATTTTTTGGGTGAAAAATTGAATGTTTTAGTGCAAAAAGTAAATTTCCGGTTCAAGAAATGAATTTCCGGTCCAAAAAACGAATTTCCAATCAAAAAAACAAATTTCCGATCCAAAAAAACAAATTTCTGGTCCAAAAAACAAATTCCCAATCCAAAAAACGAATTCCTAATCCAAAAATCCATTTCCAATCCAAAAATCACATATAATCCCCAAAAAACAAACTTCCAATCCCCACAAACCAATTTCCGTTCCAAAAAAACCCAAACCCCTTTCCCCACTCCCCAAACATCCTCCTCCGCCTCTCACCAAATAAATTCTCTGCAATGAGAACAAAATGTCGGCTGGCGCAGGATAGTGGCCATGAATTTGTGCCCATTAACCTGGTGCACGCGGCGTCGCATAGCTCCACGGCGACGGTTTAACCCTTGCCGTTCTTTGAACACGCGAGGTGCCTGCGCATTTTGATCTAAAAAAAAAAAAAAAAATTAAAAATTAATAAATTAAATTTTTTTTTTAAATTTATTCCATAAAAACCTGGGGACGTCCATTGCAACTCTACGATGATGTGGATCTTGCCAGCAGGCTCCAAATCGATCTTAAGCAACACATAAAAAGCCAATTAACAACTTAATTCGCCCTAAATTGAGCTATTTCGTTACCCAAATGTCGGAGCGAGGCCTCGCGACGAGCTCGTCGAACGAGACGTTGCAATTGGCGACGAAATCGTCGGGCGGAATGGCCGCGTCGTGGAACACCGTCAAGCCCAGGTTGCGCGCATCGTGCACTTGGCTCACGAATTTCTCGTTCCAAACGGGCCGGATCGTCTTGGGCTTCGTCGTCGACCTGTCGATGTGGATCTCGTCCACGTCGATCGTCACGTACGGGTCGATCAGCTGCTGCTGCAGCTTGCTTCCGCCGACGCTGTGTCGCGTGGCGAAATCCGTCGGCCTCAGGTCCGTCGCTTCGCAGATCTTCACTTTGAGCGACCCCGTGAACATTGCAACGAGCGCCGTTCATCCGTTCATCCCGACCACGACCACGGCCGCGAGAGACACGCACGAGACACGAGAGCGAGCGAGAATTCGCGACCGACGTTTAGTCGTTAATGGTTGGTGATTAAAACGACCCGGGAGAGGTTACGTGGTCAATCGGTCGGGTAGAATTAAATATTCACGTCGGCCGACTGCTTTTTTTCCCTTTTTCTCTTTTCTTTCGGGCTCGAATCTCCGTTTCCCGTCGCCCGATCGATCCTCGCGCCACCTCGCGACGAATCTTCCAATCTCAGTAATTATTCCATATTTCAATATTTTCGTTTCGTTTGATTTCGTAATGTCTAAATCTCTAGTGGAATTCAGGGGCGGCGAAAAAATCCCGTTGTTCGCCATGGGTACTTCGCAAGTAATTTTATTTTTTAAAAAAGATTTAAATTTATTTTGATTTTGATTTTGATTTTTAGGGCTCGCCGAGAGAAATCGGCATTTTGCTCGATTTCGCCCTCACGATGGGTCAGCGCCACTTCGACGTAGTGGCGGCGCCCGAAATCGAAACGATGGTAGGACAAGTGCTGAGCAATTGGCTGCTCTCGGGCAGAATCCGGCGCCAGGAGATCTACGTGACGGCCAAACTTCCGCCGTGCGCGATGAAATCGTCGCGCGTCAAGCGATCGCTGCTGAAATCCTTGCTGAATCTCGGGTTGAACTACGTGGATTCGTTCGTGATTTCGTCTCCGAGCGGGCAGCTGTCGGAGATCTGGACGGCGATGGAGGAGACGGAGGAGGAAGGATTGACCCGCGCACTAGGCGTCGCGCACTTCAGCCTGCAGCAGCTGCAGAAGGTGCGGGATGGGGCGAGGATGAAGCCGCAGATAGTGCACACGGAGTTCCATCCGTTTCTGCAGGAGAAGGCGCTGATGGATTACTGCAAGGCGAATAAGATACAGGTGGTGGCGGTGGTTCCGCACTCGTTTACGGACCACCAGACGGTTGATTTCCAGAATCCGCTGATGGAGAATAAGGTTTTGCAGTCGATGACGAAGGCCGGGCGGAATGTGGAGCAGGTTTTGTTTAAGTGGTTGCAGCAGAAACGGTGCGTTATTTTGTGCGAGAATGTGTCGATTTTGCACCTCACCAAGTGTCTTCAGGTTTAGTTATTATTGATTATTAATGATGATTTGGAATGATTTTTTTGGGGGGGTTTTTCTTGGTTTTTTTTTATTTTTAATTTTTTTTGGTTTTTGTTAATTTTTTGGATTTTTTGGTTTTTTTAAATTATTTTTTGGATTTTTGTTTTTTTTAAATTAATTTTTTGGATTTTTGGTTTTTTAAATTAATTTTTTTGTTTTTTTTTTTTAAATTAATTTTTTGGTTTTTTAAATTAATTTTTTGGTTCTTTATAAATTTTTTTGTTTTTTTTTGGTTTTTTTATTAATTGTTTTTGGTTTTTTTGGTTTTTGTTATTAAATTTTTTGGTTTTTTTTTATTTTTAAAATTTTTTTTGGTTTTTTTGGTTTTTTTTTATTAATTTTTTTTGGTTTTTTTGGTTTTTTTTATTAATTTTTTTGGTTTTTTGGGTTTTTATAATTTTTTTTGGTTTTCTTATTAAGGTTTTTGTTTTATTTTGGTTTTTATAATTAATTTTTTTGGTTTTTTTTTGGTTTTTTTGGTTTTTTCAGATTTTTAATTTTGAACTCAGCGCGGATCAAATTAAAGCAATCGATAGATTGGATGCGGACCGGAGATTTTACATTCAGCCGTGTATGGAAACAAATTTCTGAATGAATAAAAATATATTTTATAAAAGTGTGTGGTGTGAATTTTCTAGCCAAAAAAATGAATATTTGGTCTAAAAAATGAATATTTGGTCTAAAAAATGAATATTTGGTCTAAAAAATGAATATTTGGTCTAAAAAATGAATATTTGGTCTAAAAAATGAATATTTGGTCTAAAAAATAAATTTTATGTCTAAAAAAATGCATATTTGGTCTAAAAAATGCATATTTGGTCTAAAAAATGAATTTTATGTCTAAAAAAATGCACATTTGGTCTAAAAAATGAATTTTATGTCTAAAAAAATGCATATTTGGTCTAAAAAATGAATTTTATGTCTAAAAAAATGCATATTTGGTCTAAAAAATGAATTTTATGTCTAAAAAAATGCATATTTGGTCTAAAAAATAAATTTTATATCTTTCGTACAAAACCAAATAAATAAATAATTCCATTTGAAAATCTTTTCTCTTTTAATTCCAACGAGAATAATAATAATAATATTAATAATAATAATAATAATAAAACTAGACTTAACGTTTACAAATAAAAATAATTAACTAATACATGAATAAACTCTAAACATAAAACTATTGGTTGTCGGCCGTGACCGCATAGGTCGGCTCGATCGCTTCGGTCGGAAACCTCAAATCGGGCGGAGATCGTCGAGCGCTCGCCGTAGCAAACTCGCCAGACAATCTCTTCCCGTACGGCAGCCGTCGTTCGTACAAATACGACGGCGGCGGCAACGGACGACCGTACGGATCCATGTACGGCTTCACGTACTCCCTGCCAGCGTAATAACGATCCCGGAAAACTGGCGGAGGCGGCGGCGGTGGCGGCGGCGGCGGATACGGCGGGAACGGCTGGTAATAGTCACACGTGTATCGGCTCATCCAATTGTAGGTCCCCATCATTCCTCCCCGCCCGCGATACCCGACTCCCTTTGCGCGCACTGTGCTCGTCGATTGTTCCACGCTAATCCGCGAGCCGAGGAAAATGAAGTTATTCAGCCCCAGAATCGCCGCTTGCGCCTCTTCTTCCGTCGTCATGTGCTGAAAAAAGGCAAATCCATATCCAAATCCACCATATAAATAAAATTAAATCCTACCACAAACGCATAGTTCTTGATTATGTCGCATTCCTTGACGGAGCCGAACTTTGAGAAGAGTTCCTGCAGATCGGCCGGACTGCAACCGGGAGGAAGGTGGCCCACGAATATCTTTGTTTTCTGCATGGCGGAAGCGCACTATTTTTTGGGACATTTTTTTTTGTTGAAAAATATCAATTTATTCGTCTTAGATTTAACTATTCGATCTCACCAACGCCATTTCGCAATAATATTCAATCTCGACGTCTTTTTTTAGTGTTTTTTCGCTTTGTTACGTTGTTTTTATCGCTCGAAACTCGAATTGACGAACTATTTTTTTAAGTTATTACAATTTTGTCGCGTATATTTCTGTTATTTCTTCATCGCGGGGTATTCGGGATAATTAATTCATGATGAATACCGGATGAGAGAATTCATTGGGAATAAGGGAGATGCTTTTCTCCCCATCCTATCCACGCAAATTCCGAAAAACGAGTCCTGCTCGTCGAACTGGCGCACGCAAGACGCAACAATGTCCGCCGTCGCGGCGCGTGCTCGCCGGCGCCGCACGCGCCGCAACCGATTTTCGCGCCACTTGAGGGGGAGGGTTCTAAAATAAAACGAAAAACGCGCTCCAGATGGCGTTACGAGTCAAAGAGACGATTCCAGTGTCTTTCTAACTAGTAATGGCGACGACCGATGAATTTCTCTCGCTGAACGGAGCCGTGCCGACCGAGGTAGAAGCGGCGCCCGGCGCGAAAGAAACGAGTGCGGGTTCGGTCAAGGTTGTGCTCGGCGCGCAATGGGGCGACGAGGGAAAAGGCAAAATCGTGGATCTTCTCGCCGCGACGGCCGACGTCGTTTGCCGGTGCCAAGTTAGTGATTTCTGTCGCGTTTTTTTACAATATTTAATTTATTTTATTGAGTTTTGATGGTTTATATTCGCAGGGTGGAAACAACGCGGGCCACACGGTCGTGGTGAATAATAAGACGTACGATTTCCATCTTTTGCCGAGCGGAGTGATCAACCCGAGTTGCATCTCGGTCATCGGTGAGTTGGCCCAATGGAATTTGTCGTTGGTTTCTATTGATATTTATTTGATATTTATCCCAGGTAACGGCGTGGTTATTCACGTTCCGGGCCTTTTTGACGAGATCGAGAAGAATGAAGCGAAGGGATTGAGTAATATGAAGGATCGCTTGTTGATTTCGGATCGAGCGCACTTGGTGTTTGATTTGCACCAACAAGCCGATAGTCAGCAGGAGTTGGAAAAGGGGAAAAAAAGGTAGTGATTTAGGCAGGTGCGGATCCAGAAATTAGACAAGGGGGTGGCCATTTTTGCGACAATTTTTCACAATACATTAAACGTACAAAAACATCTAAAAATAGATATTTTTGATTAAATAATGGATTTTTTGATCAAAAATGGACGTTTTTGATCAAAATGGATGTTCTGAAAAAGAATGGAAATGTTTTTGATGGAAAAATTGATGTTTTTGATCAAAAAAGGATTGCTTTTCGTCGAAAAAAAGATATTTTTGATTAAATAAATAAATTTTTAATCAAAAAGAGACATTTTTTGACCAAAAATGTCTCTTTTTGATCAAAAATTTATTTCTTTAATCAAAAAGAGACATTTTTGGTCGTAAATCACTCGCTTTACGATTCGATGCACTTGTCGAACCAACACCTGAGCCGAATTCCACAACTGCAATAGAGAATAAAAATAAAAATAGAAAAATAGAAAAAAGAAAAATAAATCAATGATCAAAAAGAGACGTTTTTGGTCAAAAAGAGAAGTTTTTGGTTAAAAAGAGACGTTTTTGGTCAAAAAGAGACGTTTTTGGTCAAAAAGAGACGTTTTTGGTCAAAAAGAGACGTTTTTGGTCAAAAAGAGACGTTTTTGGTCAAAAAGAGACGTTTTTGGTCAAAAAGACGTTTTTCGTCAAAAAGAGAAGCTTTTGGTTAAAAAGAGACATTTTTGGTCAAAAAGAGACGTTTTTGGTCAAAAAGAGACGTTTTTAGTCAAAAATAGACATTTTTGATCAAAAAATAAAAATCCTCTTGCAGAGTTGCTTTTCTAAATGTTCTATCGTACTTTTTCTGTGTTGTTTGACACAGTAGTGACGAATTTAAAAAAAAAAAGGTTGATTCCACCATTTTTAAATTCAAAACAGAAAGTTGATTCCACCATTTTTAATTTCAAAACAGAAAGTTGATTCCACCATTTTTAATTTCAAAACAGAAAGTTGATACAATGGTTCAAATTGCGCATGTGCAAAATTCGATTTTGGGAAAATTTTTGGTCATCCAAAGTTGTAGGCACCTTTGTGAAAAACCGATTACAAAAATTTGATTATCTAATCAGTTTTTGACTTTGAACGAGTTGATTCTAGCAAATCTTGAGCAAGTTCTGTTGATTGCAGGACTAGTTTGTCGGTAATATCTTATCACGAAATGAATGTTTTTAGAGTACTCGTTTAGTGATAAGAAATCATTCAGATAAACTTAAGATTTTGCCAAAAAGTTTACCATTCAGATCTATTGAATATCAAATTGGCCGACACGTAAACAAGTTGAAATCGAGGTCGAAATCCAATGAATCAATCCCAAACGAGGAGTATGAGAATCGGTTTTTCAATAAATCTAGAGAGTTGATTTTTTGATTCGAAATTGAATGTGCAAAAAAATTAATTTTTTAGTCTGAAAAATTAATTTTTCGTCCAAAAGTTGAATTTTTCGTCCAAAAGATGAATTTTTCGTCCGAATAATGAAATTTTTAGTCCGAAAAATAAAATTTTTAGTCCAAAAAATGAAATTTTTAGTCCAAAAAATGAAATTTTTAGTACAAAAAATGAAATTTTTAGTTATAAAAACGAATTTTTAGTCCGAAAAACAAATTTTTAGTCAAAAATTAATTTTCAGTCCGAAAAACGAATTTTTAGTCAAAAAAATTAATTTTTAGTTCGAAAAACGAATTTTTAGTCCAAAAAAATTAATTTTCAGTCCGAAAAACGAATTTTCATTCCGAAAAACGAATTTTCAGTCCGAAAAACGAATTTTCAGTCCGAAAAACGAATTTTCAGTCCGAAAAACAAATTTTTAGTCAAAAATTAATTTTCAGTCCGAAAAACGAATTTTTAGTCAAAAAAATTAATTTTTAGTTCGAAAAACGAATTTTTAGTCCAAAAAAATTAATTTTCAGTCCGAAAAACGAATTTTCATTCCGAAAAACGAATTTTCAGTCCGAAAAACGAATTTTCAGTCCGAAAAACGAATTTTCAGTCCGAAAAACAAATTTTTAGTCAAAAATTAATTTTCAGTCCGAAAAACGAATTTTAAGTCAAAAAAATTAATTTTCAGTCCGAAAAATGAATTTTCAGTCCGAAAAATGAATTTTCAGTCCGAAAAACAAATTCTTAGTCAAAAAAATTAATTTTCAGTCCGAAAAACGAATTTTCAGTCCGAAAAACGAATTTTCAGTCCGATAAACGAATTTTCAGTCCGATAAACGAATTTTCAGTCCGAAAAACGAATTTTTAGTCAAAAAAATGAATTTTCAGTCCGAAAAATTAATTTTCAGTCCGAAAAACGAATTTTTAGTTAAAAAAATTAATTTTCAGTCCGAAAAACGAATTTTCAGTCCAAAAAAACAAATTATTAGTCAAAAAAATTAATTTTTAGTCCGAAAAACGAATTTTTAGTCCGAAAAACAAATTTTTAGTCAAAAAAATTAATTTTTAGTCCGAAAAACAAATTTTTAGTCAAAAAAATTAATTTTTAGTCCGAAAAACTAATTTTCAGTCCGAAAAACGAATTTTCAGTCCGAAAAACGAATTTTCAGTCCGAAAAACGAATTTTCAGTCCGAAAAACGAATTTTCAGTCCGAAAAAATTAATTTTTATCCGAAAAACGAATTTTCAGTCCAAAAAACAAATTTTCAGCCTAAATAATAGGTGCGTTCACTTTGCGAAAGGAAAGGAGAATCTTTCCTTTTCTTCCTTTTGCATAAGGAAGAAAAGGTGCTTTAGAATGAACGCACTAATTTGTTCTTACTTTCCTTTTGCTTGTGGATGTTAATCAGATCACAGGATCATATCCAATTAAAAAAAAACGAATGTTTTAACGATTAAAACAACGTTTTGACAGTTAAAACGTTCGTGTTGACGGTAAAAACGTTCGTGTTGACAGTTAAAACGTTCGTGTTGACGATAAAAACGTTCGTGTTGAAGGTAAAAACGTTTGTTTTAAAGGAAAAAACGTTCGTTTTAAAGATAAAAACGTTCGTTTTAAAGGTAAAAATGTTTGTTTTGACGGTAAAAGCAAATACTTTAACCTAGTTGGATATGTTGTCCTAAATTTTATCAGTACATTTGTCTTGATTGCAAAATGATTAATGCGCATGTGCAGATCGCGAAAGGAAAGTGAAAGGAAGAAAAGTAACCGGATTGCTTCCTTTGGCTAAAGTGACTTTGGCCACTTTCCTTTCGGAAAAAATGACGATTTTGACGTCACTTCCGGTGGCGAAAGTAACGAAAGGAAAGATTCTTCTTTCCTTTCGCAAATTGAACGCACCTAATGATTTAATCGTCTTAAAAAGTAAAATACATGAGCACCCCTCTTCTGCATCCGCCCCTGAACACCGGCTTCTAACCTTAACAATCCAATAACAAATTGCAGCTTAGGAACCACGAAAAAGGGCATCGGACCGGCCTATTCGTCCAAGGCCACTCGCAACGGACTGCGGATAGGCGATCTAATCGGAGATTTCGACAAATTTTCAGAAAAGTAAAACCAAAATACATTTCAACATTTCCAAATTTAATTTATTGTTTAAATCATTGCCAGGTATCGTCATTTGGTGGAATCGTACAAACGCATGTTTCCGACGCTCGAGGTGAACGCCGAAGCCGAACTGCAACTATATAAAGTACATAAGTCGGGCGAATAGCCGAATAATAGCTGGGCGTTGATGATCGGGGTACATCACGGGGGGTTGGTGGGTATTTTGACATTAGGACTACGCCAACAGGGTGAGGCCGATGGTGGCGGACACGGTCGACTACCTGCACGAGGCGATCGGCCAGAACAAGAACATCATTGTGGAGGGCGCGAACGCCGCCATGCTCGACATCGATTTCGGCACTTACCCGTACGTGACGTCGTCCAATTGCAGCATCGGCGGAGTGTGCACCGGCTTGGGCATCCCGCCGAAGAGCATCGGCGAGGTGTACGGCATCGTCAAGGCCTACACCACCCGCGTCGGCGACGGACCCTTCCCCACCGAGCAGATTAACGTAAGGCGGCAAAGTGTATTTTACATGTAATGATAAAATTAGGATGATTGTGTTTTTAAATGTACGTTTTGTATTTTTAACTGAGAATTGAATATTTGAGGTAGAAATTGCATTTTCGGTGCGGAAATTGCATTTTTGGCACGGAAATTGCATTTTTTGGTGCGGAAATTGCATTTTTGGCACGAAATTTGTATTTTTTGGCACGGAAATTGCATTTTTTGGTGCGAAAATTGCATTTTGGTGTGAAAGGTTGCATTTTTCGTACGAAAGGTTGCATTTTTCGTGCGAAAATGGCATTTTTGGAGGAAAAAATGCATTTTGGTGTGAAAGGTTGCATTTTTGGCACAAAATCTGTATTTTTTGGCACGAAAAATGCATTTTTTGCCACGGAATTTGCAATTTTTGCCACGAAAGAAACGTTTAATATTATTTAAACGTATTAATAAAACTATAATAATTGTTTTGTATTGTTTTCTTTTCTTTTAGCAAATCGGCGAGGATCTGCAAACGAGAGGCGGCGAGATCGGAGTGACTACTCGTCGGAAACGTCGATGCGGCTGGCTGGATTTGGTCGTGCTGCGACACACCAACATGATCAACGGATACACGTCGTGAGTTTTAATAAATCTCCGACACGTTAGGAATTAGGATTAATCTTGACTGACTTAATGAAATAATTTAATCGCAGAATCGCTATCACCAAACTCGACATTTTAGACGTGTTTGAAGAGATCAAAATCGGAATCGCCTACAAGAAAGACGGACGAAAACTACGATGTTTTCCCGGTTTGCCAATTTGATTTAGTTTGAAATTTTAAAAATTTATTCTAAATTTTGTTAATTTGTTCTATTTTTTAAAAAAAAAATTAGTAATTTTTATAAATTTTTTTTTAATTTTTTAAAACATTTTGTAGTGTTTTAAAAAATTTTTAATTTTTTTTTTATTTTTGTTGATTTTAAAAATGTTTTGAATTGTTGTAAACAAAATTTTCAAAATTTTTAAATTTTGGAATTTTTGATTCGATTTTTTTAAATTTTGTTAATTTTTTCGTTATTTTTGTTGATTTTTTAAATTTTTTTAAATTTTATTTTACTTTTTTGGTATTTTTCAGCCGATCTGGATCTATTGGCTTCGGTCGAAGTGGAGTACTTGATCCTGCCCGGGTGGAAAGCGTCGACGCAGGACGTTCGCAAATTTCAGGATCTGCCGCTCAACGCACAAAACTACGTGAAAACGATCGAAAAGATGTTGCAAGTGCCTGTCAAATGGGTAGGCGTGGGTCAATCGCGCGACTCCATCATTCACATGTTTTGATCAAATGTCGTACGTACTCGATGTTTATTTTTAACTATCGATTCGGTCATTAACGCTAGTAGTATATACATATATATAAAAAATAATCGTCATTTGTGTATAAAAATTTAATAATATTAAAAAGAGAGTCGAATCGATGCGGTATTTTCGAAAAAACAAACGACTAAACGAATTTCTTTATTTCAAAATCGATTAAAATTGGACCAAATGAGTAATGACACCTAACACTTTTTTATTGGTGTTTCAAATCGTCGACAGAGTGCGTCACTACCGCACGATTTTTTCGTGACTGCAGTGACCATGTCAAAAAAAACATTAATGAACGTATTTTTTCTTTACAATTTAAAAAAAAGAAACAAAACACACAAACATTCAAGCCTTTTAAAAGAAAAACAACGCCATTTCGGATCGTCCCATGCAAATCAAATAAAATTGATAAGATGTGAAGTGCTAATCATGTAAATAATCATAAAGTCAAATTTCATATCGAGTTCACCGTCATTTATTCGGAATTTAAACTTAAAACTGATAAGTGAAATAGAATTTCTTTTCTTGTACACGACGACTAATCATATTAATCAATCAATCCATCGATTTCGAAGAACAAACAATGAAAAAAATTGATTTTATTTTGTGTTCACAAACTTGGATGATAAAGAGAAAAACGAATTCGACGACGAGTTGACTCGCTTATTCCGATGGCCCGGGCGGTGGTCCGGGCGGTGGCCCGGGCGGAGGCCAGGAAAGAGGCCACGGCGGAGGCCAGGCGGGAAGCCAGGCGGGAGGTCCGGGCGGATTCCCGGGCGGATTCCACGGCAGATTCCACGGCATATTCCACGACGGATTCCACGACGGATTCCACGGCAGATTCCACGACGGATTCCACGACGCAGGTTGTACGGGTTGGATGATGGCGTTAGCATTGGCGGCCGATGGTTGGGGTTGGGCTTGCTGGGTGGCGATTTGACCCCCGTTGACCATGGGCATGAAGCCCTGCGCGTACTGTTGCTGGGCCTGCACGGCTGCACGGCCGCGAACGGCGTTTTCGTCGGATCGGGTCGGATCGGGTCGGATCGGGTCGATTTGACCTCGCTCGTTGACCATAGACGTTTTGGTCGGGTCGTGGCCCAGCTCAATTTCAGTCAGGCGCTTCTCTTCCTTGTCTTTTTTGTATTCTAGAAATTGAATCACACTTAATTTCACGACATGATTTCGGCCGATATTTCGGTAAACACCGATATCGGATCCGAAATTTTTTTGTGCGTGGTCGATACCGATATTGCCACGTTTCTAAAACGTTTCGTTTTAGAATAAAACGATACGTTTTCGAAACGCTTTCGAAACGTTTTCGAAGCAGTATATATGTAACTATATATGTAGGAGGTTACATTTAAATCACTTCGACCCCCTGTCATTTGTTATGTCGCGTAAGCACCCTCGGCCGATAATCGGTTGCCGATTATCGGTATCGGCGATACTACCAAATATCGATATCGGTCTGTAGTGTTGTAATAGGCCACTAGATGGCGTTAGTGATCAAGGCCGATGACAAGGCCGTTTAGAGAATTAAAGAGCACTTGCTAGCGAGCATTGGAATGGAGCGCATGTCAGTCATTTCACACAATATCACACGGTCAAAGTCTAATTTTAAATTACGTCTGATCTTCTTTTCCATTTCGATAAACAACAACTCTTTGTAGAAGAAT
Source organism: Strigamia acuminata (assembly GCA_949358305.1). Taxonomy (NCBI): domain Eukaryota; kingdom Metazoa; phylum Arthropoda; class Chilopoda; order Geophilomorpha; family Linotaeniidae; genus Strigamia; species Strigamia acuminata. Next base: position 3,052,537 of record OX442314.1, read on the forward strand.
TCATCTTTGTCTTTCGGCATGGCTTTTGGTTTAGTCGCATATTTCTTTGTTCTCACATTCGTTTTCGGCTTCTTGGCTAGCGGTTCTGCATTCATTGAATTAATCGTTATTACTTCCTGATTGATTAATTGATTAAATCACCGTCTGTTGGGGAGACGTTCCAGCTGGCATTTAACTCCTGCATGCTTGGCGTCAAGTGGTAGTTGTGTTTGTACATCACATTTAATAAATCGGCGTGGTATGCATATTTAAACTGGTTTAGGAGGTATCGATCGACGTGGGTTTGGTACGATATACTCATAGGTCGTAGGTCGTCGTTGAAAAAGTTATCCGGGTCCGGGAACATCTCCAAGAACTTCTCGACGCTGAAGTCGCTGCAAAACGAACATTAAAATTGAAAAAAATAATTAAAAACCTTCTCTTGTATCATAAAAATATTTCGAATGCATAAAACAACAAAAAACCTTTCCACATTTTCCACATTTTTCCGTTTTGTCGCCGTTCGTTGAACTTCCGCCAACTTCGGATAATTCCGATTGTCCATCCACTTGTTGACCGTCTCGTTGATGTAATTTACATCGTTCTCGACGAAATACCGCAGATACTCGGGATCCGCGTCCGGGAAAAGTTCTAAAATTGATCCCACTTTCTTCATCGCCATCGATTCATCATTCCGGGCGCTCCGAACGTCATTCGCCGCAGGAAACGGCGCCGGCCCGTTCATTCCGAGTAATTCAGTTACTACGATGCGAACTCGGTCCGGATTTGCGTGGTGCGCCTCCAAGTACGCCAAGATCTCCTCATTGCACTTGTTTCGCACGACTTTGCTAACCACTTCCACGTCTTTCATCAATTCGGCGTATTTGTCCGCTTTCTGTTCTTCCGGGATGTTGAACGGCGTTTCTTCGGGTTCCTTTTGCCATTTGGCGATCATCCGATTGATCACGATGTTCGTCCTGTTGGCGTTCGCGCTCACTTGTTCCAGCAACGCGAAAACCTCGTTCGGATCTACTATGAAATCCGGATAGAGTTCGCGAAGCTTGTTAACGATCAAAGCTACTTCCTATGTTTAAATTAAATCTCTTTTAATTATTGTTTGATAGTTTCGATTAATCTAAAATCAAATACTTGTGTGATGTCTTTTTCAACTTCTGGCGCGGGCGCAAAGGCGATCGTGCCGGCTATGTTCGAACGATCCGCAATGTCGTCGCCGTCACCGTTTTCTTCAACTGCGTAGTGTGTCGCGGTCGAAACTGCAATCACCCCGGGAATGTCATCGTCTTCGTAGTCATCGTCTTCGTCGTCGAGTTTGATGTCGTTTTCAGCTTCTGACGCGGGCGCAACGGCAGTGTTCGGACGATCCTCATTTTCGTTTCTGTTCATCGTCGTCGTGTCGCTGTGCCGTGATTTTAAAAATTCATTTTTTTTCATCGATTTTCATGATTAAATTAAGAAATCGAGCCAGTAATTTATTGATATGTGAAAGAAACGGAAAAAAAAGCCGAAAGGCTCTTAGCCCTTTTCGACGATATTCGAAAATAAGAGCCGAAACGAGCACGGCTCGATGAAATGAACTTGAAACTGCGCGCGCTGAACCCGCGCCGCTGTGTTTTATTTGTGTTTGTTTGTTGATACAAAGTTGAATTCCGTCGGCAGATGGACCGCTAGACGGAGATCGATCGGTCGCAACCATTCGACCAACAAAAACGAAATGCGCCTCCGTATTTCCAGTCGAAGATAAAAACCAAACGGCTTTCTCGAACTCCGTGAAACACAAAGTAAACAAATACTCCTAGCCGATGCAGTTCATCATCGACACCTGAAAGTGAGTTGAAATGCGATTGATTAACTTTTGTGACTCATCAATCATTAACTCACCCTCCGTTTTCGAAATGCTTGTAGTCTTTGATGGCCTCGTGACACACGTAGCTGAAGGTGTTTCGGTTCTTTGCAAAGTCTTTTTAAAGAAAATTAATGAAGACTTAAAAACAATTTTTTGTTTTTATTAATTTTCTTTTCACCTGCACGTCACTTTGGGAAATTCCGGGTTGAGGCAGCGAAAGATCTTGACGTTGGCGTTTGGCATGGCGGTGCAGAAGGAGCAGTGCGGACACCATTCGAGGTCCGTGTTTCTTACCAGTTGCACATAAAAACCAAACGGCTCGGACTCCATGAAACACAGAGCAACAGAGTAAACGAATCAATTTTAAAACACAAAGTTTCTAATCAGTTTTGTTTTAGTTCGTAAAACTCTCTTCTTTGTTTATTTTAATATTGCTAACATTTTTATTTTTATGCTGGAGCCCAAGGTTTGCACACTTTTGGCCCTTTCCTCATTAGCTATCCGCATTTGCACAACAAATTGAATGCCCGGATGTTGTAACGCTCCACCAAGTTGCCTCGAAGAAACCACAAGGATTTGCGATTTTGGACAACTCAACCTGTTGTCAAGTGCTAATCGTTTTTAATCCGCTCAAATGGTTTATCTTGCACGCACTGGCTGTCATTGGACTCTCAAGGGCCAGATCTACGTAACTCTGTCAGATTCTGTGATAAATACAATTAGGAGAATTAAAACGAAGAATGTCGCACATTTTCCATTAATGTGCACGCAAATTTTACGGACAAAATACATTTTATAACAGAAAAATGCACTTTTTTGTCGGATAAAGCATTTTTGTCTGAAAACTGTTTTTTTTTCTTAGAATATTGTATTTTTTCTGCAAATCCATTTTTTTTTTTACCTCAAAATGCATTTTTCTGTTCGCAAATGCATTTGTCTATCTGTAAAGCATTTTTCTATTTTTAAATACATTTTTCTATCTGCAAATGCATTTTTTCATTTGCAAATACTTTGTTTCACCTCAAAATGCATTTAACTGTCTGCATAAACACTTTTTGGCTTGAAAATACACTTTTCTGCTAAAAAAAAAAGGGGTCATTTCTGAAATTTTAATATTTAGTCTATCCTTCTTCGAATTTAATAATTTTTCGTCTTTATTAACAATAAATTCAAGTTCCGTCACTGTCATTGTGAGGTCGGTTCCCTTTTGATACTCACTTTCAACTTGTGACCACTAATTTGAAGTAAAAATTCGAAATCAACATTTGGACTTGAAATCGGCAGCATTGGGAATGTCAATACTTTCTTTGCACATTTATCTTTTAAACATTTATAATTGGTTTTGTCTCAAACTGAGTGGTTAATTTGTCTAATCCTCGACAGCAAGTAAGTCCAGTTTTTCACGTTTTTTCTCGTTTTATTTCTCGTTTTTTGGGTTTTTTCCCGATTTTATGCCATTTTAATGGAAACTTTTTTTCCCAGCCTTTTCCAGCGGCCTCCTGCGGTCCTCGACAGCAAGTAAGTCCGGTTTTTCACGTTTTTTCTCGTTTTATTTCTCGTTTTTTGGGTTTTTTTTTCGATTTTATGCCATTTTAATGGAAATTTTTTTTTCCCAGCCTTTTCCAGCGGTCTGCGGTCCTCGGTTTTTAATAAACTATCCACAATCTTTAGATAGTTTAATAAAAAGTTAAATTTATATCTGTAGGATTTTCAAATGATGACTGCAGCTTGTTTCGACCGCCCAAAGGCCTCTGGACAGCCCCCGACTGCCCCCGACTGTGGTGACACTGGAAGGTGAGATGGCCTTTGTTTTGTTTTGTATTTCTAAGCCTTTTTGTGCATTTTTTGGCATGAAAGTTGCAATTTTTAGTAGTAAAATTGCATTTTTGGTGCGGAAATTGCTTTTTTTGGCAGAAAAATTGCATTTTTGATAGGAAAATTTCAATTTTTGAGAAGAAAATTGCATTTTTTGGCACGAAAATGGCATTTTTGGTAGGAAAATTGCAATTTTCGAGATTAAAATAGCATTTTTTGGCAGGAAAATTGCATTTTTGGCACAAAAATTGCAATTTTCGAAATTAAAATTGCATTTTTTGGCAGGAAAATTGCATTTTTGGCACGAAAATGGCATTTTTCGTAAGAAAATTGCAATTTTCTAGATTAAAATTGCATTTTTTGGCAGGAAAATTGCATTTTTGACAAGAAAATGGCATTTTTGGTAGGAAAATTGCAAAATTGCAATTGCTGCCCCTGCGCTCATCACTTTCCTGCACGACTAAACAAACAAGTCTACGACTAATTGTTGGTATTTTTTTTGATTTTCACTCTCCAGAGAGCGCCACTGTTTCAATGGCGTGAGCCCAACCGATATACGGGTTCGTGTTTACCGCCTATCCAGGCGGTAACAAACGGTAAATATGTACGAAGACATTGATTTAGCGCTGGCATTACAAATGCAGGAGGAAGAAAAACGATCGATGAACGAAAATATTCCCAAAAATAATCCTGGTATGACGGAATCGACACGAAACAGAAACCGAATAAATTATTTATTTATTCGTCTCCAGATCAGAAATCTATCGTCGATTCTTGTTGGGAAACCATCGACCCTGCACCCGACGTGCACCGCCTCTTCCTCCAATTCAACGACGAATACTTTTGGGGAAAACTCGTCGGCGTCGAAGTCAAATGGAGTCCCCGCATGACCCTGTGCAGAATATCACTCAATCTCGATTCATTTCTTCAATTAATCAATTAATTTTAAAGGTGCGCGGGCCTGTGCTGCTACGAGGGCCGTGGCGGGCTGTGCTCGGTGCGATTGAGCCAACCGTTGCTCAAATTGCGTCCGCGCAAAGACCTGGTGGAGACACTATTGCACGAAATGATCCACGCCTATTTGTTCGTCACCGCCAACAATAAGTGTTGTGTAACCTTGACTTCATATATTTAATACCAATAATGGAAAATGTCGGAAACAATGTGAATAACTAAGAATGATTTTGTACGAGGCAAATCCGTGTGTAACCTAGCAATAAAAAGAAACAGAACGATTCATTCCATGTTCGTAGCTACAGAGGGATGTTGATATATAGAGTCTGAGTCAATTATTCGTAACGAAACCAACTTATTTGGGACATATTCTACAATGGTATCCACGATGCTTGGAAGATTCCTGTGAAGAATACGGTTTTTGAAGAAGTCAGGTTTTTGAGAGCAGCCAAACGTCGTTCCGGATCGAATAGTCCTGGAACACGGGTGTTCCAGGAAGTTTGGACAGTAAGCCAAGCGATTCTTAGTTTGACTGTAGAGGAAGGAAGACGATGGCGCAGCTTATGCTAGGCAGCTTGCTGCCGTTTGCGGGATCGTCGCTGCAGGAATGGATCTCGTGGCGGGAAACCTTTACCATGTTCGTGGCGCTGAACGACGTGGCCGACGATAAGCAGGTCCCCCTGTTACTGACGACAGTGGGGACGATCACGTACGACAGGATGAAACGTCTGGTCGCGCCAAAGTTGTTGGCGACAATGAAGGTAGAAGAGATTCTCGAGGCGATGGACACTTACTATAGTTCAGTTGACACGCCGTATATGGCTCGGCAGAAGTTGGGGGCGAAGCGGCGGCTCGAAGGTGAATCGGTGGAGAAATTCATCGCAGAGCTCAGAGTCATGGCACAGAGATGTAACTTCGCGACCAAGACGGAGGTAGACAGCGCAATTATAGACCAAGTTATCAGGGGAACCAGGAACACGACTTTAGTACGGGAGATTTTGTTAAAAATGCCCATTACAGTTAGCGAAATGACAAAACTCGCAGTCGCGCATGAGATGGCGCATATGGCCGCGACGGGGACGGAGGAACCGCTGCCAGTACTGGAGGTAGCGCGAGCGTCATCGTCAGCGGTGCTACAGTTGGCGTCGGGACTCCGAAGAGCGCCTCAGAGAGGACGAGGATCGCCAGGTTTTTTTCGCGGCACGCAGGGACGTGCGCAGCGAGGTGGAGCGGCGCAACTATCGAGGGGCGGACCGGCGGCGGGCGGTGGCCGCGGGCTGCCACCTATGAAGAGAGATGGTACTCCGGTGAGATGTTTTCGTTGCGGTGGGCCCCATTACGTGCGGGACTGCCCTTTTGAATACGTGCAAAGTGGTCCCCCTGTTACGGATGGTTCGGGAGGAACGCGAGCTTCGTCTGTATGGTCGAAGAAGAATGCCGTAGCCAGAGAAGTGGATTGTCAGCCGTCGTTCCCCTCTGAAGAGAAAGTCGGTTTCACTGCGGGCGCAGCTGCCGATGATGATTGGAAGCAGTTGCGAGTGCCGGTGAACGAGCTACACGAAGAAGAGGAGGACTTTGCATTGTTTCAGCTGCAAGCCAGCAGTTTAAAGCAGCCGCCTTTGATGGTTCAGGTGAAGCTGAATAATAGACTGTTCGACATGCAACTGGACACAGGGAGTGAGAAATCAGTCATTAATATCGCAGATTTTAATACGTTGTTAGTACAAGGGCTGGCCACGATGCAGCAGATCAGACAAATTGGGACGCGCCTTTTTGCGTATCAACATCAGCCAATAGAAGTTTTTGGCACGATCCAGTTACAAGTAGACATAGCGGGAGTGAGACGGGTGGCGGACTTCACTATTGTGGGTCGCCGTGGTCCGAGTCTGCTTGGGCGCGATTTGGTTCATTTGTTTGGTTTGGCGCTGATGTTGAAAGCGTCCAGCCAGCGGTCTGCAATGGAGAGCAGTAGCGACATTAATGAAAAACAACTTAAAACGATAAAGCAAATTGAAGAGAATAAAGATAATAGTGATGAAGTGGTACGTAAATTGGATGAAGTTTTGAAACGATGCATGAAGGTGTTTGATGAGGAGCTGGGAACGTATTCCGGAGAGCCGATCGAGTTGGTACTCAGGCCGGATGCTACTCCCAAGTTTTACAGGCCAAGGCCTGTCCCTTTCCCGTTGAGGGAAGCGGTGTCGTTAGAAATAGACAGGTTGGTGCAGCAAGGAGTTTTTAAGCCGGTGGCCTTTTCAGCTTGGGCAACCCCTTTGGTGACAGTTCGAAAGAAAGACGGCGGCGTGAGGTTGTGCGGGGATTACCGCTCGACGGTGAACTCCAGCCTCCAGCCGGACCCCTACCCGCTGCCGAAAATCTCGGACTTGTTGGCTTCGATTGGGAGAGCGAGAATTTTCTCAACGTTGGATTTGAAGCAAGCATACTTACAAGTACCTTTATCAGAGAAATCGGCGATGATAGCAGCAGTAAATACGATTAGGGGGCTGATGGCCGTCACAAGACTGCCATTTGGCACCATGCCTTCAGCCGGTATTTTCCAAAGAATCATGGAGTTGGTCCTTGCGGGGGTTCCTCGGATATTTATTTACCTCGACGACATTTTAATTGCGACGTGGTCGATGGAGGAGCACTTAGTGATACTGGAGTTAATTTTTACCAAGTTGATGAAGAAAGGTTTAAGGTTGGCCAGAGAAAAATGCTTATTTTGCAAAAAGGTGTTGAACTTTTTGGGTTTCCGCATATCTGAGGAAGGGGTGGAACCAATTTCGTCAAGAATCGAGGCGATTGTGAAGATGAAGGCACCTCATGATGTTAAGGGCTTGCGGACCTTCCTGGGAATTGTTGCATTTTATGCAAGTTTCGTTAGTAATTTGGCAACTCGGGCAGCCCCACTTTACGAGCTGTTATGCGCAGACGTGGCCTGGTTGTGGAATGAGAGACGGCAGAAGTCTTTTGATGGAGTGAAGAGTGCATTGACAAACGCACCCATCCTTACCTTTTATGATTTGGACAGACCGGTCGTGGTGGCAACTGACGCCTCACCTTACGGGGTGGGGGCAGTTTTGGCCCATTTGGATGACCAGTTACGTGAACTGCCGGTAGCATATGCGTCCAGGTCCCTCAACAGGGCGGAGGTAAACTACGCTCAAATCGATCGTGAGGCCCTTTCCATAATTTTTGCGGTGAAAAAGTTTCATTCCTACTTGATGGGCAGACGTTTTACTGTGTTCACTGACCATAAACCCTTGTTGGGTATATTGGGACCAGACAAGCCAATACCGGTGGTGATTAGCCCGCGAATGATGCGCTGGGCTTTAACACTAGCAGCATATGATTACACCTTATGCTACAGGAAAGGTGAAGATAATCAAAATGCTGATGTTTTGAGCAGGTTTCCAGTTGATCCGCCAGACAGAGAGAGGGAGGAATATCCGTTATTTTTGGTGGACCTCCAAAGAGAAGATCTTTTACTGGCAAAGGATGTGGCGCAGGCAACGGAATCTGATAATGACCTGAAGGTGGTGACGGCAGCAATGAGAACGGGTGACAAATCACGTTTACAAGAGGCCCCAGCTTTAAAATTCTTTTTGGAGAATTATGACGAATTTAGTCTGGTCCTGGGTGTCCTTCTGTGGGGGCAGAGAGTTGTAATGCCGAAAGAATTGCGTCCCCAGATGCTGAAGTTGCTGCACGAAGGCCACCCCGGCATTGTGGCGATGAAAAAGAGGGCACGGAGCGTCGTATGGTGGGTGGGAATGTCGGCGGACATTGATGCTTTTGCTCAGCGGTGCGAATTATGCGCGCAGAATAGGACGACACCCCCGCGACTTACTCCAGTTTCATGGCCAAAAGCGGAAGCGCCTTGGCTCCGTGTCCACATTGACTATGCCGGCCCGATTTTGGCACACATGGTCCTGATCCTGGCAGATGCTTATTCGGGCTGGATCGAGGCCCATGCGACCAAGACCGCCACTTCCTCATCAACGATTTGGATACTTCGCCGCATATTTAGTACTTTTGGGATTCCACATGTGGTTGTAAGTGATAATGGACCCCAGTTTGCGTCATCGGAATTTGAGCAGTTTTTGATGAAGAATGGGATTATTCACATTTTTTCACCCCCGTACCATCCGGCCAGCAACGGTTTAGCAGAAAGGGCCGTGCGTTGGGTCAAGGAAAAGCTGGTCAAATTTCAAACTGGGAATATCGAGCTGAGGTTACTGCGGCTGTCCTTGTTTCAACATACGAATTTTAGAGGCAAGGGCGATAAGTCTCCGGCAATGGCTTTTATGGGGCGGCAACTTTTTACCCATATTGATCTGGTCAAGCCAAGGACGGTCGAATGGGAGCCCAGAGGTGCAAGTCTTGCGAGAGTTTTTGAATTGGGTCAGGCGGTTTGGTGGAAAACTTTTCCGGCGATGAAACCGCCGTGGAAGGCTGGAGTGGTCATCGAGCGTAGAGGTGATGTGGTGTACGTGGTCAAGGATGTGGAGTCCGCTAAAGAGATGGTCAGACACATTAATCATTTGCGAAGACGAGAAGTGACAGATACGATTGGGGCAGAAATGCCACGAAATGCCACAACATTCCCAATGGTAACGCCGGAAACCCAAACCCCGCTAATTTTACCTACTATTTACAGAAGATTGGCGAAGCCAGCACCTCCACTTGCAGTCAGGCCAATAATTCCGCCGGTTGCGGATCCTCAACCACTTGAAATTGCAGCCGTGCCACCAATGGAGGTGGCACCGTTACCTGAGTTGGTTATGGATATTGCGGGCCTCTCAGCCCAGCCTGCAAGGGATTCGACGCTGCGATTGTCAGCAGTTGGCATGACCCCGCCTGAAATTACGGAAGCTTTGGGAGGGCGAGTGGTCAGAGTGCCGATTGATCAGCACCCGTTGACTCCCCTCAGATCGGTTGCTCGTGTCACAAGAAATTTAAACCCATTTTATCGTGAAGAGTCGTCTGGGGAGGAAGAAGTAGACGACGTCCAAGATTTAATTCCAGCTTATCATCGGCCGCAATCCCAGCCAAGACAGTCCAAGCAGGGAACTAGGGTGGCCGATATGACGCGGTTAGAGCCAATACTGGACGAGACAGAGCCGATCGATGATTTGATGCAGGCAGGAACTTCATCGACAGCGGATCCTGTAATGCAAGACTTACCAAGCAAGGAAAAGTTAAAGAGACGAAACTTTAAAAAGATTAGTTTTAATTAAAATTAGACAATATTGCAAAATTTAAAATGTATCGAACGTTACTATAGCTTTTACTGTAAATATGAAGTGGGGAGGTGTTGTGTAACCTTGACTTCATATATTTAATACCAATAATGGAAAATGTCGGAAACAATGTGAATAACTAAGAATGATTTTGTACGAGGCAAATCCGTGTGTAACCTAGCAATAAAAAGAAACAGAACGATTCATTCCATGTTCGTAGCTACAGAGGGATGTTGATATATAGAGTCTGAGTCAATTATTCGTAACGAAACCAACTTATTTGGGACATATTCTACAATAAGGACCACGAGGCGCACGGACCCGAATTTTTGGCGCATATGCATCGGATCAATAAATTGTCGGGCGCGAACGTGACGGTTTATCACAATTTTTGCGACGAGGTGAATCATTATCGCACTCACGTGGAGATCGATCGGTCGCAATCATTCGACCAACAAAAACGAATATGCGCCTCCGTATTTCCAGTCGAAGATAAAAACCAAACGGCTTTCTCGAACTCTGTGAAACACAGAGCCACCAAGAAAACAAATCCATTTTAAAACACCAATTTTCTAATCAATTTTTCTTTATATCGGTGGAAATAGTCACTACGTTTTTTTTTATTCCTTGTGCGATGCAGTGAAGTATCGAGGGGGCGTTTTCAATTTTTAATAGCGTGGTTTTTACCCGTTGTTTTTTTAATCAGAATTCTTTTCAACCAAGTCGGAAATTTTCCCAGTCGAAAGGAATCCTGGTCGAAAATTTTCCTCAAAATGCATTTTTGTGGTCTCAAAATGCATTTTTTGGTTAAAGTGAATAATTATTTGGCAGATGATGGCTGAAATATCTAACCAGCCACAGGAAATGATGTGATTTACATCACTAAAATGATAATTCAGTTGCTATAAGTGGCCTATTGATAAGTCACACCTGGTTTTAAAAAAATTGATTTTTAAATGAAATCAAACTATTTCCAATTTCGTGTGTAGGAAATTGTTTTGATTCTTACTTGTCTGACATCTAGCGGCGCGTTAACGAATTGAACGACTCGGTTTCCAGGTTTCACGAAACCAAAGCGAGTCCTAATGTGATTTTTTTGTTGTTTAAACACAATTGTTGAATCATTTTTGGTAATATTTTCAGAAAAATAAAAAAAGCGAGTGAAAACTGCATCAAAAGTTGCCATTTATTTTGGAGTATTTGCTGGACGAAAACGAGGTCCGAAGGACAATGGCGCGCACGAGCGTATCGGCGCGCCGGGAATTCTGTTGCTGCCACGATCACCCGTAAACAGTGAGTGCATTTTTGCCTTTTCACGTTGTTGGAAACGATAATAAGAATTGAATTGGTGGGCAGAAGAATCTAGATCCGTGAATCGGCAAAATATGGCCGTAACGCGATCAAAATGTAATCGGAATGCTGAAAAATTCGGTTTGAAATTCCTGAATTTCATTTGTTTGATTGAAATGACAAATGAGCAAATACATCGGAAAAATTCGGATCGGATTTAGATGACCAAAACCGAAAAGCTGATCGAATCGGATGGTCGGTGTTATTTAATTTTGTATTTGAGCCGACAGATGGCGCGTAGGTCATGGCAGAATTGACGTACCTAATTGATTGTTGTCAGGTATTACGGCATATTCGTATCGATTAAATCTACTGAGAAGCCAACTGTGGTTTTATCCGTTTATCTAAGTTGACAGAAAGACAAGGGGACATGAATGGCGGAGAATAGCGTTAAATATGGGATCGATCTGTTTTTCTAAAAGAATATTAATATTGCTGAATTGAAAATAGAGTTTAAATTAAAATCAATTACTCACACATGTTTGACTCAAATTTAATTGCTTTAATGAATTAAGACACTACACATTTAACGAGCCAAATTTTACGTTTAGACTGGTTTAAAAAATATACAGAAAATAAGTTTAAATGACACTGTGAGTGCACCTGCTGTCTACAACGTTGCATTAATTAATCGAAATCAAAATTGTACATGATAACTGACAGTTATCTGAATAAATTAATAGAGAGTACATAATAAGTTGGGAATGAAGTTAACAAGTGCTGTGAGATTTTAATCGTGCTTACAAGATATAGTATTTCTAAGTTTAACAATAAATGAAGTAATCTAGCTATGTCATAAACTAACAACCAATGTGGAAACTGCAAAACAGTCATCGTTCAGCTCTCCAATGACCAATCCAAAAGCATGTAACAAACCGCATGTGATAAGAGATAGGTTTTATTTTGTTGGTGCTGCCATCTGTTATGACTCATGTTTGAAACACTCATAACTAATGAGTGTTTCAAACATGTTGCATTCAAATTTAATTCCACATGATGGTATTATTGACTTTGAATTGGTAAATTCTCGTATAAACCAAACACTGAGCTTGATTAATTGTTCTGTTTGGAGAAGTGCATAGGGAGAAACAACGTGAGCACCCTGAAGATTGGTTTACGTAATTTTCAGGAGGTCAGACACAGTAAGAAGGATGATAATAAAAGAGGATCTGCAAGAGTGCAATTTTGAAATGCAATAAGGTATTGCGGATAATTAGTTCCCTGAATAACAATAACTATTTCAAATTAAAATGTAGATCTTTGAGAAATAAAAAAGTCGACTTGTTGGTTCAAAACTTCTTCAAGACTGGTTTTATTCTTTCTTTAAACAGCGGTAATTAAATATACAAAAAGGAAATGACTAATATTTCTGTGCTACAAGTAAAGCGCACAGAGAAAAGATGACGCGCTCCAAAAGGGGAGCGCAAGATAATTGGTTACACATTTAAAAGTAGGTGAATTCTTGGAATGGAAAAGATAAGTGGTTTAAGGTGAAAAAACAACTATTTTTAACTAAACAAATATAATTTCAAAAGGGTTCAAATAAAACACAATAAAATAATAGTTTGTCAAAATCAAACTAACATCACATCAATTCAAATCATTAATGAGCAATTAAAATCAGCAATATATCAAAATTCTCACATTATTATAAAAACAATTAAAATTCAATAATCAACATGAAAAACAAATAAACAGTGGCAACAATAATCAAAACGCGTAAAAACGTGTCGGTTTTCACACTGCCGGCGGCACAGGACCGGGGTGAATCTCCATTTTTATCAAACGTTGAATAGGTCGCCTAAATTTATTACCATTAGGCATTAAAAGTTCGCATGAACGTGCCACACCATCCTTACTGGGGTGTATGCTGACGACGCGTGCCATTTTCCAATTGATTCTAGATTTTAGTAAATCTTCCACCAACACTACATCTCCCGCTTGAAGTTGGCAAGTATTTGGTTTTCCCACTTGTCTCTTTAAGTCGACTAAATACTCACGAGACCATCGTCGCCAAAAGTCCATCAAGATGCTTTGGCGTCTCTTCCATTGGTGGATAAATGACTGCTGAGTCGGTTCGTTCGAGGCAGCGTCTTCAGCAGATGGCAAACTTGTTAGGTTGGTCCCCGTCAAAAAATGGGCCGGTGTGAGCGCTTCGGGTTCGTTTGGCGCGTCATAGATGTAAGTGATAGGTCTTTTGTTGATGATTGCTTCCACCTGAGTGAGTAAAGTTTCCAATTGAAAGAAGTTGAGAGAGGCTGATCCTATCGTTTTTTTTAAACAAGATTTGACAGTTTGAATCATCCTCTCCCAAAATCCCCCCCACCAAGGAGCATTCTCAACAATAAATTTCCACTCAATTCCCTTTTGAGTTAGGAAATTACGCACGGAGTCGTCTTTCGTATTTCGCAGCAGAGCGTTCAGTTCACGGTTTGTACGATGGAACGTCGTCCCGTTGTCACTGTAGATGGTCCTAGGCATCCCTCGTCGGCTGATGAAGCGTTCTAGCACGCCTACGAAGTCTGAAGTGGTCAGTGACGGAATTAGTTCTAGGTGCACTGCTCGAATATTGGCGCAGGTGAAGAGAGCGATGTATGCCTTCGTCTTCCTTCCTCGTACGATGATTGGGCCTGCGAAATCGACTCCGGTAATGGCGAATGGGCTGCACTGTGACACTCGATCAAAAGGTAGTTGTCCGGGCACTTCTCTCATCAATCGTCCATTTATTCTCTTGCAAGTCACACACTTATTTAGGATTGTTTTCAAGGTTCTCCTCGCGGCTGGCGTCCAGTAATTCTGACGGAAGTATGCCAGGGTGGCTGTCAAACCGCAATGGAAAACCTGAGAATGTGAAAACGATAAAATTAATTTGGTGAGTGCGTGATCGGACGGGAGAAGCACGGGGGAGTTTGCAGTGATGGCGTCTTTGGAGTTCCTGAGTCGAGTGTCCAATTTGAGCACGCCAGAAACGTCTAGATAAACGTTTAGGTTTTGCAGTTTCGAGTCGGTCAACGGCCTTTCGTTTTGTAGTCGTGTCATCTCGATCTCGTAACATTCTCTTTGTGCAGCTCGGATCAGCGTCGTCTCGGCCTGTTTGAGTTCGACGATGGTCAATGGTCCTCGAATCTTATTTGAGACGTCGACAGTTCGTGTATTGGCGGCGAATCTCAGCATCCAAGCCGTGACCCGTCGTAATCGACTGAACGAGCTAAATTTGGTGAAAATAAATTCGTCCGACTCGTCTGCAATTTCCACATTAGAATTCGGCCAATCGTCACGAGGGCCTCGCATCCAATCTGGTCTGTTCCACCACAGCTGGTCGGTCATCAATTCGTCGACCATCAGGCCGCGTGTCAAGCGGTCAGCAGGATTGTCGATGCCCGGTACGTGACGCCAATTGTCGATTTTTGACTTTTCTCGAATCTCCAGCACTCTGTTCTGTATAAATGTTGGCGGCCTTTTAGCTGTGTTGCGGATCCAATGTATGCATATTTGGGAGTCGGTCCAGTAATGAATTTCACGGCATCTTGTCACCTCTTTAATTTGGTCGGCCATGCGGACTGCTACCAAAGCTCCCATTAGTTCCAATTTTGGCAATGTTAATGGCTTGACTGGTGCCACCCTACATTTAGAAAAAATAAAAAAGGAATTGATTAAGTCTTCCGTGGTGTCTTGAATGTAGGCGACAGCACCGTACGCCTTGGGGCTTGCATCGGAAAAAATATGGATCTCGCAATTCATTTCATTTCTCACTCCCAGCCATCTTGGAATTTGGAATTCACTCAATTTTGGAATTTGTTCTGCCCATTTAAGCCAGTTGAGTCTAAGAGCATCATCCAATTTTTCATCCCATTCCAATTTTCTCAGCCAAAGTGATTGGAAAAAGATTCTTGCAGTGACGGTAAATGGCGTGACGAATCCGAGTGGGTCAAATATCTGGGCGGAGATTTGGACTACTTCTCTTTTCGTCACTGTTGTGCTGTCTACGCTCGATATATTTTCGATTTGTAGACTCAGTTTGTCTGAAGTTGGATCCCATTTCAGTCCCAGCACTTTGGATTCTTCATTTGATGTCACCTTTGCATCTGCAGGATCTTCTTTTCTGAATATTTCGCGTAGTTCAGGAGAATTAGTCTGCCATTTTACCAGTTGCATGCCGGCTGATGAGAGCATTTCGCGAGCTTGTTCGAATGTCCTCACTGCCTGGTCAATGTCGTCCACCGACGTGATCAAATCGTCCACGTATAAAAATCGACAAAGTAATTCGTATGTGGCGGGATATTTGTCTTGGTAGATCTTGATGTGGCGTTTGATGGTCGCATTTAAAAGGAAAGGGCTGGGCGCTGCGCCGAAGAGAACGCGCGTTTGACGTAGTACTCGAATTTTGGCTCGTCCTGTTCCGTCCCAGTCTGCGCAAACCCACAGAAAACGTGTTACGTCTCGATCCTTTACTTCAATTTCGATCATGTGGAACGCCTTGCGAATATCCGACGTCTCAGCGATTTTTCGGAGTCTAAATTTCATCAATACAACGATTAGGGACGGCAAAAAGTTTATACCTTTGGACAGGCAATCGTTTAGCGATAGCTGCCCCTTTCGATGGGCTGACGCGTCGAACACGATCCTCAGTTTTGTTGTAACTCTTTCTTCTTTTATTATTGGCCTGTGTGGCATGTAATAAATCGGGTTGGACGTGTCTCCGGTCACTTCTTCAACGATGCCTTGTTCCAATTGTTCCTCGATGACCTTTTTATATTCTAAATACAAATTAGGCTGTCGTCGGAATTTTCTAAGCAAATTCATGAAACGCTGCTCTGCAATGGTAAAATTATCTTCCAGCTCGTTGCTGTCGACGACCCACGGCAGTGCAACCGAGTAGTTGGTTCCAGTCCATCGTATTGATTCGTTGAATTTGCGCAGAACTTCGACTTCGTCCGTGTCTTCCATCGACTCATGCTGGATTCCAATGGCCTCCAATTCCCAGAGTTTCTTCATGATGTCATCTGTGGATTGTACAAGGGTGATTTTATTTGTTCTCACCGTTGTTGCAAGGATGTGTGTGCCATTGGTTGTTTGTCCATGCAGTGTCCACCCAAAGTTTGTGTTAACCGCGATTAAGTTGTCTTCGATGAATTCAGTTCTCTTGGTCGTAATTTTCCAGTAGTTGTCCAGTAGTTGTCGACTCCTTTAAACCCGTGGAATTAAGGACAATCAAAATTGAAGAAGAGAAAATAAGGAGAAACCAGTGAGAATGCCAATAATAGATCCAATCTGACACAACAACTTTACAATAGTAACCTCTTGCTGTTCTTCAATTATTTCTCTGATGTTATTTTCAAACATGTAATGTCGTGCCTAAACTCAATAAAGACACAACACATCGATTCGTAGTTAATTCCAATCTGACTTTAATCGGCCTTCAATGACCTTTATAACCTCGTGCACCCAACCTTGATGCTTTCGCCCTCTAGTGGCCAATTATACAAACATTCATATAAACACTACATTACAAAACATATACCAAACAAACGGTTGTGAATCGCGCTCTAAGCTGTTGATAATTGAAGGATTGTAGATGGTTTCTTGACAAGATGCTTTGCAGGAACAGTCTTTTCGGGGGTTTGTCTTGAACAGAGTTTTCAAATATGTCTCGTAAATTGTTTTAGCCGTCTCTTGAGATAGGCAAAGGGGAAATTTATTCTTATCCATGGATGGAAGTCTAGTAATACAACAATATTTACTGGAAATACACAGTGTGCCATGACACATCATTTTTTTCAGTTATTAAAAATTGAGCAAACGCTTGAACTGTTTGGGGTAGCAACTTAGCAAGGTAGATCAAATGTGGCAAATTAAATTTATTGGTAACAATGACAATTGCTTATAATCATTTTTTCCAATGATTTTAGATTCTATCTTTGAAAGTTTTAAAAATAAATAATATTATTGTGAAGTTTGGGGTTGACCACACACGAGGGGTCAACAGCGTCACGTCGCCGGGGGGCATTTGGACGTGACACCAATACGTCCGATAGGCGTTAGAAGGTCGGAACCAATAGGAACCGACCATCTTTGTATTTTAATCTATTGTTTTTAAGAATAAAGGTCACTTTGAATTTGGAGAAGAAGGCGAGTGTGTCGCAGACCAGTGGGTCCGCCATCTTGATTTTTCGAGGCAAAAGGGCGATAGTTCACATTATCATTCATTTTCAAAGTTGTGGCAAGTCTTTTTTTTAAAAAATTTAACAGTTCTGAAACAGTTTTTCTTCAGACGATTAAACTGTTTAATTTTTAAACTAAATGAATGGTGCTCTACACCTTTTTGCTGTTTTTGCTGTTTATAAATGGAAACCTGAATACACCTGCTGCTACCAATAAATTTGCTCCATTTGATTGTTAGGAATATACTCAAACAATGTATGATTTGTAAATTGCAAAGTGGGATGCACGATAATTAGTAGATGAATTACAAGGTACCTGCAATTGAAAGTTTGTTGCTCGAGTATCTTTTCATAGCAGTTTTCTTCACATCTTAAAACTTCATCATTTGGTCTGCAAGGACTTCTCAAGGTATTTAATCGAACAAGCTGGAAAGATTAAAAAACTAAATGTGAGCCCTTGAACAAATTGGGGCCAAGAACCAAAGAAAAATTTGATTTTTTCAAAACTGTCGATAATTTCTCAAATTTGTTAGTTGGTTAAGCAGTGATAAACTTGTCAAATAACGGTCGGCGCATTCAAAAGCACTCGTTAAACATTTTTTATTTTTATTTATACTTTTTTATACACATAAATTAGCACATCTACACTCTGATTCTATACCATCTAAGGTGATAAGTTCTTCTATTTGTTCGAACTGATTCAAAGTGTCTTTGTCATTGCATTCCGGTAGATTTCTCGCTTCATAAAATGGATATCTAATGTGACAACCTTTATTTAAGTTAACTTCTAATTTTTATTAATAGCAGTCAGATAAAAAAAATATTTTTCAAATGTTTTGATTTGCGATTTATGCACAGAAATAAATATTCTTTTATCGAATTCTGTTATTGAGTCGAATTAAAAAACTTACTTGCATTTCATTCTTTTGACGAGACATGGGCTTAAACAATCGTGTAAATTATTATCGCATGGATTTTTCTTAGTGTTGATATAATGATACTAAAATAAATGTTTCAAATTCCTGTATTATTATGGGGCCTTCCTTAAATAACACAGCATCTTAAGGCGGTCTTTTTTATTATCTTTTTTTCTAGGGAGGAAGGGAGGGAATTTGTTACGACATTGTAACAGAAATTTGATGTTACATGTTCATGTTAACTCTAGTCCACCAAAACCCAACATTATGTAAACTACGGATGGCCCTTATTACATATTAGTAAATAATTAGCAATTGTGCTTAAATAAAGCTGATAGACCCAAGAATTACTTTTTATTAATGGCTAGAAAATAATTCTCTTTTCTGTGTGAATAATTATCAATTTAATCCTTACTTCTTGCACTCTAATCCCAACTGTATGTTTGTCATGTTTTATTTGTAGGCCTTGCATCAGTATACTTGTGACGATTCTACTTTTGGGCTAATTTATTAGTCCTTTGAGATAGATAATTCGGTTTATACAAGACGTTGCTAAGTTTAGCAACAACCTAACCGAGATAAGCTACGGAAGTCTTTACAAACATGGCACGTGATCGAATAGAAATAACTTACAGTTTTAGTGTGACATAACATATTTATTACTAAATATTAACAATAACAAAGATGGGTTCTTGACGCGTGTAAACGGGCGGCATCAACTGGTTGAGGATCCGGGCGAAGCCAGAGGGATACGGCTGACTTGTGGCATCGTCACAAATATCACTACGGAGACGTATTTGGTCCGCAGCTCGAGTATCTAATGATGCGAAGAGTCCTTCGCATAAGTAGGAATATTCAGCAGAATATTCCATGTTCCAAATGAATAAAAGTAAAGTAATTAGTGGAATACAACAAATGAATTGTTGTATAAATATTAATTGGGCGGGGACCGTTACGACAATTGAGAGAACGTCGCGGGAGTTGTTGAGACTCCATCCGCCAGCATGCCTTACGACGACAAGACAAGAGTATTTAATTGTGTGCTTTAACTCGCTATCGGTGGTACCAACCACCAGGTAAACATTTCTATGGACTTACCGGGTTTAAAAGATATTGCCAATACAGGATTACCAATGCCCGAGTAATTTGTTTAACACGACATATTTTATATATCGTTCACGGGTTACTAACCCGGAGGGTACGATGGGGCGGGGACCGTCACGATGGTCGAGAGAACCATCGCGGGAGGATTTGACTCCTCCATCCGCCAGCATGCCTTACGATGGCGGGATCCACTGATCGAGCACCGGGTAAAATATTAATCGGCCACTGCTGTTGGATTACCATTATCCAGGTAGTTATTTATCGCAACATCTTGAAGATATTACTCACGGGCTACCAACCCGGCGTGTCACCTGTACATTAGGCCTTTACCGACTTTTAACGAGCGGAAGGACCAATCGTAGAAAGACGGGAACCTGCGAGGGCTTTTACAACAGCCATCCTGCAGCGGACTGAGGCCAGTTAGCTGAGGGACCTACTTTCATTTAGCAAGGTCGTACTGTATACGACCGTTATATTAAGCCACCGTACGAAATCCTACTGTCCCGTAGAACAGCTGGCTAACGTTACGGGGCCATTTCATGCGAATGCATGTCTATTACCGGAGTTAGCCTTCCCGAAAAGGCCCTACAACAACAATAACAATAGTAATGAATACCGATTGTGGAGAGCTGAGGTGGCCTGATGTGTCGATAAGAAAGTGAAATCAAACGATAACAACAATTCAATTACAGACATTTACAGTTATCAAGCCAGGGGGGTGAGTGGGTGAAAAACTGATGCTTATATAGTTCTGTAGAACTACTAGATTGGCGACAGCCAATCAGCGTACGAATCGGCGGATTCGTGGGTCACTAGTCCGGACCTAATATATGACTACGTCCAGATGGGCCCGGTTGGGGGTGGGAAGGGTCCAATTGGCCCCCTTTGACAGGTAAGTAATGTGGATATTGATTCGATAGAATCAACTTTGTCAAGTAAATAATACTTAGTTTACATCGAATAAAATAGTTATATTTTATTCACCGTGTCTAAATAATTATTTATCACACTTTTCAGTTTTATCGAGTTTGAATTACGAGCGTTTGGTAAACAGCGCCATCTATTGTGAACATTGATAAATACGGATTTGTAATCATCACACATCCCCCGGTGACAATCATAGAGTTTACCAACTCTCGATTGTCATTCTTAATGGATAAGAATGTTCACCTAATTCTATCGAATTAATCCACTTGGTAAGTATTTTATTAAACTTAATCACGTTATTTCTTTCAGAAACTTCGTCACCCGATTAGACTAATCGGCTTCCCTGTACTGCGCAACTCCCGGTTGCTAAGCGACGGAAATGAACTCGTCCGAACATGGATACATGTTCGAGAAAACTAATTTCGATAGAAATTTTATTTTCTCCATCGAATAAACTTCTTTCCTAGCTTATTATCAACAAGATAATCAATAAAAAATAAACTTATGCAAAATTTTATTTATTGAAAATCTAAACTACTAATTTTTATTACGATTGTCATAAAAATTATTGAATTTCAACTTGAAATTCTTCAACACTTTGAACAAAGCAAAACAAACACAATTTCCACAAATAATTATGAAATTCACAAATGAATCAAACAAACATATATTAATATGATTAGTTCAATAAACACTCAAATTGAATTCGAAAACAAAACAAATTAAATTGAATCCAATTTTTAAATTAAACTATACTCGTTCGAGTATTTAATGATTAGTTCAAGATCTTGAAACAAACAAACACAATACTCGTGGGAATATTTCGTAATTGCGAAAAAACACAACAAACACTTGGAGCATTTTTAGTCATAAAAAATCTCCACTCGGGAAAAAAAAAATAACGAATGTTAATTTGTCCCTTCTCTATTCCTTCTTTTCGACGTCAGTCGAATCTTTCTCTTCCTTTTTCTCGACTTTGGCAGAAGTCAGGAAATCGGACTCTTCAGTCGCTTCAGTCGAAGCGGCAGAAAACACGGCTTCCTCCGGAGCTTCAATTTCTTCCGGACTCGGAGGCGGAAACGGCATGTCGTCGAGAAGCTCAGCCACGAAATCAACGACAGAAAGTAGCTCTTCGGCGTCCTCAAACTGAGCGTCGTCCGAAGTCTCAGACTTAGACGCTGGAGGGGCGCTGGACACGTCGGTTACGGCCGCTGGAGGATCCTCCACGGGTTTAGACGACTTTTCGACTGCCATCCGAAGCTTACGGGCTCGCCCTCGTGCCAAGATGTTGGTTCGCTGAACCTTGGCAATTTCCTTGGCTCGGTCGAGCGTGAGGCAGCCTCGACCACGCGACATCGTTCTCGGTCGAACGAATTCTTCCTGCACCTCGCTTTCGACGCTTTCGGCGGCTTGGACAGTTTCAGTAGAAACTTCAGAGTCCTCGGACGGCGGCGGCGACTGTCGAAGGAGTTCGACTCTTACCCCGGCGTTGGCTTCAGCACGGGTCCAGGTGAGGAAGCGCGGGTCGATGTAAACCGCCTCGCCACGACTATTCAGGAAAAGTCGGCACTTTGGGCAGTGAGCCCAACATCGCTTCTCATTAGGTTTAATGCCCTTCACCACGTGGGGCTGAACCTCCTTGCGCCACGGCTCCAAACGCGGTCGCGTTTTCCTTCCACGGCAGTTTGGACAACGCATCAAAGAAGAACCTGCGGATGCACCGCAGCACCACCCACAGCCGACGCAGAACGGGCAGATCGTCTCTGTGGCCTGGTCCGTTACGATGTTATCGTGCGGGATTCCTGCGGCCATGTCACGTTCGCACTGTTCCTTGCGCAGGCGGGCCTTCTCGTCCTTCTTTCTTGCCTTATTGGCCGCTCGGTACTCGCGGTTGCGAGAAACAGGCTCCGAAAAACGCAGAGCGCCCGGTGGCGGTTCATTCCAGCCGTACTCGGATGCCGAAGACTCAGCACCGGCAGGGAGACGCACAGCAGACGCTGATTGTCCCGCCACAGTCGGTGCAGCCGCATTCGACGTGTTGGCGACGGTGGGCGCCACGCTTGCAGTTGGCGGCCGAAATTCTGGTGAATGCGGGGCCAATGGGACGTTGATAACGTTCGCGGGCGGAAATGCCACCTGGGCCAGCGGGGCCAATTGCGCCGACTCATAAACGGTTGGCTGCGCAGATGTGGACGGGGCCTGCATCATCGAATTCAAATCGAGCGGAAGTCCGTCCGGATGGACACTGAGCCAATTTAGCGTTGCGAGTTGCAGCGGTGTCAGGGCATACATGGAGGCGGGTGCCGTCGGTATCGGTTGGGCCCTCAAATAGGCACGTTCGGCCGAACGGCGTTGCTCGTCACTAGACGAGGTGGACGAGCTGGAACTTTCATGACGGTGACGTCGATGACTCCGTTTTGAACGGTGTTTACCACCTCCCATCTGCAGACGCAAATAAATTATCTTATTAAAATAATTCCACTCTGAATAATCATTCCTTGAGTCCAAAGAATTAAAACGTATTGTTTGCAACGAAAATACACAACTCGAGTTATTTATAACCCCTAACACGTGACACTAATGAGTCACATTCCCCTTGTGTTTATGACACGAGAATGGACTCGCCTGACAGCGACTTTCATTGAAAATCGCAACTTGTTGATTTTTCAAAAGAAAAAAATTCCTGTAGTTTCTATAAACTATTTAATTCCATCTTTGAATATCAAAATAAACTTCGTATTAATTAATTAACACTTAGTCTAAAAAATATCTCACATAAAAAAGTCATCGTTAAATAATTCATGCAAGCCTCGACCGCGACTTGATTTAAATAATTAGTGCCTACGTACTTAAATCTTAATAATTCATTATCAAAATTTAACACAAACTATTCGACTGAATAGTTAACTTCCAGAGTGATTTAATGCCGATTCACGCTTATAACTACACGTGAAATCCTAACCTTCATCGGGACGCCGATATTTTCAATTGTTGCGAACCATTTTCTAATTCTTTAGTCAAAGAATATTAACGAAAACTACTTACAATTAGAAGCTAGTTTTCCTGGTTTGAAGTCGGCTAAATGAATTAGCGTCGAAATTCTCGAGTCGAAAAGTGAAGACGGGTCGAAGGGACGAAGTCACTAGTATCCGTGTGTATTACGAAGTGTTTTGTGTGCAATGAACCCTGGGAATTTTATTCCCTATTAATTGTCGGGTTCGAGGTTTAATCACACCTCGTAAGTCTCGTATCTTCGTAAGAATGCGAGATTATCACTTTTCAAAGTAATTTCTCCGTATTTTAGTTAAAATACATATAAATACGACCAAAATTTAAAATATTCTATCGAATTTTTTAATTCATCGCAACAAATTCATATTTTTAATATAAATTTAAATAGATATCGTAATATCTTGTCCCCCGGTGTTGAGATTATGAATCACTACACCTGTTAGACATGTAAATAATTACAGTCTTCAAGTTTTAGATAAAACTGATTAATTCCAACAAAACTTTGAGGCTTTGCCGTGTTGTTGGTACGGTTTCTTAAATACTGCGGAAATATTTCGCACGAAATTTTCATCCGAATATTTAGGATTCGGCCTTCGCTCTCGTCGAGGTCGAAGGCTAGTTCGCGGAACTAACGGTTGGGGTTTGCGGGGTTTTCGAGGCGGTTTCTTTGGAACTTCGCCTCTTTTTAACGCCGCTTTCTTTTCTATAGCAGTTAAGCGTTGTCTATGTCTATGTTTAGACTTTGTGGGTGCAGATTTGTCAATTTGCACCGAAGTTGAGTCGGATAATTCCATTGGAATTTCTGAGGAAGTTTCAGGAATTAATTCCATTTCTTCAGCGTCCGGAAGTTGATTACTTTCGTCCATCCATTTAGGATTTTCTTGAGGCGAGTAAGAGGCGGACTTTTGTCCTACTTTCCAAGTCTCAATCGGGTATGAGGGCGTATAGGGATACAACGCTTTAATATTCACTGATTTTTCAATCGAACCATCAGCTAATTTGCGTAATTTATACGCTCCGCCTGGAAGTACTTTAGTAATCTCCCACGGACCATCTCTCTTCTCTGCGAAACCAGCAGAAATATTTTTATCTGCGCACGAGAGAATGTGAGTTTGTTTCCAAACTAAATCTCCAACTTCAAACTCCGTAATTACGAACTTTTGTTCGTGTATTTTTCTATGCCGCTCAAAATTCAATTGAATTCTGCGATGCATCTCTTGATGCGATCTGCGCAATACATCCAATAGTACTCTGACATATTTCTCTGGATTGTTGTTGTCAAATGGATTAGCATGCTTGATAATCCTTGGGTCGAAGGGTAATGTTACGATTCTCCCCGTGTTAAGTAACATTGGGCTTGAGCCCGTTGCCGCTGAGACATTATTTCGCATCGCGAACGCGAATTCGTCTAAATAACGTGGCCATTGCGTGTGCACATCTGTGTACAAAGCCAGCATGGTTTTGATGTCCCTATTGGCTCGCTCTGTCGGGTTCGCCTGGGCATGGTACGTGCTCGTATGAGACGGGCGAATGTTGTACATTTCGCAATACTCATTGTAAATATCGGAAACAAATTGTTTTCCGTTATCGCTCACAATCTTTTTGGGGTGTCCCCATCTGTTTGTAACAGATCTTAATTCTTGAACGCAGTTAGCGCTCGTGGCTTTGGTCAAAGCCTTAATTTCAACGAACTTGGTACAATTGTCAATAATGACAAAGATATATTGGTTTTGGGACCTTCCCGCAGGTTTTGGACCCATCAAGTCCATGTTAATACATTCCCAAGGATTGGTCATGTTGTGAGGCGTGTAGGGAGCTGCATGCCTTTTCTGTTGAATAGGCTTGTACTGGGCACAGTGCGTGCAGCTTTTAACGTAGTTCCTGACACTTCTACTCATACCAGGCCAGAAATACATTAAACGCGTTTTCTCAAGCGTCTTACTCATCCCAGCGTGACCGCTTAGGGGGTGGCCATGACAAGCGAAGAGTACTCGCTTTACGAGTGCACTGGGTACAACGGCTTTAAAGCCATTTCCCGAATCGTTTAACTCCTCTTCGAACGAAGGGTTAAAATAGATGATCATTTGATCACCATCAACTTCTTTTTTGTCCAAACAATAGTTTTTGACTTTGTTTTTCCACTCTTTTATTTCAGATTGTGGTATCCCAACAACCTTGTCATTCAATAAATATTCTCGAATGCGTTTGCATTCATTATCTAACAACTGAGCATCTATTGTTTCTCTCCTTGTAGGAGGGACTTCTTTAAGTACTTCTGTCAACGCACTGTACAAGGTTTCTTGTACTTCCTCCCCCTCCCTTTCTTCAGAACATTCTTTAGAATTTTCTGAAAAATAGGAACGCATACTGGCCAAAAATTCTCTTTTTTCTGGGGCACGATTTAATGAAACAGAAGGATTTCCGTCCCATTCAGGCCAGTATTGTTTAATTTCGACAGGTTCCACATGATCTCGAAGAGGAATGTCTTCCTCTGTTAGTGGGGCTCTAGAAAGTGCATCTGCAACTTGATTAGCAGCACCTTTTCAAAAAACAATTTTAAAATTTCCACATTGGATTCTTAAGGCCCATCGGCCAAATTTCCCAGATGGTTCAGGCGTTCGCATCAACCATTTCAGTGCTTCAGCATCTGATTCTAAAGTGAACGTACCATATTCGAGATATGGTTTAAATCGATCGATAGCCCACACGACTGCGAGACATTCGAGTTCCGGTGTTGTATAACGCTTCTCCGCTCCACGTAAAACTCTGCTTGCATAAGCTACAGGTCTGGGTACAGAAATGTTTTTCTGCTTCTTTTCGTCGAATATATCGACGTCTTGGCAAAGGACAGCTCCTAAGCCTTCATGAGAGGCGTCAGTCATGACGACAAATGGCAGAGTCATGTCCGGTTTGTGTAGACAATTGTCGCCACAAAGTAGCTCTTTAATTTTATTAAAAGCTTCTGTCTGCTCATCTCCCCATTCAAATGGAGTTTTCTCATTCATCATACGTGTGTATGGTGCGGCAATAGTCCCGTGATTTGGAACAAACTTCCTGAAGAAGTTAGTCATGCCGTGAAAGCGCTGAATGTCTTTAGCACACGTGGGGGTGGGAAATTTCATAATCGCCGATATTTTATCGGGATCACCGAAGAGACCTTCGGGTTTAATCCAGTGGCCCAAGAATTTTAATTCTGTACGCCCAAAACGAGATTTCGCTTTATTTATTGTCATGTTGGCTTGGTTAAGCCTTTCTAGAACATCTCGAACGTGTTTGAGATGATCATCCCAATTATCTGAATACACAATTACGTCATCCAAATAAACTAACGCGTAGTCTTGTAAAGCTGAGCCTAAAATGCCTTCCATCAGACGCTGGAAAGTACAAGGCGCATTGCAAAGGCCAAACGGCATTTGCACAAACTGATAAGGACCATTTGGTGTGTAAAATGCCGTCTTTGGACGATCTTCTTTACACATCTCGACTTGGTAGTAACCTTTGACAAGGTCAATTGACGTAAAATACCTAGCAGGACCAGTATTATGCAATAAAAGGTCAATGCTTGGCATTTGTATTACTTCGACTTCAGTGATGGCATTCAGCCACCGGTAGTCGATGCACATCCTATACGAGCCGTCAGGCTTCGCAACAATGACTGGATGACTTATAAATGGCCCTTTGGCCTTTTCAATAAGTCCATCCTGTTCAAGTTCTGCAGCAAGTTTGGTCATAATGGCTCTCTTGGCCGGGTTATACATTCTATACTGCATTTTGGGCAATGAATGCCCTTCTTTGAACTTGATTCGATGCTGAGTCACGTTAGTGCACCCAACTTGATCACGAAATACATTTGGTATCGCGTTGATCACTTCGCGAAGTGCCAGTCGTTGTTCTGGAGTGCAGTCGCTTTCCTCAACTAATTTCTCATCCCATGGTAACACGGGGGTGTCTGTTGGTTCGATTGAGTCAACTGCAGTCGTTAGACTTTCTAAATACTCGAAAGTAATTCGATTCAACGGGGCAAGGGCCAAATTGGCTTCTTCCGACTCATAAGGGGCGGACCAATTGGGTTTATCTGCACAAGAGAACTCTTGTAGATGTGGATGCGGACTAATTTTCTGTCTGCGCATGAAATTGTGACCAAGTATCAAGCCACAAACTCGTTTTGCCAAAACGATGAAATTCATTGGTGTAAATTCATCAGCCCATTGCACGCACAAAGTTATTTGTCCGACAGGCTTGTGTGCTACGCCTACAGCGTTAACCAACATGTTTCTGGGAGCTTCTTGTAAGAATTCTGGCAGAGCCTGAGTTTCAGACAAAAGCTGCTCCCCAATGTAACATTGAGATGCTCCTGTATCCATGAGCGCGTTGTAGGTGAGCCCACCAATTGTGATCTTCATTCGAGGATCATCTTTATTATTACCCAAAGTAATATTGTGCAAATTATTACCACCTATGACTCTGTTGAGTCGGCGAAGTCTACAGAATTTCTTCGTGTAGCACTTGTGAGGAAATAAAGTCAGATTTTTTAATTGTTCTGTCATTTCTTGCAAGTTCTCATCTACTCCGCCACTATGACTAGTGGCTATTTCAAGACAAGTTGTGTCTACATCCATAAATAAAATCTCCGATGTAGCATTAGCTACTTTTGGGGGATGGAATAAACCTTCGTCCCCCGGATCTAGTTTTTTGAACTAGTAGCACTGGAATCTGTCGATTCGGGCTTGATCAAAGTTTTGACCATTTCTGCCAACGAGTTGGTCAGCGAAGTTTGTAACTTATTTTCAAAAGTATTTAATTTCGCATCAAGTTTAGCATCTAGTGTTGCATCCAACACTTCTTGAGTTATCCACCTATTATTAGGTCGTTTAGAAGTCGGATCCACAGTCGGGGAATCCGGGGTACCACGTTTTTGTAACTCTTCAGAGTTGAAATTTGTACGTGGTTTTGGATTTGTACATTCCCGACGCATATGTCCGGGCTGTTTGCAGTTGTAACAGACTAATTGACCACGTCTGGTCTGATCTACTACTCCATTTATTAGATAAACGGCTTCGCACTCCTCAGGTAACTCTTCATCACAAGTATTAAGTTGTTCTTGTGAATCCAAAGTTAAAGATTTAGCATTTGTCTTCGGCTGAGGACGAGTGTCAGTTTTCCGAGGTGGAAAAACAACTGGATTGGAATTATTTTCCTTTGCTCCATTAGCTGTACGACTGTACAAGCTTTTGCTTTTTGTAACTGCGCTATAAATCTCTGTTAGAGGTAAGTCAGCTAGGCCTTGCATATGCAAAAGCAAATCGTTAGCAGGAGTTACACTCCCGATAAACAGACTTCCAGCCCCTTTCGCGTCGAGGTTGTCTTGTAAAATCCATAACTGGTAATATTTGTGCATAAAGTCGTAAAGACTTTCTGTTTCAAGTTGTCTCAACTTGGTCAGTTGGTTCGTCCGCTCTTGTCGAGTGGCCACGAACCTCTCTTTGAACGCTTGTTCAAATATATCCCAAGATGTGAAATCTCCTCTCCTTTCATGGAACCAACCATGCGCTTGCTCGGTTAGATAACCAGCAACGCCTTTAATAAGCATGTCATCGAGTGACATGTTTCGCAGGAAAGCGACATTTTTTACGATAGTGAGAAAGCGTTCGCTTTCATCTGCCTTTCCAGAGAATACAGGAATATCTGGGGGCTTCAAACTGTTAGTTTGAGGGACAATGGCGGAACTTTTTCCTGCCTGCATTAATTTGTGCATGGTTGTGGCAATTGACGCGAGGTCATCAGCCGTCATTCCAAAGCTGCTTGGAGGACGTGAATGGTCATTCGACGATCCACCAGTGTTTGATTGATTCGAGTTATTTTGGCTTGAGCCACCATTGTTGGGGTTGAAATTATTCGACCCTCCTTGATTTGGTCTACTGTGGTTACCAAAGTTCGAATGGTTATTCGAATTACCTTGGTTCCCATAATTCGAATGATTATTAGAATTACCCCGATTATTAAAATTCGGACGGTTGTTCGAGCTTCCTGGGCCACCAAAATTCGGACGATTGTTCGAATTACTTGGTGCACCGTGATTCAAATAAATATTGGAATTTCCTTGCGTTTCAGGATTGGAAGGATTATTTAAATCATTCATATCAATTGGGTTATTCGAGTTCGGAGGAACTAGGTGACCCCTTTGCATGTTAGGTGCAGGGCTAGAATTGTTTGCAAATCTAGAATTTGGGTCAAAACGATTGTTTGGACCTCTTGTTGCATTTAAATTTGAATTCAAATTTCCAGCGAGATTCGGACAACTATTTGATCCGTTTGGAAAACTTGGATTAGGGTTGGCCATATTAGGCGGACCCAAATTCGCTCTGTTGAACGTATTCTCAAAGTTCTCTGGATTTGTAAATCCTCTTTGTTGGTTGCGAGCGAAGTTATTCGCTCGTAATCGTTGTTGGAAAGCACGATTAAAATCTCCTGGTGTCAAATTCGACTGATCTTGACGAGGAGGTTGTACATTTTTATTTCTATATCTAGAAATAGGCGTCGAAGGAGTGGGACTAAAATTATTTAATCTTTGGCTGGCTGGGGAATTAGGTTGCTCCGACGTAGCACGACGCGCGTGCACAAAATCTAATACTTCGGTCAAAGATCTAAATTGGTTTGGGTTCAAACCGTGATCCTGACAAAATAATAGACCGCCTCGGCCTAAATGAGAACCTTCAGGAATGCATTCCTCTTCTCCAGGCGGAGTAGGTTCACGTGGAATCCTATTTTCACCAGATGGTCCGGCTGTTTCATTTGAAACGCCATTGTGGACCGCGTGGTTGCCCACTTCTTCCATTCCATTAGTAACAGGTACAAACCCGGATAGATTTATTCCACCGGTCAAACAAGTTCTTTCCTTACCGCGGGTGTTCATGTGATGCTGATTACTAGTCATAACTAAACTTAAACTAAGAAAATTTCCTAAGTCTGAGAGATAACGATGAAGTTGCAAACGTTCAGGAGGGTCGCAAACGAAGCAGTGGTCACACTATTCGAAAGGAAGTATGGGTACTTCAAGACACCTCTATGATTGGTCTAGTGTCAACGTTAATCTCGCGAGAGTCCAATCTCTTCCGAGATTGGTGGAAATCACTAAGTTCGTGGAACCTTAATCTTGTTAGATTTCAGTGTTATGACGTAGTCACAAACAATATGGATATTTTTCAAAGTACTCTAAAATATTATCAAATTTATTTAATAAAAATGACTGTTCCATGAGAATTTTAAAGTATTAAAACCCGCAATTTTGATAAAGCACGTCGAATCGTTTGAATCGACGCTTCTCTGTACAACTTGGTTGCTAGGCAACACGACAGTGAGAATTTCTTCGCCAAAATCTGAATGGTATTCCATTCGTAAAATTCGATTCCGACGCCTTGAAATCACGAATTTTAACCAACATTTAAATGTAGATTACGTTTGTAAAATGAAGTAAACCATTTTGAAATAAAATATAAATTTCAATTCCTTCGACAAATGTCAATTTTCTTTTTTATTTATTTAGACAAATAAATTTAGGTTTAACTTGAAGTCTCAAGCAAAATTACTTATTTAGAATATTCTAAAAAAAAAAAATAAGGCAACTGTTAAATTGATAGGATTCTTTAAGAATTCCGTCAAAGTTGAACTTTTTCAAAATTAGGCCCAACCGCGTGGTTTTGTCACATTGTCGACGACAAAATGACGCTACCCGGGCGGGACCAACTTTAACAAGTTCGGGCAAGATTTTTCCGTTCTCGGGGTTAGGCCTTTAGGCCTGACCACGCGGTAGAAATTATTATTTTGTTAAAACAAACAATTTCCACTGCGGAGAAAACAGAATAAAGTGAGTGACACTTATTATCTTTACAACACGCCTTAAGATGAAAAAATAAAATATATTAGACACTTATAAATCTCAAGCGAAATTTATTTTTTACACACAAAAATCACCGTAAACGTTACACTACTCGAACTCACCATAGACATACAAAACTTCAAATTTTATTTAAAATTTGGCAGCCTATCTCGGTAGAACCTCCACTTGTGACGATTCTACTTTTGGGCTAATTTATTAGTCCTTTGAGATAGATAATTCGGTTTATACAAGACGTTGCTAAGTTTAGCAACAACCTAACCGAGATAAGCTACGGAAGTCTTTACAAACATGGCACGTGATCGAATAGAAATAACTTACAGTTTTAGTGTGACATAACATATTTATTACTAAATATTAACAATAACAAAGATGGGTTCTTGACGCGTGTAAACGGGCGGCATCAACTGGTTGAGGATCCGGGCGAAGCCAGAGGGATACGGCTGACTTGTGGCATCGTCACAAATATCACTACGGAGACGTATTTGGTCCGCAGCTCGAGTATCTAATGATGCGAAGAGTCTTTCGCATAAGTAGGAATATTCAGCAGAATATTCCATGTTCCAAATGAATAAAAGTAAAGTAATTAGTGGAATACAACAAATGAATTGTTGTATAAATATTAATTGGGCGGGGACCGTCACGACAATTGAGAGAACGTCGCGGGAGTTGTTGAGACTCCATCCGCCAGCATGCCTTACGACGACAAGATCTCGTGATCAGGCGCCGAGTATTTAATTGTGTGCTTTAACTCGCTATCGGTGGTACCAACCACCAGGTAAACATTTCTATGGACTTACCGGGTTTAAAAGATATTGCCAATACAGGATTACCAATGCCCGAGTAATTTGTTTAACACGACATATTTTATATATCGTTCACGGGTTACTAACCCGGAGGGTACGATGGGGCGGGGACCGTCACGATGGTCGAGAGAACCATCGCGGGAGGATTTGACTCCTCCATCCGCCAGCATGCCTTACGATGGCGGGATCCACTGATCGAGCACCGGGTAAAATATTAATCGGCCACTGCCGTTGGATTACCATTATCCAGGTAGTTATTTATCGCAACATCTTGAAGATATTACTCACGGGCTACCAACCCGGCGTGTCACCTGTACATTAGGCCTTTACCGACTTTTAACGAGCGGAAGGACCAATCGTAGAAAGACGGGAACCTGCGAGGGCTTTTACAACAGCCATCCTGCAGCGGACTGAGGCCAGTTAGCTGAGGGACCTACTTTCATTTAGCAAGGTCGTACTGTATACGACCGTTATATTAAGCCACCGTACGAAATCCTACTGTCCCGTAGAACAGCTGGCTAACGTTACGGGGCCATTTCATGCGAATGCATGTCTATTACCGGAGTTAGCCTTCCCGAAAAGGCCCTACAACAACAATAACAATAGTAATGAATACCGATTGTGGAGAGCTGAGGTGGCCTGATGTGTCGATAAGAAAGTGAAATCAAACGATAACAACAATTCAATTACAGACATTTACAGTTATCAAGCCAGGGGGGTGAGTGGGTGAAAAACTGATGCTTATATAGTTCTGTAGAACTACTAGATTGGCGACAGCCAATCAGCGTACGAATCGGCGGATTCGTGGGTCACTAGTCCGGACCTAATATATGACTACGTCCAGATGGGCCCGGTTGGGGGTGGGAAGGGTCCAATTGGCCCCCTTTGACAGGTAAGTAATGTGGATATTGATTCGATAGAATCAACTTTGTCAAGTAAATAATACTTACAAGGAGACCGCAAGAGTGTGTAATCCACAATTGTTAAAATTGTTTGTAAATAAAGCATTCACATCACCTAAACAATCTATTTTTCTCATATTAAAATGCACCTCTCTCTCACATTGTTACAAACAGTAACAACACACAGGATTCCTTACTGTGTGTTGAAACACCATTTTGAGTAAAAAGGTCAAGTGTAGCACTACATTTGGTGATTAGCCTGTTCAAACCTTACTCTGGAACCCAGGTAATTTGATATCACATGATATATGACATCACAACTTTGTTCACCAACATGACTGCCTGCATGAAGCAACAATAGTGTGTTGTGGTGGCTCAGTGGTTAAGGTAATGAATCAGGAATCTTTCCACACAGGTTCAAATCCTGTTGTCGGTGAAAATTTTTACTTTTATTTTTTCTTTGTTTTTAGCAGTAAAGTTAATGTTTGTTATTTTATATTTTTTTTAAAATTTTTTTTTATAATTTTAATTATATTAAATTGATTAATTAAAATTTTTTAAAAACAAATATAAAATAACAAACATTAACTTTACTGCTAAAAAAAATGAAAAAATAGAAGTAAAAATTTTCACCGACAACAGGATTTGAACCTGTGTGGAAAGATTCCTGATTCATTACCTTAACCACTGAGCCACCACAACACACTATTGTTGCTTCATGCAGGCAGTCATGTTGGTGAACAAAGTTGTGATGTCATATATCATGTGATATCAAATTACCTGGGTTCCAGAGTAAGGTTTGAACAGGCTAATCACCAAATGTAGTGCTACACTTGACCTTTTTACTCAAAATGGTGTTTCAACACACAGTAAGGAATCCTGTGTGTTGTTACTGTTTGTAACAATGTGAGAGAGAGGTGCATTTTAATATGAGAAAAATAGATTGTTTAGGTGATGTGAATGCTTTATTTACAAACAATTTTAACAATTGTGGATTACACACTCTTGCGGTCTCCTTGTTAGTTTACATCGAATAAAATAGTTATATTTTATTCACCGTGTCTAAATAATTATTTATCACACTTTTCAGTTTTATCGAGTTTGAATTACGAGCGTTTGGTAAACAGCGCCATCTATTGTGAACATTGATAAATACGGATTTGTAATCATCACACATCCCCCGGTGACAATCATAGAGTTTACCAACTCTCGATTGTCATTCTTAATGGATAAGAATGTTCACTTAATTCTATCGAATTAATCCACTTGGTAAGTACGTCAAAATATTCAAATTTATATAGTCAAAATAGTCAACAAAAGAAAATTGCATCCAAACTGAAATAACGCACCGAAAACCCATTTTCCAACAACATTAAAAGCAAATTTGAATTTCAGGATTTGGCGGCGCAACCGGCTCATTCGCCCCCGGTTCCCTCGGAACATTCGGTGCGGGCGGCGGCTTAGGAGCAAAATCCACCTTCGGCACCGGCGGAGCCTTCGGAACCGGTTCAACATTCGGCACGGCCGCACCCTTCTCCTCCAACACCGGATTAGTCCACATCGGCCTAGGCAACACCGGACTAGGCACCACCGCATTCGGCGCGCCATCATTTGGCGCCTTCAACACCCAAGGTTGATCAAATCCCCCCCACAAAACGAACCACTAACTATAACAAATTGCAATTTCTCCAGTCCCCGCCACCAACACGGCGCCAAACAACGCCTTGACCAACCTCGCCACCGCCTAAAATTTAAAAAGAGTTTTAATCAGTCAAATTGTTATTGATTATTGTTTTTTTTTATATAAATTCGCACCAAGTGCGCCTGCACCGAATTTAAACGCAGAACCGGGAGTTGTGCTTGTCGATTAGTGTATCGTCCATCACCAAATTCTGTACGAATTTGTCGCAAATTCTTTATAAATTTGCTGCAAATTCTTTACAAATTTGCCGCAAATTCGTTACAAATGTGCTGCAAATTCTTTACAAATTTGCCGCAAATTCACAAAAACAAATATTTGAATTATTAGTTGTTAAAGCACTGTAAAAGCATTGTAATGGAATACTAGCGTACTATTTTCGATCCCATAATCCCTAGCGCGGAATTGGCAATAGATGGCGCTGCCATAGTTGTGCAAACCCGGTATTGAATCCAATGTTGCGGTGATTTAAACTCATTTTCGCTAAAATGAGTTTGCTAAAATGGGTTTAAAAAAATTGTTTTCGCTAAAATGAGATTCGCTAATAAGGACGGATCCCTTTCTAACATCACTGTATAAAAACTATTAAAGTTAGTAGCATTATTATTATTTTGTAACATTATAACACATTGAAGAATGAGTACACAAAATTTCAATCAGCAGCTAGCATTACTTTTTTATTTACAGACATCTTTTTTCAGGCCTCATTTTCACTAGTTTTACATGAAATGCTTAAGAAATGTGTACATTTTTTAAAATTGATCACAAAAATGTATACTTTCAGATTCTCGGTCATTTCAAAATCTCGTATTTCCGAGACGAGATGCACTCGTCCCGAGACGAGATCTCGTACGAGACCGAGATCAAAAACGAGATTTTATCCAAAAAGTTCAAAATTGATCAAAAACACATTTTTACGCGATTTTTGATGTGTTCTGTGCGTGGATTGACTTCGGGTTCCGTGGATTCTGTCGGATTGTGTTGGAGGTGGTCAAGGAACGAGGCAGTGGTTGCAAGGAACCGAATTGGAATACTTTATTTGCATGAAAATGTAGGTGGCGCTGTACGCACACACGTGCGTACACGCATGTCACAAATTAACAAAAATATGATGGAGTGCAAAACACTCCAATTTTAATCAATTTTCGACATTTCTTAGGACGTTTTAAATTATTTTTGATGTTTTTTAGCACGGTTTTGTTTATATTTTATTGTTCTTACCACGATTTTAATCTTTTTTGATCGTACAATTGCAGCCGAGCTTCGGCCGCATTAGATGGAACAAATGCGGGCGAAA
The DNA here is from genome assembly GCA_949358305.1 of Strigamia acuminata. Taxonomy (NCBI): domain Eukaryota; kingdom Metazoa; phylum Arthropoda; class Chilopoda; order Geophilomorpha; family Linotaeniidae; genus Strigamia; species Strigamia acuminata. The sequence continues at coordinate 3,088,464 of OX442314.1, forward strand.
ATCGGCTGTATTTGATCGTACAACTGCAGCCGAGCTTCGGCCGCATTAGATGGAACAAATCCGGGCGAAAATCGGCTGCATTTGATCGTACAATTGCAGCCGAGCTTCGGCCGCATTAGATGGAACAAATGCGGGCGAAAATCAGCTGCATTTGATCGTACAACTGCAGCCGAGCTTCGGCCGCATTAGATGGAACAAATGCGGGCGAAAATAGTGCTAAAAACGTAACAATGCCGTTTTGGCCCGTTCAAAACCAATCAAAACCGTTTTGGCCCGTTCAAAACCAATCAAAATCGTTTTGGCCCGTTCAAAACCAATCAAAACCGTTTTGATTGGTTTTGAACTTTTGTACGTATCTCGTACGTATCTCGGGACGAAATCTCGGTTTAACGAGACCGAGATTTCCCAAAAAAAAAAGCCCGAGATTGCCGAGACCGAGATCCCGAGATCCCGAGATCTGAAAGTATAACAAAAATGTGGAATATTTTTTTTAAGCAAGCTGAAACCTTGATAGATTAATAAAAAATAACAACGAAATGATAAATGGCCCAGCAGAAAGTGAGCGATTTTTTGGCCACATTCACCTGCCAGGGCCACCTTCACCCGACTTTACGGAAAATGTTTATACATAGAACAAATCACATCACAAATATGTAATTGAATAAATAAAGATACAATCATTAAACCTGATGATGTCATCATTGTGACATCATCACTACATACTAGTACTATACGAGAACGTTATCGCTTTGCGTATAGCGCCCTCGCACAACGAATAAGCAACATTAGAGGTTTTGCGATTGAATTTTTTTCCAACTTATAACTTATAACTTATAAGTTATAGGTATAAGTTATAAGTTGGAAAAATTGAAAAATGAACGTATGGATTTGATCTATAAGTTCCCTATACGTTGCTCTATACGTTTAGGTTCCGTATAGGACGCGCATGCGCAATAATCAATTTGGTCAAACCAAGTGGTCAACAGGTGCCATTTTGTTTAGCGATAGATCGTAGTACACAGACAACAGTCGTAAACTGACCATAAACTATTAACCGAAATGACTGGACCTCGAGGCAAAACAGTAAGTCGTGGAGGTAATCGTGGTCGTGGTCGGGGTGGTAATAAGGGGAACAAAAGCGTGACACGTGGGGTCGAAACATGCTCGAACGAGACGGCACGGTCGGCCGAAACGGCGCGGTCAGCCGAGGCGGCGATGTTGGCCGAGGCTGCGAGGTTGGACGAGGCGACGCTGTTGGCCGAGGCGGAGAGGTTGGCCGAGGCGGAGAGGTTGGCCGAGGCAGAGAGGTTGGCCGAGGCGGCGAGGTTGGCCGAGGCGGCGATGTTGGCCGAGGCGGCGAGGTTGGCCGAGGCGGCGAGGTTGGCCGAGGCGGCGATGTTGGCCGAGGCGGCGAGGTTGGCCGAGGCGGCGAGGTTGGCCGAGGCGGCGATGTTGGCCGAGGCGGAGAGGTTGGCCGAGGCGGAGAGGTTGGCCGAGGCAGAGAGGTTGGCCGAGGCGGCGAGGTTGGCCGAGGCGGCGATGTTGGCCGAGGCGGCGAGGTTGGCCGAGGCGGCGCGGTTGGCCGAGGCGACGCGGTTGGCCGAGGCGGCGAGGTTGGCCGAGGCGGCGAGGTTGGCCGAGGCGGCGCGGTTGGCCGAGGCGGCGAGTTTGGCCGAGGCGCGCAGGAACGCGGCGCGCTTGGAGGCGACGGTGAGATTGGCCGAGGCGGCGCGTTTGGCTGAGGCGGCGCGTTTGGACGAGGCGGCGCGCTTGGACGAGGCGGTGCGCTTGGAAGAGGCGATGCTCAGGAACGCGGCGCGCTTGGAGGCGACGTCGGCGCGCAGGGACAAGGAGCGCATGGACGAGGCGCGCAGAGACGAGGCACGCAGAGACGCGGTGCGTAGGGACGAGGTCAGTTGCTTTTAAAATATTTAATATAAATAAATAAATTTAAATATGATGGAAATTCATTTTATTTCATAAAAAGCTGGCGATAAATGCATTTTTCTTCAACAAAATTGAGGAAAAAGTGAATTTTTGCCACCAAAATTGAAAAAAAAGTGAATTTTTGCCACCAAAATTGAAAAAGTGGATATTTTAAAAAAATTAAAATTTTGCTTGTTTAAAATTTTTATTTTGCACGTTTAAAAATTTAATTTGTCCCGTTTTTATTTCAGTTGAGTTGTGGCCCAGTCAGTCGGGGTGGTAGAGGCAGTCGGGGTGGTAAAGGCAGTCGGGGTGGTAGAGGCAGTGGGGTTGTAAGAGCCAGTCGGGGTATTACAGTCAGTAAAGGTGGCCGAGGAATTTTTAATGAAGCCGATGGTGAACACAGTGATGAAAGCAACAATGGATTGGAAACCGACAATGAAACGCGTGTGCAGGATTTGTTAAGTAGACTAGCAAATGGTGGTTCAGATCCTAAACCTAAAGTGAGTTTTTTATTTAAAATACAGTCTCTAAAAATTAAATTTATCTTTTATAAATTTAGGGTAGGAAGCAGCGATTTAATTTTAATCCCCAAAGAGACATCAGTCTCTTGAAGTCAGTGCTGAATAACGATCCATGGCAATTTGCAAACCATAAATGGACCGATGTATGCAACGAAATGAAGGCCATGGATTTTCCTGTAACAAGCAGGACTGCACGTGAAAGATGTTTGCACTTGATGGAGAGATTCAAAAAGGAAGATCTGGTATCTATTGATAAGTATGAAATGATTTATTGATTTAATATTGTTACATTGCAATAAATTTTATTTTTTATTTTTAATAAATTTCAGATCAGGAACTGAAACAGAGTACGATGAAAGGGCAGAGCTAATCCGCGAAGTCTTGGCGCTCGAAGAAACTCAAGCTCAGATCCTAACCAATTTGGGTTATGATCCGAGTGATGAGGAATTTAATGTTGAGGGAGAGAACGACAATTTATTTGAATCTGTGAATACTAATTCCAGAAATAAACAAGTGCCGAAAAAACTTACAAAAGCGCAAGAAAAGCGATTGGCTGATGAATTAAGAAATGCAGCAAAGGACTCAATGAATGATGCCGGTAATTCAAATACACATAATAAAAATTCATATTTACTAATTATTTTTTGAATTAGGTGTAGAAGGAAGAACATTACATCATTCAAAAAAATCAAAAAAAGAAGACCTGATTTCTGATAGAATGCTCCTCGAAATGGAGATAAAAAGGGCTGAATTAAAAATAAAAGTTCAACAGTCTGATGCTGATATAGAAATGAGACGCAAAAATATGGCATTGGAGGAGAGGCGATTGGCTCTGTAAGAAAGTGAGAACGAACGCAGAGTTGAAGAGACAAAACTACATGCCAGCCAGCATGAAATGCTTTTGACATTATTGAATAAATTAGCTGATAAATAATTTATATTCAACATTGTATTCATTTCTAAGACATACTTTTATTTATTTAGTTATTATTTACAATTCCATTTAAATATTCATCTAACGAGGGTGGCAAACAATCAAAAAATTGAGAAATTTCGTTCTGCTCAAGACAATTTTTACAATTAGTTAAAATTGCAGCAACACGATACATTTTTTCTACATCACTGCGATATATACGCATTTTTTTCTTATAGTCTAATTGAGCCCAGTTACTCAATATAATGCCAAATCCCCATTCAACACTTTGTCGAGACCTGCCCATTCGCTTATTAAATTTTGACATTAAATCGTTTGATGTTCGAAATGGCGAAGTTATGTATTTTGTATTTGCGTAGCCCTGATCTGCATACAAACGGTACCAACTACCATCAGGCAAATTCATGTAGCTGCTTAATTTGTCCTTAAGACAGCTGATTTGCAAAATAGCAGAATCATGTCTGCTTTCCTTAAAACCACCATCTAGGTGGGTAATCATTCCATTTGCAAGGGTAACACAATAGGTGCATTCAAAGTCAAATGAATTATTTGACTGAAATGACTGATTTGACTGAAATGACTTATCAGTCACAGGAAATGATGTAATTTACATCATCACATGATAATCCAAACTTGACTTATCATAATCTGCTTATTGTTCAGAATTCTTTTTTTAACATGTATGTAAACCCATACAAATACACCACCTGTTGACAAATTTGACAAGCTTATTTGAAACAAAATGGCAGATAGAGGTTTAAAACAGGAGTATTTTCATTTTGTTTATCAAAACATGCTACTAGATTTGATACTTGCAAGTGACTCAGAGGATGAATATGATATTCTTGAAGATGGCATTATTGCACTGAAAGTAATTGAAAACAACCGCTACATGGAACAACGACAAAAGGTGCATAAAAATCTGTCTCTTATAACTGAATTGTTACCCAGTTATGATGAGATTAGATTTAGGAGGACAGTTCGAATGAACAGGCATCAGTTTTCTAGAATTCACTCCCTAATTCAACATCATGAAGTATTTCAAAATCCAACAAATAACAGTTATCCTGTTTCTATCCAACTACTAATTACATTGAGCAGGTAAAAATTAATTTAGCTCATAATCTTTAAAATGCATGTTTTAATTATTGATTTGATTTAATTGTTTAATAGATTTAGCTCTTTTGGGAATTCAGCATCAGTAATGTCACTTGCACGAAATTTTGGAGTAGGAGATGGAGGAACATTAAATATCTTTACTAAACGAGTAATAACTGCACTTCTTTCTCTGGAAAAAGATTATATTTCATGGCCCAATGCAGTTGAAAGGCAATCAATAGGACAATTTATGTGTTCTCAATTGCTTCCACAATGCCTAGGTTATGTGGATGGGACACACATAACCCTATGCAAAGCTCCAAAAGATGATGCAATATCATACTTTAACAGAAAAGGGCTTTATTCACTAAATCTTCAAATTATTTCGGATCCATTTAAGCGAATTAGGTCATATCATATTGGACAACCAGGTAATAGTTTACAAATTAGGTTTATTCATTTTTATTTATTGATATTATTGTACAAATTTCAGGAAAGGTACATGATGCTAGAGTATATTCCCTGATGGCAATATCAACAAATCCAAATCGTTATTTCTCTGGTGATCAATATATTATTGGAGATTCAGCTTATAAATTGACAAGCACACTTATTACACCATATAGGAGGACCAGAGGAATGACTAGAAATCAGGAAAAATTTAATCAACATCTCTCTAAGAACAGAATTTCTATTGAGCTTGTAAACGGTATGTTGAAAGCTTGATTTGCAAGTTTGAACGGTCTTCGCATGATTGTTGACAGAGAAAGTGGGCATCAGTTTGCTTGTGAATGGACAGTTGCCTGCATGGTTTTGTACAATATGCTTATTGAAGAAGATCCGTGGGATGAATGGGAAAACAATGCAGATCCTCTAAACCAAGATGTTAATGAATGCACTGAAGATGATGAATTGAATGGAAGATCAAAGAGAGATGAATTACTTGAATATATAGTACCACAACTTCAATAAATTCATTTGTATTTTATTTTATTTTGTCCAAAATAACCATATTTTATTTTATTTTGCTAAAATTAAAACATCAAAAAAACCATATTTATTTTATGTTACTCAAAATAATACAAAAAAAAAATCATATTTATTTTATGTTACTCAAAATAATACAAAAAAAAATCATATTTATTTTATGTTACTCAAAATAATACAAAAAAAATCATATTTATTTTATGTTACTCAAAATAATACAAAAAAAATCATATTTATTTTATGTTACTCAAAATAATACAAAAAAAATCATATTTATTTTATGTTACTCAAAATAATACAAAAAAAATCAGATTTATTTTATTTTGCTCAAAATAATATAACAAAAAAATCATTAAAGTTTATCTGGCAAATTATCACCACCTTGGGATTTTAATTTGTAAAATTCAAGTTTGATCTTCATTTCTTCAATGGCAAGTTTTTTTAATTCAACTTCTTTGTTTATCATCGCCTTTTCAATTTCCATCTCATTTTGCAATTTTATTTTTTGCAATTCTAAATTGTTAGCTGCTTTTTGGTCCGCCTGTACTTTTTCTTTAAATTCTAGGTGTTTTTGTTTTTCCCAATCTAATTTTTGTTTTTCCAGTTCGAATTTCTGATTTTCTACGTCCACCATTTTGTCATATTTAGTGTTAAGAATGGTTTCCAGATTTTGAGTAACTCCCTTTCTTGGTTTAGATGCAGAAATATGAAAACCATCACATCTTGAAAATCTATTCTTTTTCCTGGTTGATTCCTCTTCTGCAATACCTTTGGACAATTCATTTGGCTCATCAGTCTCGTCAACAACTTCAAATACTGTGATCTCTTCACTATTTTCCTGTGTGAATGTCGAAGTAATTTGGAATGGAAGATGTTGATGGAGTATTTACTTCTACTGGAAGTATTGTAGCTCCATCATTTCGTTGATAAGTAGTGTTTACACTTTGACTGATGCCCAAACGTTCCTCTAGGACATAGAAAAAACAGCACATTTTTCTAACAACATCTATAAATAAAAAAATTTGTTATTAAAAAATTAAATGGAATAAATTCTCCTTTTACCTGGAAAAGCATCTGGATTTTCATCCATTACTCCTTGTCCTGTCTCTGATATCCATTTACGTGTTTTTTCGTAAATCTTTTTCATGTGCACAATCTTGTTTCTGAGTTGTTTAACATCACATTCAGTCAGCTTTAGCACTTCCAACATATGTCGTTCATATTGGAGCAACGTTTCTTTGGCCTGAAAAAAGCAGCTTATTTAATGCAGGGATAGAAGAAAAACTAAAATATACCATGTTTTATAATTTACCAACATTTTCATGATTTTTGCAAGCTTTTCAATACTGTTAACGCAGTTTTCCACGATTTTTCACTATTTTTACCCAGTTTTCCACCGTTTGTTACGATTTTTACGATTTTTATCCAGTTTTCCACCGTTTGTTACGATTTTTACAATTTTTATCCAGTTTTTTTGCCTTTTTTCCCGATTTTTACCCAGTTTTCCCCGATTTTTATCCAATTTTCCCCGATTTTTCACGATTTTTTCCTGTTTTTCACGACTTTTTTTTACGATTTTTACCCTTTTTACCCAGTATTTCCCGATTTTTACCCAGTTTTCCCCGATTTTTCACGATTTTTCCGTGTTTTTCACGATTGTTTTACGATTTTTACCCTTTTTACCCAGTATTTCCCGATTTTTACCCTTTTTACCCAGTATTTCCCGATTTTTACCCTTTTTACCCAGTATTTCCCGATTGTTTTACGATTTTTACCCTTTTTACCCAGTATTTCCCGATTTTTACCCTTTTTACCCAGTATTTCCCGATTTTTACCCTTTTTACCCAGTATTTCCCGATTTTTACCCAGTTTTCCCCGATTTTTATCCAATTTTCCCCGATTTTTCACGATTTTTTCCTGATTTTCACGACTTTTTTTCCGATTTTTACCCTTTTTACCCAGTATTTCCCGATTCTTACCCAGTTTTTCACGATTTTTAACCAGTTTTTAATGTTTTTTTTACCCCATTTTTACATACATAAAAACATGTTTTAAAATCAGTTAAAGGGCATGCATTTTTTTTTTAATATTCACTAAACAGCACGCAAATATTTTTTGATATTCACAGTAAAACATACATATATTTAAAAAAAATTCATTTAATATATTCACAAAAAAATTAACTGAATATATTAAAATATTTACAACAAAGTTACTTACTTTAATGTATTTATACTAAATAATTAACTCATTATTTAAAAATATTAATGTGGAAAAAGTACCATTTTCACTAAAAAAAAAAAGCCAATGCACAGTGGCAAAGCTCACATGCAAAAAACATGAATTTGTGTTTAAAAAATGTCAGCAATTACTAACCTTGTCTTTGCCTAGGTAAGGCTGTTCAGCCAGATAATGAGCAATGCAAATTTCTTCAGCCTTAGTCCAGTTTCTTGTTGGATTCCTCTTTCTTTTCAAAGTACATGTTGGCTCACTGGGGGCATCCATCTTGAATGACTTATTCCAGTGGCAAAATAAGTCATGTGATCAGCCAGGATTGGAGGAATTTTTCCATCAGCCACTTATTGATAAGTCACGATTGGAGTGACTTATCAATAAGCCACTTATTGCAATTAAATTATCATTTCAGTGATGTAAATTACATCATTTCCTGTAGCTGGTAAGTCATTTCAGCCACATCAGTCAAATAATTATTCACTTTGTATGGAGTTTAGCCAAATGACTTAAATGAATTATTGATAATTCAGATTATGATAAGTCAAATTTGGATTTTAACTTTGAATGCACCTATTGAAATTTTATGCAATGGCTACGCTTGTAACCACTGTAATAGGGCTTCTGGTTGCGTACTGGCCTGCAAATGGGTCTGCCTGTTCCATCTATAAACCCAACTACATTGGGCATACAACCACCTTGAGCTCCAATTGCCTTCAAATAAAAAATTAAATTAAAAATTGATCTTTTTACCGGTATATTAAATGAAAATACACACATCTGCATAAAGTTGTAGGTGATTGTGGCTGAGCCAAGAGTGTTGTGTACTGCTCAGCAAAAAATCAAACTTGTTTGATATATGGTTTAACATTGCATAAAATATTCTGCAAAGTGATGTTTCGCTTCTTTTAAACAGCTTGACAAGATCAAACCATCTTGCAGGTGTTGATAAGCGCCGTAGTAAAACACAGAGTGCTTCAGTACCTACCAAGATAAACATAATTTGATAAACACCAATCACAAAGTTTACATTAATTCTTGTTCTCACCTAAGAAATGATGCCCTTCATGGCTTAAAAAGTCATTGGGAATGCCCATAGCATCTCTTAGTCTTACAAACTGCACTTTAGTAAAACGAAAATGCAGCTTAAATTCACGATCAGAAAATTGTGAAATTGTGAAATTAGGTTGTATGCTGTATTTCCTTTTTTTTTTATCCAACTTGAATATTTCAAGATAATCAAAATATTCTTGGAATTCAATAATCCCATTAGCATATAAAAATGCTATATCTTGTTCTGTAAATTTCAATAATTAGATTTATGATTTTGGACTTCTAACATTTGTTTACCTGTCCACCCAGTTGCCATTTCGATAGTATGACATCACAAATTTAATTTAGGAACACTTTAACAGCGATCACATGACTAATGATTAATGACTAATTGTTACAACAGATGTCACTTTTAACTTTTATATGTAAAAGTTATAAGTTACAAAAAAGTGCAATCGCAAAATGAATGAACTTATAACTTATAACTTATAACTTATAACTTATAGCTCATAAATCTATAAGTTATAAGTTATAAGTTATACTTATAAAAAGTAAAATCGCAAAACCTCTAATAAATATCGGAATAAATAAACGAATATAATAAAACAAAATATCATAATGTGATTCTATATCACATCGACACACATATCATTTGGTTCCTTAGACCAACAATTCCCCCTTTCGATGGAAATAGAATCAGGGGAAAAGAAATACGGTTACTGGAATTACAGTAGATAATCGAAAATAAACAATAAAGTCGAATCGCCGAGCCGGGTACTGTTATTGAAAACGCCACGTAGGCCCGAATATTCCCGCAGAAACTTGGCGATCCTCGAAGTCGGGTAAATAACCAAAGAATGTCACGATAAAGTCTAAAGTCGGAACACACGAGAGATCAACGACTGAAGACGCTCTGAACTGAGCCACTTAGTGAATATGTCCGCGACGTTGTGCTCGCTGGACACTTTTCGGAGATCAAAACAGCCTGCCGTATACCATTCCCTAAGCCAGTGATACTTGACGCGGATATGCTTCGTCTTCGAGTTTTCCACGTCGTTAGATGTGAATTGTATGCTGGCTAGGGCATCGGAGTAAATAATCGGACGAGACAGACGGTTAAGAATCGGGAATTCGGTGAAGATGTTATCGAGCTAAAAGGTTTCCTTCACGCATTCAACTAGGGCGAGAAATTCGGCTTCCATAGTTGAACACGCGACAGTCGATTGTTTTCGACACGACCAGCCAATTGGCACGTTCCCGATATACGTTATGTAGCCGCCGAAACTTAAAGAAGTCGCCAAATCGCTAGCCCACGATGCATCCGTGTACGCCCATAATTGGCTTGACACACAATTCGAAAGTTCGATACGGTAATCAACAGTATTTGCCACGTACTGGAGAACTTGGAGGAGCGCACGGATGTGGGTGTTATCGTAGCAAGTGTTGAACTGCGAAAGCGAGATGACGGAAAATAAGATGTCGGGGCGTGTTCTCGATGCCAGGAAGAGTAATGACCCAATAAGTGAGCGGTAAGGAAAATCGATCAGGTCTTCTGTCGATGCTCGAGCTAATGTGGTTCCGAGTGTCACTGGCACCTTAACGAGTCGATTGGTCGATGTTCCATATTTCTGCACGAGTTTAGCGATGTATGCACGTTGAGAAATGTAAGTGCGTCCCAATTCGCGAATAAACTCAACACCTAACAGTTTGGTAATTGGGCCGAGGTTGACTATGTCGAATTTCGAGGTAATAAGTCGAATAATCCGGTCCAAAACACTGTCGGCTGCGTAGAAAAGAACAATGTCATCGACGTAGACTAGCATAACTGCGCAATTGCCGTAGATGTACACGCAGTTGCATGCGGGCATTTTCCGGAATCCGAGGGCTCGAAGTGCTTCGTCCAGTTTCAAATACCACTGTCGGCCAGACTGGTGGAGTCCGTAAAGAGATTTCACGAGTAACCAAACGTTGTCGGGGTGGTTACAGGTGGCACCTGCCGGGATGCGCATGTAGACCTTGTGCTCCAGGTCCCCGTACAGGTATGCACATTTGACGTCGAGATGTGCGTCTTTCCATCCTCGTAGCACTACCAAAAGGCAAAAGAATAGACGAATGAGGACGAAATTTACTACTGGACTAAAGACTTCGTCGTAGTCGATTCCGAAGGTTTGGCGAAAGCCTTGGGCGACAAGTCGAGCACGATATCGAGTAATCTTGCCGGTCGCATCTGATTTGAGTTTAAAAATCCACTTACAACCCAGGATTGTCGTATTGGGCGGTTTCGGCACTTCGACATAAATTTCACGGGTGTTACGTACCACGCGCGACATGGGTTGGCGCGACATTCGAATTCGCGCCAACCAATCTTGCTGCTGCCGGCAAAAATCCACAGGCGCGACGTCGCTCTTGCTCATATGCGTGGTATGAACAAGAGCGACATTCCACAAATCTTGCGCTGCAAGATGAATTGGCGCGACATGTCGCTCTTGCTGATATTGGTGGTATGAAGAAGAGCGACATTGCCCAAACCTTCAAAGATGAATTGGCGCTACATGACTTAAACCGTGTCGGCTCGAGTGCCAACCCTTTACAGGACATTTTTTTCGACAAAAAACCAATATTTTGTCAAAGTTTTGCGAAAAACACACAATTGGGATAGAATGTTGTGGTTACAAACCTCAAACCATTCGAAAAACCCATAAATATCAACTTTAAAACATTTTTCGTAGAAAATGGAATGATTGGCCGAATTTTTTGACCGCATGGTTCATCGCCATGCGCAACAAATTTACCGCAAAACCGACCATTTCTGAGGTAAAAGACCCAGAAAAGTACGGTGTTTAGATTGAAATGAAGTGGCAATTGCCATGCAACCATTTAGGAATCTCAAAAAACCAAATTTCGGACATGTCGGGCATGTCGCGCCAACCCATGTTGTGGTTATTTGTTGTGCCGGCGTCGCGCCAACCAATACGTGCGTCGCGCCAACAAATACGCACGTTATTCGTTGTAGCGACGTCGCCACAACGCATAACCAAAACATGGGTTGGCGCGACAGCGCTACAACGAATGTTGGACGTATCCACGATCGCGACGTCGCGCCAACCCATGTCGCGCGTGGAATAGCGGCCCAATTTCACGCTCTTTGAAAGTTCCTAACTCTTCACCGATGGCTTCACGCCATTTTGGAGCGTCGTCGAATTTGGGAATTTCCGCATACGATGACGGTTCGGTGCGACAGAGGTGAGCGGCATGTCGAGCTGGAGGAATCAACGGTAGCGTATGCTCTATGTTGCCGAAAAAGAATAACTCGGGGTCGTAAGGGAGATTGTTCATAATACAGAATTCTTCAACGTCTCTGCGAGAACGAAGTCGAAGGCCGGGTTCCGGGAAATAATAGACGTCGATGTCTATCGAACCTGGCTGTTGATCTTTGCGTAGATGTTCTTCGCGAATCCATCTACGGAATACTGTGTTTCCGCCAACATAACGCCAATAGAATGATGTTTTGCCGGCAGAAGGAGCTGCAACATGTGTTGCGCCAGGAGGCAATGGAGACATTTGCCCCTGATCAAAGATTGGCATTGTGTGCTGCAGAATATTTAGACCAGCTTTCTTTTGTGGAGTTTTTTGGGTTCGAGACAGAGGACGGGCGACAATACGTCACCAGAGGGCGGGCGGACATGCACAAATATGTCCGATAGACGTTTTTGGGTAAAACAGCCAATCGGGGGCTGTTCCTTGTGGTCAGCCAATCAGGGCTGACCAGTGCGATATATAAAGAAGAATTGTTTGTTAATAAAGTTACTTGAAGTTAACTAGAGCTTGTAGTTGTGTCTTGGTAATTTCGGGTCAGCTAGTCTCAGCTTTGGGATAGTTTACATCAGAAGTGGGATAGATGGACTTTATGCGACGATAAAGTAGACTACAGTAGACGAAAGTAGACGAAAGTAGACGGAAAAGTAGAAGAAAAACGAGAAGACGATTGTTTTTGGGCGACGGAAGCGGAATTTGGGTTGGCAAATAACGCGTGGACGGTTCGGGAAACGAGAGACGATTCGCTGGAACACCGCGTGTTACGAAGGTTAGCCGAATTGCGAGATGGCCGGAGCGAAAACAGGGACGGATGGCGTGTTTAGTGAAGACCAAATGCTAACGCAAATGATGAAAATGATGATGGAAATGATGCAGACGATGCAGACGACGCAGAAGAAACCGGAGGAGCTGAAAGAGAAGAAAGAAGTAAAGAACCCGCCGAAGTTACCACGTGTTACGAAGATCACGAATGAAAAGATGGTCGAAAGACAAGCGATTTTAGAGGAGATCCAGCGTGGAGAAATTCCAATGTTTGCCGAATGGATGAAGTTGAAAATTCGGGACATAAAACCATTGTTACAAACTCGTAACATTGTGCCAACGGAGTCGAAATTTGATATGATATGTCAATTGCGACGAGCGATGCGTGCGGAAGCAGGAATCGTAGAAGAAGAAGAAAGCGAAGACGAAGAAGATGACGAAAATGACGTAGAAGAAACGGTTCGAAATACAGTTGTGACGATCCGAAACAAAGACGCGATCAAGACGGATCAGAAAGAGGCGATTGAAACGAATCGGAACGAAGACATGATCGACACAAGTCAAAACAAAGATACGACCGAGACAAATCGAAACGAAGAATCGAGCGATAAATTGGGCAGCGACGGTGATGTAGTTGAGGACAAGAGTGGCGACGATCTTGGTGCAGAAAGCGAAGTAAATCGAGATGCGAGTTTGAACGAATTTGATGCGAGTTCGAACAAATTTGATGCGAGTTTGAACGAGTTTGATGCGAGTCAAGACAAAGATGCGACCGAGACGGATCGAAACGAAGAATCGAGCGATAAATTGGACGGCGACTGTGATATGGTTGAGGACGAGAGTAGCGCCGATCTTAGTGAAGACAAGCTTCGAAATGATGACGAGACAATTCGACATGAAGACGAAAAGAGCGAAAAGAATCGAGATGCGGACGAAGAGAATCGAGATCCGATTAGTGCGAATTCGAGCAAAATTGACACGAGGTTGGAGGAATTGAATGCGCAACCGAACGACGTGAACGACGAATTGGACGGGCTTCTGCCGTGCAGAGAAGCGCGACACGAAACGATTCAAAACAAAGAGGAAAACGATGGAGATAGACGCGATTTCCAAGCCAAAGGAGACGGGACGAATACCAAAGCATTTGAAGCGAATCTTGGTGCAAAATTGGAAGAGAAAATCGATACTGGATCGAACGACGATGGAAGGATGAAAAACAGACGACGAAGGAACAGAAGACGAAAGAAAAATAGAATAACGAGCAGCGGCGGGACAAGGACGCGAACGAAAGAGATAGAAACGGCTGTGATTCGATCCACGAGAAGCGTAGAGACAGGCCACGAGGACGAAACGAGCAATGAGAAGAAGCACAAGCCAAGTGATCAAACGCGGAAATGGATGTTCAAAGACGACGCAATGTCGGAAGCAGAGGACGAGGCGTCGGCGAGGACGCCGACGTTTAGTCGGATGACCGAGTGTGGAGTTTTTCGGGTTTGAGACAGAGGACGGGCGACAATACGTCACCAGAGGGCGGGCGGACATGCACAAATATGTCCGATAGACGTTTTTGGGTAAAACAGCCAATCGGGGGCTGTTCCTTGTGGTCAGCCAATCAGGGCTGACCAGTGCGATATATAAAGAAGAATTGTTTGTTAATAAAGTTACTTGAAGTTAACTAGAGCTTGTAGTTGTGTCTTGGTAATTTCGGGTCAGCTAGTCTCAGCTTTGGGATAGTTTACACTTTCGTAACGTGATAAAACGATTTGGTGATATCGGTGGTGAAAGGCCGGGAGAACTGGCATTGGACGTTTCCGGTGACACATGGGCAGACTGATTCAGTCGCAATTCTTCCGCGTCCGGTTGAACCGCAAATTCCTCGATCTGCTCGGCGTCATCGTCGGTGTCCTGCCCTTCAGCTATCTGTTCATGTTACTCATTAGTAATCAGATGCGATACGGAACCACGAGCTGGAGTTGGCAATGTTGATGCACAAAGTTCCAATAATTGTCGTTCCGGCGTTGATGGGGGTGGAATGTGAACAATCTGCATAGGTGGCGTCTTTGATTTAGAAGCCGACTTAGATACAGATTTTTCTTCGGATATCGAATGCTCATCATCTGATGCTGGCTTGATCGACCAGTCCGCATATTGGACAGTTTCGTTGAATGACACTCTTTGTTGTTCATTGTTGGGTTCGTAAAAGGACTCGTTGTTGCCATTTGGTATATTTCGTAGAAATTTGCGGTACGATTGATGTTCGTCTATGCGGACGTGGGCTGATTCGGTGACTTTATTGTCGATGGGATTCCAAATCTTGTAGCCACGTGTTGCAACCGCGTACCCGACGAGATATCCTTCCCATGCGCGTGGATCAAGCTTTTTACGGCCTGGCACTGTGTAGTGGACCCAACATTTAGATCCTATCTTTCGTAAGTGTCGTAAAGATAGTGCTCGTTCACGCCAAAGTATGTATGGGACTTGATTTTTCAAACGTGAATGAGGACTTCTATTCTTGATATAAGCAAAAGTCACTGCAAGCTCTGCCCATAGACCGGCCGGAAGTTTGGTTTCTTCATGAATCGCGCGGATGTTGTCTGCCATTGTCCTGTTGATGCGTTCGGCCGTTCCATTCATCTGTGGGCTCGATGGGTTCGTTCGCTGTCTTTGGATCCCTTTGTCTTTCAAATAGCGCTCGAATTCATTTGACATGAACTCGCCGCCGCGGTCTGTGCGAATGGCTTTGATTGTTGTGTTCGCAACCCGTTCGACTCTAGCGGCGAAGTCCTTAAAGCATGCGAAGACTTGAGACTTCTGCGCCAATGGGGTTATCCAAGTATACCTCGTGGCGTCATCTATGATTGTTAGGACAAAACGAGCTCCACCGAAAGATGTTGCAGGAGCCGGGCCCCACACGTCCATATGGAGGAGGTCGAGTGCTTTAGTAGTACTCGGGTGAAGGTCCGGTTTGTGCGAAATTTTAATTGATTTTGCAAGACGACAGTCGTTGCAAGCGAGTTCCTGTTTGACTTCTCCAGGTTCCATTCCGTAAACTTGGTCGTTATTCGCCAACAGGCGCATTGCATTTGTGTGCAAATGCCCTAATCTGCAATGCCATAGACCCGTAGCATCCTTTACGTTTGCAGGGTTAGCAATGACCTTCTTTGGTGATATAGAAGGATTGCTCGGAGGAGGAGGTATGGCAGGAGGAGCATTAGGTAATGGCGTTGTCGGAATGGATTGGAGAACGTTGGAATAGGAATGGATAGGAGGATCAGGCTGGACATTTGTGGATTTAGGAGCAGTTTGAGACTGGATAGGATTGACGATTTGATTCGGGATTTGCTTCGGAATTGGTGGCATTTGAATGCGAAAATCCGTAATATTGTCTTGACCCGATTTGCCTCTTTTCGGTTTCGGAATGTTCTCAAAATCCACTTCTGTGGTGACATAAGTCAGGACCGGCGTTTGCTGAATGGGTGTCGGAATTATCGTCGACACTGGAGTCGAAACCGTCGTAGCCACAGAAGGTGTTGAACATAAACCGTCCACATAATATAATCCTGCCTTCTCCTTTGCCCGAAGAATAGAGCTCCGAATGTCCGATTGATAGATCGACGCGGACCAAATTGGCGATGGCCAGATTGGCGACGGTCCCAAATTGGCGATGGGCGTATTTGGCGCCGAATTTTAAATTCCTAATGATTTCAATGAAATTTAAAATTGGCGAGCTCCCAAATTGGCGATAGGTCAAATTGGCGATGGGTCAAATTGGCGATGGGTCAAATTGGCGAGCTCCCAAATTGGCGATGGGTCAAATTGGCGATGGGTCAAATTGGCGATGGGTCAAATTGGCGATGGGTCAAATTGGCGATCGCGAGAAAACGCGAGAAAACACGAGAATTTCACATGAGAATCTCGTGTCTTCTCTCGTTTTCTAATAACAATGAAAAAAATGTTTTTTATCACATGTTTTGTATTTTCAGGATACCAGAGCTTCTAGAACAAACTTTTTCCCATTTCTTTCCATTTATTTTGTAAAAAAGAAATAAAAAAACTTCATTTCGCCTAAATAAAGTTGTTTTCATTTTAATATTGATTTGATTTGATTGATTTGATTTTTTTGAACGTTAATTGGCATTATAAAGTGTGTACACACTGGCCTAATCAATCAATGGAAAAAACACCGCCCAAAATCCGCGCCGGCAGGCTGCTTAGCGCATTTACCCGGTGCTTCACTGCAACACATCGACGCCATTTTTTTTTCGGTTTTTCACCGTTTTTCATGGTTTTCAACTGCTTTTAACTCGTTTTTATCATTTTTTTTATGATTTCTTAGGGTTTTTTTCATTTTTAAACCGTTTTTTACGGGTTTTAATGTTTTTTTTCCAGTTTTTTTCGGTTTTTTGATGATTTTTTAAGGTTTTTTTAAGTTTTAATTGGTTTTTCACAGTTTTTAATAATTTTTTTGGTTTTAATACGTGTTTTATCATCTTTTATGTGTTTTTTCAGTTTTAATAGAGTTTCTAACAATTTTTTTCGTAAATTTTCAGTTTTAATCAAGATTTCTTACAATTTTTACGTGTTTTCAGTTTTAATCGAGATTCCTTATAATTTTGTTTTACAACGAATTAGTAATTGTCCACACATACAAGATATAAATTTTTTTTTTTTATTTTTTCAAAAGAAATATGTAATTAAATGTAATGAACACACTTTAGGTAAATAACTGACGGAGGTGTTTGCGCTTCTTGATTACTTCACGACACACATGACATTTTAGCTGTATGTTAAGTTTGACTTCCTTCATTGCACACGCTGCACAAACCATGTGCCCACACTTGTAACATATATTACACTGATTTGTGCTACACAACTGGCAGGTGAAAATGGTGTCTTCGGCCGTAGGGACCAAGTTTACTAGCGCTGCAGTCAAGAAGTCCACCAACTCAATGGCCAATGTGCGTACTTCTGGAGCTAAGTTGCTGACATCACGTAATCGCTGTTGCTCCCCTATCTGGTAAAACTGGTCTGGTGCAATACCTAGCTGCACATGTGGTTGCGGCACTTGAGCAGGTGGCGGCGGCAATGTTGCGGCAATGTTACGCCGTGTGCTGCGTCGCAGCATTGGCCTCTCTATGTCGGGACTCGGCGACCTAATCCGCCTTTGACCATGCCTTGGTTCGAATTGTGGCTCTGGTCTTGGCTCGGGCAATGGTTCGATCTCTAGCTCTGGTCTTGGCTCGGGCAATGGTTCGATCTCTAGCTCTGGTCTTGGCTCGGGCAATGGTTCGATCTCTAGCTCTGGTCTTGGCTCGAGCCTCGGATGAGTACGTGGTGGACCTCGAGTATGTGGTCGACCTCGAGTACGTGGTCGACCTCGGGAACGTCGTGGTGCATCGGGGGCACGAGTTACAGTCGCAGTACGGCCCGTTGTCGCAGTACGGCCCGGCCCCGCACGGCGTGCAACTTGCAGTGGGTTTCTCGCTGCAGCAATAGCTTCATCCAAATTAAAGTTTGGCGGGTCAGTGGGCAACTCAGGAACACGATAACGACCAGTTAAGTTCACTTCTGGAATTCGGGGCTCAACGATGGGTGCACCCAGCAAACCATTCGGTACTAAGCCTTCATAGTTCAACGCAAAACCACCCCTCATTGTCGACACGCGCCATGCCATGGCCTTCAAGAATTCCATCTCATTCAAGGTGTGGTCGCTAAACTTGGTCATCAAGCTTTTGATACACTTATCGTTTAGCAAGTAAAACTTGCATTGTACCTGCTGGGTATCTAAACCCCGCATCTCTTGCTCGAAGTTTACCACAGCAGTGTGGTCCACCTGCGACAAAGCCACCACGAAGTTTACTGGCAGTGTTTGTTTGCCCAATGTGGCAGGCAGAGAAGAGTGCCACGACTCCAGACTGTTATTCGTGCGGTGTGACAGCCCAAAGACACTAAAACGAGTTGCAGAGACGCCGTCCAACCAGTAGTCTCGAAAATACGCCAAAAAGTCAGTCATAAGCTCGCCTATTGTCCCAACACGCGCTGCCGAAGCCCAGTAAGCCTGTATCAGCTCGAACCCAATTGCCACGTTTTCTGCTGGCAAGTATACCAAGGACATGACTAAATGAATGACTGCCCATGCGTATTCGTCGGTGCTGTAAAATGGCTGCAAACCTAGCTGCATCGCCTTGCGCCGCAGCGCTTCGCAAAAGTGAAAACTGCAGTGAACCACATTACACGAAGGAAAGGCGGATTCCAGCGCTGTGTACATAGCGGGCTCGAAGTCTGTCATGAACGTGCTACCAATCACAATTGCATCCATTATGAGTGCCAAGTGGCCAAACAATCGATCATAAGCGCACCGCGTTTTGTTTGTCATCAGACCGAAACAGAATGGGATTAACTTTTCTCTCACCATCGCCTGGACACTAAGAAACTGGTAGAACGAACCGTTTGTGACATCAGGAAATTTGGGGACAACTTTGAAAGTAGCATCCGTGTGATACTCCTTACTTCTGGCTTGTAATTGGACACAAAGGGCTCGATTTATGAAAAAGACAGTCACCGAGCCGTCCGCACCGATCAGAGTGGCATCATAAATATACGAAAGGCGATCCTCCTCTGCAATTCCATGCTTTTGTGTTTCAAAAAAATTATAAAAAGAATTTAGGTTGTCAAGTTTTGGCACTTCTCTGCGACAAAGTCGGCTCAATATCGACTTGTAGGCTTTGAAAGGGCGATCCGCTGCAACATCTGGATACTTGAGGCAGAGTTTGTCGTATTCCGGTTTCTTCGCCGCTGATGGGTTCAATTTTTTACAATTGTTCACCAACTCGTACACAAACAATTTACTGTTAACAATCAGCGGCGTCGTCCCATGCGAATGCGCGGTAGTCAAAGCGAAAGAAAAAGTGGTGAGGTTGAGCTGCCCACGGCCCAGGCACGTCCGAACATTGCACCGCATGAGCCTGACGTTGCAATCGTGCTTCAAAACCTTGTCTTCACGATATACGAACTTTTGGCCATCATACCACTGGCGTGATTCGAGTTTTGAATGCGTTGGAATTAAAGTCAGGGTAGTAGCCATCGCAGATCAGTTTGGAATGATAATTCGTCTGTTGTTAAAAGATGAAGAACGGTCGCATCGATTGTAGGAGAACACGAAACGCACGCTATTGTCACGATACAAGAAGTGACCGGAAGTCACGTGACTATGTGATTGGTCCGTGAGATTACACCCAACTCCCCCTGCCGGTGTCACGTACGCAAAATGTACGTATCACGTAAAAATTGTAAGAAATCTCGATTAAAACTGAAAAAACACAAAAAAAATTGTTAGAAACTCTATTAAAACTGAAAAAACACATAAAAGATGATAAAACACGTATTAAAACCAAAAAAATTATTAAAAACTGTGAAAAACCAATTAAAACTTAAAAAAACCCTAAAAAATCATCAAAAAACCGAAAAAAACTGGAAAAAAAACATTAAAACCCGTAAAAAACGGTTTAAAAATGAAAAAAACCCTAAGAAATCATAAAAAAAATGATAAAAACGAGTTAAAAGCAGTTGAAAACCATGAAAAACGGTGAAAAACCGAAAAAAAAATGGCGTTGATGTGTTGCAGTGAAGCACCGGGTAAATGCGCTAAGCAGCCTGCCGGCGCGGATTTTGGGCGGTGTTTTTTCCATTGATTGATTAGGCCAGTGTGTACACACTTTATAATGCCAATTAACGCTGAGGCCAGTGTGTACACACTTTATAATGCCAATTAACGTTCAAAAAAATCAAATCAATCAAATCAAATCAATATTAAAATGAAAACAACTTTATTTAGGCGAAATGAAGTTTTTTTATTTCTTTTTTACAAAATAAATGGAAAGAAATGGGAAAAAGTTTGTTCTAGAAGCTCTGGTATCCTGAAAATACAAAATATGTAATAAAAAACATTTTTTTCATTGTTATTAGAAAACGAGAGAAGACACGAGATTCTCATGAGAAATTCTCGTGTTTTCTCGCGTTTTCTCGCAATCGCCAATTTGACCCATCGCCAATTTGACTCATCGCCAATTTGACCCATCGCCAATTTGACCCATCGCCAATTTGACCCATCGCCAATTTGACCCATCGCCAATTTGACCCATCGCCAATTTGGGAACACGGTTCCCATTTAATGGGTTCGGCGATCGCCAATTTGCAATTTCCGATTTGGCCGTCGCCAATTTGACCCATCGCCAATTTGCAATCGCAAATTTGGCCGTCGCCAATTTGGCGGTCGCCAATTTGGTCCCCGCCCTGATAGATATTGACTTCACCGTTGTAGAAATGTATGTGATGACGTGTTTTATCAATTTTAGACACCGAAATCAAATTGGCTTCGAAGTTCGGTGCAAAAAGTACATTCGTCAAATTCACAATACAATTGCAGTCGTCTATCCTGGTGAGCAGTCGGACGTTTCCTTTCCCAGTCACCTTGGACTTGCCTTGTCCGAGTTGGATGTTGAAAGGCACGATGTCCACAAAATCCGTAAACCAAGCCCGAACATATGAAAAGTGGTCCGTCGCGCCACAGTCGACAATCCATTCGTTGGATTGCATGAAATGAGCGACTGGGCGCGCTGGGGCTTGCGGGGCACTGGCGAAGAATGTCCCTTCTCGTGTTGGACGAGAACAACCACGCGGACGCGTATCATCGGGTTTTGGCGCGGAATTTTTGTTGCGCTTCTTGCTCTTACTCCGAGAGCGTTGGAAAGAAGCCGATGCCGAGGGTTGATTGCGATCCTCCCGCCGTGGATGGGGACACTTGTTCGCGTAGTGGCCCATCTCATTACAGTTGAAACATTTAATTTCGGATAAAGGTCGACGAGGACGAGAATTCTTCCGGGATTGTTGGCCTTTTACAGACGAATGCACAGAAGACGAGTGCACATTATGTAATCCCATCGGTTTTAGTCGGAGATATTCGGAAATCAACTGTTCAGCGACTTTGGTCGGTGTGAATTCCGGATCGGGCCAATGATATATGGCAAACGTTGCCTGTGCGTATTCGGGCGGTAATCGGTTGAGGTATTGATATGCATGATGATCGGGTGTCGTAACTTCTTTGATATCTGCCAATTGACGGACGAAGTGATCCACTCGATTGATAAAATCCTGCATTTCCTCATTGGGTTCGAGATGTAGAGTCAAGAACTCAGACCGTAATGCTGCCCGTCGTGCCCGCGAACTAGGCGCGTACGCTTTAGCCAGGACGTCCCATGCCTGTTTGGGAGTATCACAATTGTCCAGGGCTGAACGTTTCGGTTCGCTGACATACATGTAAATGTGTCCGAGAGCTTTGTCCTTTTTAACCATGTAACGTTCTTTTTCTTTGTCCGTTAAAGTCAAAAGATGATCGGCCTCCTTCTCTTCCGTCACATGCCTCCAAAGGCCCTCGGATTTCAAAAGCATCCGCATCGCTCTCTGCCAGGGCTCGTAATTCCCAACAGAGAGGATGGGAATCCTGCTGACCGTCGTTTCCGTTGTCTTTTGCATCGTTGCGAAGATTCAGCGCACCACGCAAAACACACGGACTCAGGAAATGGTATAACGGCGATCGAAGCACTTCACTAAGGCACAAAGAGGTGTGGACGAATGTTTGTTCACACAAAATCGTTGCACTATTCACTAAATCACCTCCCACGTGGTTCAAAGCGGATATCACCAGATGGGGAGCCAATGCTAAAATTGGCTGAGAACCTAAAGCAAGTGTCCCCCTAGCTTCCTTTATAGCCACCTGGGGCTGCAGGAGTGCTAGGTGGCGCAGGGCTCAGCCTTGCTTTAGAATACAAACACCGCTTGGACAGACTTGTCCGTAGGGCAGTGCCGATGCTAAAGGATCCCTTCCAAAATACCCACTTAAAACTAACAAATAAAATCGACAGGGAAGGCGAAAGGTGATGAATCTCCCGTGGAAGGTCACACGGGCTCGCGACAAAGCACAAGACGGGTTTTCTCGAAAAACCCGCTAGAAAAGCGTGTTAATTTGTGGTCCAATGTAGTGTGGATTAACTCATTCAGCAGTGGTATGAAAAACATCTATTGTGAAAGCAAGCACAAACACCATCTTCACCTGGTTGAAGAGAAACATCAAGTGTGATTTATTGTCCAGTCATGTGACTGGGAGAAAGTAAACAACGCCCCCTTTGGGCAGAATACATAAGTTATTTGTGACAAATACTGCAGCCAATCGTGCAGCTAAGATAGTGTACAAATTAACAAGTATACAATCTAAAGAACAACATCGCTTGATGATACGAAATAATACAGACAGTTATAACACATAAAAGCCTAACATTCGGCCCCCTCGTAATATCAAGCATTCAGAGTAGTAGGATCGATCAAAAATCGATTACAAAAATGCACTAGATCGGTTTTATCAACCGACTTCGTAAATATGTCGGCAAAGTTCGATTTGGTTCCCACATGTACCACCTGCAGGTTCTCCTTCTTGACGAGTTCCCGTATAAAGTGGTACCTTACATCGATATGTTTCGTCTTTCGATTTTCTATATTCGATTTAGTAAAGTCCACGGAAGAGATATTATCGCACAGCACTCGGTGATAAAAGTTGTTTGCCAACTCAGGGACGATCTCGTATAATACTCTGACAATCCAGATAAAATCCTTGACGGTCTCCGTGAGTGCCACATACTCGGCTTCCATTGTGGACAGTGTCACATTGCGTTGTTTGAATGTCCTCCAATAGATGGGAGCATTGCCCAACGTTATAAGGGTTCCGCCAACAGAAATCCGATCATCTCGATTATTGGCGTAATCCGAGTCGCTGTAGCCAATGACTTCAATTTGGTCGTTAGGGAACAACATCAGTCCGAGGTTTCTAGTTGTCCTTAAATAGCTAAGCAATTCCAAGAGTACGATCCAATGGTTCCACCCGGGGTTGGATTGGAATTGGCTCAGAATGTTGATTGCGTACGCCATATCTGGCCTCGTTCTTGATCCAATAAATGCTAAAGAACCAAGCAAGCTTCTATACGGTATCTTCTCCATGACTTTGAAATCTTCAATGGTAGTGGGGCATTGCTGTTTTGTGAGAATGGTCGATTTGATCATTGGTTGCGACCTAATCTTCACTGACTTTAGGTGATTTTCGAATCTCAGCAATACCTTGCTGATGTAACTTCTTTGATGCAAAATCATTAGTTGTTTGTGTGAGTGGAATTCAACTCCTAACAGTTTCTTTGTCCGTCCCAATATTACTAGATCGAAATGCGTCTTAATCATGTTGAGAACGTTCATCGCGTCTTTATGATGTTTGCCGAAAACTACGATGTCATCAACGTATACGATTAAATATGCGACATTCTTGAACTTGTAAACGCAGTTGCACCAATCTACGTGTTGTAAACCAAGTTTCAGCAAAGTTTCTTCGAGTTCAAGCCCCATTCTCTTCCGGATTGATGTAAGCCGTATATTGCCCGAAGTAATTTGCAAACGTAATTTTCTTTGCCCTGGCAAACGAATCCTTTGGGTTGACGCATGTAAACCGTTTTCTGTAGCTTTGCGTATAAGTAAGCGCTCTTGACGTCAGCTTGGATGTATGTCCACTTTAACATACAGACGAGTAGCGTAAATAGAAAACGAATGATGGAAAAGTCCACCACAGGCGAAAAGGTTTCTTCATAAGACTCGCCATAGACTTGGGAAAAACCCTGCGCCACAAGTCTCGCCTTATAACGTGCAATTTCTCCTTTTTTGTTCTGTTTAACAGTGAAAACCCTCTTGGATCCCACTAATTTAACGTCGGATGGTGGTGGGACCAATTCCCAAACGTCACGTTCGTGCATCACGTCGATCTCGTCGCGCATCGCCTGATCCCATTCTTCTTTCTCTGGTAGGCTGGCAATCTGCTCAAAACGTGCGGGTACGAAAACTTCGAGATGGTTTGCTTCGAAATCGAGGGTCAATTCGTCTAAATCATCTAAATCAAAGTCGTCCGCCGTCACATTCGATTCAGTGGGTTTCTTCTTCCTCTTATCGTCGAAAAGGTGTTCTGGAACACGTAAATTATGTTCAGTACAATAGCGCTTCACTTCTGGTATTGAACGCAATTTCGGTTTGTCGTATCCGGCGATTGTGTACTCATAATCCTTGTGTCCAGTGGGTCTCGTTTTCTCGGTCCTTTTCCAGACGAGTGGAGGAATTGTCGGAACTGGGTTCACAACATCGACTCCAGGTTGTGGTAAAATCCCAGGCAGTTTCATTCCTGCTTCGGCTCCAGGTATGTTGGGTTTTGGTCGAAGCTTCTCATCCGGCAATCTCAACTTCAAATTGAGCTGAGGTAACTCCTTTCCTTCTTCCTGTTTAAGTGGTTGCGGCGGAGGTAGGGGTGGCCTTATATCCTCATCCGAGTAGTACTGACGGTCGTTGTTGTCATCCAGGTTATCGTTCAAATTGTCAATAAAAGTTGTATATTTCTCAGGTAGGCCCAGTACGCCTTCAACTCCGCGCCTGCTCTCAACGAACTTGACATCACTTGTTTCAATAACTTTGGAGAAATCCGGCAACCAGATTCTGTAGCCCTTTGTAACTCGTGAATAGCCAAGCATGATTCCATGTAATGCTTTGTTATCGATCTTGCCGTCTCGCACTCTCTTCTGCACGAAGCAGAGACTTCCGAATTTTCTCAAATGTCGGAGTGACGGCTTGCGACCATAATACAGTTCCATGGGCGTTTTATCCGAGTTCAATTTTGCTATTCTGTTCCTCAAATAGTTGAATGTCAGGATGGCTTCCCCCCAGAATCTGTGTTCCATCTGTGCGTCGTAAATGAGAGCTCGCATTCCATTTGCTAAAGTTTGGTTGAGTCTTTCGGAAACGCCGTTTTGGACTGGTGTGTAGGCATTGGTTCGCTCGTGGATAATGCCCTGTTCTTCCAAGTATTCCCCAAATTTGTTGGAGCAAAACTCCATGCCATTGTCCGTGCGGATGGCTAGGATTGATTTTCCCAGTAGCCGTTCGATTCTCTTTGTGTGTTTCCGAAATAGATCAAATACTTCATCTTTCCTTTTCATTAAGTAGACGGTTGAGTAGCGAGAGTAGTCGTCCGTTATTGTTAGGAAATATTTATTTCCCGAGAGAGTTTCCGTCGAAAACGCTCCACACACGTCCATGTGTAAGAGTTCTAGTGGTCCCTTTGATCTAATCCCTGGCAAAGACTTGTGAGGAATGGCTTTCTTCTTGGCCAAGTCACAGACATCACACTGTGTAATTGGAACATCCAAGAATGATAAACCCACCACGGCGTCACTTTTGCTCATCCCCTGGACGCTTGGGAAATGAATGTGCCCTAACCGTTCGTGCCACAATCTTGCCTCTTCTGGATTTGATTTCTTTCTGCCTACGTCGGATGACTCTTGTTTCTTCTGCTCGCTCGTATTGGCCTTGTTGCTCTCCTTTTGTTTTAGCTTCTCGAGATCCGGTTTCTGATCACTTAGTTTGATATAATACAGTCTGTCCTTTTTAACTGCTTCCATCAGTTGTCTCCTCCATTGTGGATCGTATATTTTTACCAAACCCGCGCCTATGGCCACTCTGCATCTTGCTTCGTCAATACACGGCCCCGACATTAAATTCCTTCGTAGATCTGGCGCGTAGTAGACCTTCTTGAGTGTAATTGGGACTGTGTCGTTCCCAACTAGACACATAATGCAGACATCCCCGACTCCTTGTATTTTAATGAGGGTTTTCTTATCCGCTTGGCTGATGGTTCCGGTCATCTCTTTGAAATTATGAAACTGATTCCTATCCTTGCAGAAATGTCCTGTTGCCCCCGTGTCATAAATCCAACAATTGCTGGCTTGGCTGCACTGCAACATTTCCTGGTCGCTCAATTCTGTGAGGAATCCGACGTCTAACATGTTGGAATCAAGTTCCTCAACTGTATTTGACTTCATATTCGCGTTTGGTGCCAATTGCAATTGAGCTGTACAGTCTTTAGCCCAATGACCATGTTGATTACATCGAAAACACGGCCCCCGTCCCATTGATCCGGTGCCATTTCCTCTGAAACTTCCCCTCGTGTTTCTGCCACCTCGATAGTTCGATCGACCGCCTCTTTGTCCAGTGTAATTCGCTTTGTTGCTTTGATTATTGTTCTGTTGTGATTTCGAATTGTCACCACTTTTGGCATTCTGCGAGCTTTGCCCTGTGCTGAATGCGTCCACGACTGGTCCCTGGCCAGAATCCCTTCTTTGTTGGGCCAATCTTCCTTCCTCGGCGACTAACTCGGCTTCCACTTTCTCCAATGTGAAGTTAATGTCTTCCCATCGATAAATTGCCTGAACGATCGATTGGTACTCTTGAGGCAGGTATCTGATTAGTTGAAACTATTAGTATGCGATTAATTATTTTGTCCGTTTCCCCATGCATTTCTGGATAGGCATGGCAGATATGTGTGTTGGCATCCTTTGGATACCCGTGTAGCGCATATTAATGCTACTCTTATGTGATTAACACACATATTCTATGTTTCTTGTGTCGTCTGCTTGAGAAAGCGATAAATGTTGTTTTCCGTGTTGTTTATCGGTTACTTATGCCTAGGTTAACAATTACTTATATTGTAAAGAACAAATCAATGCTTGTTGCTATTGATTTGTCCTATTGTCATATTTTGTACGGTTTGAGACCAATTAGCCTCAAACCCAGTTGCATTTATGTTTTCATGTGATTAAAACATGGCGGGCGCGAAGTGCGAGCTCCCCGCACATTTTAAGCTGGTTTCAACTCCTTTCCGATGTTTCCTGGTCTCCACGGACTTATCAAATGGTAGCAGAGGTCTCACGATCGGGCCAACAGGTTATTGACGAGTTCGTGAGGTTTTTCGGGCGAAAACGAACGACGGAAGTTCGTCGCAGATCGTCGCCGAGACGTATCGCCGAAAACCGGAATTTTTCGCGAAGGACAGCCGTGACGACGTGTGCGGACAATTCTACAGTGAATTTGGAGCAAAACGGTGTAAGGAACATTGCATTTCGTTTATTTTTCGCCGATATAACCGAGTTTTTCTCGGGCGGCGCCATTTTTGTTTTTCCGGAACTTTGCTGCAAACCACGGCGAAGTTAGCGTGTCTACGAGTGTG
This sequence comes from Strigamia acuminata, assembly GCA_949358305.1. Classification (NCBI taxonomy): domain Eukaryota; kingdom Metazoa; phylum Arthropoda; class Chilopoda; order Geophilomorpha; family Linotaeniidae; genus Strigamia; species Strigamia acuminata. The sequence continues at coordinate 3,116,431 of OX442314.1, forward strand.
TACGGAACAACACACGCACGCCTAACGTTTCGACGAACGAATACGTCGATTAAGCCGCTGCATTTGGTGTCTTTCCAGCGTGGGAACGTCTGGAAACCGTCATTTTGCGAAGAAATCGTCGCGAATCGACGATTGTTGCACCGGCAGCCATTTTCGTTGGATTTTTCGTCAAGAACGACGAGATTCAACTCGCGGATTTAATCCGGCGATCACCGAGAAGTCCTGCACACGATAAGCGTGTGTGCAGGCGGTTATTTCCGTGCTTCGCATCCAGGAAAGCGGGTACGAAGGCGTGGACGTACGCAACATCGATTTTGGCCGATACACGGAAGTGTGTACGCGGTCTGCACGTCAGCCCAGTTCCGTGCGAAGACAACGTGAAGCCGACATTTACTGCAACGTGGGAACCAATTACGACGCAAGGATCCCGTAATTGGCCAACTTCACATCTGAAAAGTGTATTTTAGTTGCTATTTTCGTGAAACTCTGTTAATTCTTAAGGTTTTTGTTTTGGGGTCCTTTTGTTTATTCTGCACCCTTTAGGCAGTCGCCTACGTGCAGTCTCATTCCGGTCTGGGCTTGTCCGTGGCCAACTAGTCGTCCCGCGGCCCCCAGGTGGGTCGGTCGGAAGCTAGTAGGGCGACCAGATTCGGGTTTTTCACCTCACTTATTGAGGTGCCCAAAGGGAAGTTTGTGATTGTTTCGCCTTCAATTTTTGGGGGCATTTTCGCTTCTCTGCACGGCATTTTCGTCGAAATAGTGAATTTAGTGTTTGTGCTACGAATTTGTGTCGAATTTCTTCAAATTCTTCAACATGTCGAGTTGGGACCGACATGATGATTACAAGGATGTACGCAAACTGGACGGCTCCAATTATCCCACCTGGAGCATGCAGATCCAGCTTTTGCTTCAATCATACAGTGTTTGGGGACATGTGACCGGCAAAATCAAGGAACCGCCTGCTGGATCGCCGGCAAAGGAAATTCGTGACTACGAAAAGGGCGAAGAAAAAGCCCGCTCCACCATTTGTCTGGCTTGCAACGAACCACAGCAAGTCGTGGCTGTGGCCCACCCAACCGCGAAGGGTGCGTGGGAAGCGCTGAAAGCGGCTTACCAGCCGACCACGCGCGCACGCAAAGCCCGACTCCGGCGGGAATTCCTCGATATGCGTCTACGGGAGGATGAAGAGATGGTCGTCTTTACTTCCCGTGTCGACCGGAAAGTTACACAACTCGCCGACATGAAGATTGTGGTCTCGGATGAGTTCCACGCTTTCCAGTACTTGGATCTTTTGCCGCCCCAATTCGAGCCAGTTAAACAGACAGTGTATCACTGGCCCGACCCGGAATTTACGGCCGCTGCCGTGAAAGAAAGACTTTTAGGCGAGTATAATCGCCTTTACGAGAAGGGGGACGAATTTGGAGTGCCCAACCCGACACCGTTGGAAAACACTGGAGCCTTCTTTGGCGGAGGCAGTGGTCAACGTGGACGCGGCGGAACCGCGCCCAGTTCCCCACGTGTGTGTTTTACCTGCGGTGGGACAGGCCATTTTTCCCGCGACTGCCCTTCTCCACCTAAACAGCAACTTACTGGAAGAGGCGGATCAACAGGACAGTTTAGGGGCAATCCACGAGGAAAATCACGTGGAAAAGGCCGGCAAAAGGCCGCCGTCACCCAAATGAATATTTTTGATGACGTCCCCATCTCTTACTTCTCCGCAGCGATTTCGAATCAAGAGCAACCTCCTGTCGTATCGTTGGTGTCACATGCGAACTTTGATTCGCAATGGTACGTCGACACAGGAGCGACGGACCATTTCTCCTTCAACAAGTCTTGGTTCTCCGACTTCAAACCATTAACTGGTTACAGCGTCCAGCAGGGCGAAGGAAAGTCGAAAATCGAGGACATCGGGACTGTGACATTGATATCCCTTTATGGACAAAAGAAACGGGAATTACAATTGAAAAATGTCTTCTACGCTCCAAACTTCAGAAAGAATCTGATTTCATTAGGTCGTGCAGATGAAGCTGGGGCTACCACATTTGTAAAGAATGGAAAAATGTCCATTTTTCATGACAGTATTGATGCGCCTTCTATCACTGCGACACGTACGAGTGATAGAATGTATAAAGTCAATTGTCAAGTGAATACTGCACACATTGTTAACGCTGCTGCATTACCTGCGTAACAGAATGCGGCAGTGAAGCCTAGTCCACCTTTAAAGGGTGAAGAAATTGTTAATTCATTACTAACTCATTTAGATTTTAAGACTGCATTAACCCAAAATTTGAGTAAGACAGGGAAACCTGCAATTGCGAATAAGGGGCAAGTAAATACTGCGAATAATGCGCAAGCGATCGTGGCAAATAATGCGAGTCCGAGTCAGAAGATGAATGCTTTGAACAACAAACAGGTCGGCTTGATAGCCAACAATGGGGATAAATCAAAGACTCCGAAGATTTCCAAACAAGTTGTACAAAACAATTTGAAAGATAATGGTGGGAACAAAGCCTTTATTAAGCCTGACAAACCCCAAACGATGGATGTTTGGCATTCACGTTTTGGGCACCTTAATGCGAAAGGGATTGCATTGTTGGAGAAATCCGATGAAGTATTTGGGCTGAAACTTTCCAACAATGAATTGTCGGCTTGCGATGCTTGTTCGAGGGCGAAAAGCACACGTGCCAGCTTTCCTCCCATTATTAATATCTCCACTAAAGGGATTTTGGAAATTGTTCACTTAGATGTTTGGGGGCCCTCACCGGTTAAGAGCATTGGTGGGGCATTTTATTTCCTAATTATGGTTGATGATTTCTCCCGACTGATGTGGATTATCATCATGAAAACAAAAGATGAAGTTTTGGGTCATTTCAAGAAGTGGTTGACGGAAATTGAACGGCTTACTTCTAAAAAGGTCAAAGCCATTAAAACTGACAATGGTGGGGAGTTCATATCGAAACAATGGAATGCTTATACTGATAGCATTGGGTTGAAGTGTATGAGGACGAATACATACAGCCCCGAAATGAATTCGGTTGCTGAGCGAGCGAACCGCACTATTCTTGGTGGAATCCGGGCCTTACTTTTTGAAAATAATTTTTCCCCGACTTTGTGGGCAGAACTTGCAGTTTCTGTCGTTTACTTGAAAAATCGATTCCCACACACGGGATTAGGAGGGAAAACACCTTACAATGTGTTCTACAATAAGAAATTGTCCCTGCGTCATGTCAAATGCATTGGGGCATTGACATATGTCCACATTCCTTCCCAGACAAGGGGTGGGAAATTGAAAGAAAGGGCGTGGGCAGGGGCATTGATTGGTTATGCAGCTTCCACCCGTGGGTATCGAATTTGGGATCCGAAACGGAACCAAGTGTTCTTCTCGAAACATGTTAAAATATTGGAACAGAATTTTTGGTATGAACATTTGAAAATTCCTCCCTCGAGCCCCTCATATTTCGACAGCATGTCTGATTCTTCAAACGAGGATGGCTCCTCGTCAGACGACGACAGCGTTCATGGTGGCCCCCTACCGGAAGCAGTGGTTCCCCCACCCCCAATTCAGGAACCTGCGCCCGAAAAGGCACCTGAACAAGTTGAGAATGCTGGTGTCGTGGAAGATGTCATCGAGGATATAGTGCAAGATGTCCTTAGAGATGCAAATGTTGATGAAATTGGTGGGGCAAAGGGGGATGATGAGAATTTCTTCAATATTTACCCCGATGACGAGGATGAAATTGAGGATCCTGATGCGAGTCCTCAACTATCCCCCCGAACGTCACCTACACCTGTGCGTCGTAATCCCCCACGAAAAGGAAAGGATACAGGGGAACGCACAGTTCCAGCTGGTGGGTTATTGCCGTTGGACATGTCTAAATGGCAAAGACGGCAGTCTGTGCGAAAATCAGGCGCAACGGCTGGGCAGGTTGATGTTTATTACATTTCACCAAAGCATGACAGAATTCGAAGTCGTGTTGAAGTTGTGCGGTGGTGTCGGGAAGAGGGATACGAGTATATCTCGGAATTGTTCAACTTCAAAGACATCAATGTCGGTTTTGCTGGTTGTTGCTCTGTAGAGCCTGACACCTACGAAGAGGCTGTAGCAGGTGTGGGAAAACCTGATTGGGAAAGGGCAATGGAGGACGAAATCGACATTTTTAAAGAACGAGAGGTGTATGTCGAGGTTGACAAAAGTGAAGTCAAGGATAAAACCTTGCTAGGGACAAAATGGATTTATAAACTCAAAAGGGATCATACGGGTGCGATTAGCAGATATCGTGCTCGTCTTGTTGCACAAGGGTTCAAGCAGAAGCCCGGCATTGACTTTACGGAGGTCTTCTCCCCCGTAGTCAACTTTGTGTTGGTCATGATGTTCTTTTGTACTCTTGTAGTATTAAGGAGCTGGCGTGACTTACACCTTGACATCAAGGCCGCATATCTATATGGGGACCTCGATGAGGTGCAGTACATCAACATCCCCAAGGGATATCGAACACCTGAAAACCAACACAAATGTTGGGAGTTGAGAAAATCTCTCTATGGGCTTCATCAGTCTGGTCGTATGTGGTACCAGCGCTTACACGACCAGCTGATTGAAATAGGTTTTGAACCGGTTTTGGGTCTTAACTGTGTGTATAGCTTGGGTTCGGACGCCATACTCATCTTTTACGTCGACGATATTGTATTATTTTTGAGGGATGAGTTGGCAGAAGAGTGCGTTTTAGAATGGATTCAACAATCCTTTGAGATTGTCAATTTGGGCCCCGTCACCCTTTTATTAGGGATTGAGTTTTGTAGGGACGGGGGAAATATCCTCATTCATCAACGCACCTATATTGCGAAGCTCTGCAAGCAATACGGTATTGACCCATCTCACCGTGTTAGAGTGCCTGGCACGCCCGGCACTATGATCCAAAAAGTCCAAACGGGAGAACGTGTTAATTCGAGTTTTCCATATCGGTCTCTTGTTGGAAGTTTGCTCTTCATCGCAAGTCGCACAAGACCCGATATCTTGTTTTCGGTAATTGTATTGTCTCAATACAATGAGACTCACTCGACACGACACGTAAACATGCTGCTTCAAGTTTTGCGTTACCTGGCTAATACGCCGAATTTCTCCATTAATCTTGGGAACTGCCAAAATGACAAGTTAACTGTTTATACAGATGCGTCTTACGCGCTGGATCAAGACAAACGCCGAAGTTTTGGCGGGCACATTATCTATTTGGGTGGTGTCCCCGTCTCCTGGAACTGCCATAAGCAGACCATTACTGCCCTTTCCATTATGGAAAGCGAATTTTTGGCGGTTGTGGACGGTGTGAAGGAGATAATTTGGTTAGAACGCATATTTGACGCGGAAGTGATGATTGACGGCTTTGACCGGGAAATACCATGTGTTTATGCCGATTCAATGCCTGCGATTCAATATGCGAAAAACCGCATAGAAAATCGCGCAAACAAACACATAGACGTGAAATTGCATTTCTTGCGCGACTGGTTCGAGAAAGGTGTTTTTCGAATCAGGCACATCCCAGGGACCCTCAACGTCGCCGATATTATGACAAAGTGGTTGTCCCGCGCAAAATTGGACGCGTTGTGCGAGCACATTTTTGTCGCGACAAATTGATTAATCGAAGGGGAATTTATTAGTATGCGATTAATTATTTTGTCCGTTTCCCCATGCATTTCTGGATAGGCATGGCAGATATGTGTGTTGGCATCCTTTGGATACCCGTGTAGCGCATATTAATGCTACTCTTATGTGATTAACACACATATTCTATGTTTCTTGTGTCGTCTGCTTGAGAAAGCGATAAATGTTGTTTTCCGTGTTGTTTATCGGTTACTTATGCCTAGGTTAACAATTACTTATATTGTAAAGAACAAATCAATGCTTGTTGCTATTGATTTGTCCTATTGTCATATTTTGTACGGTTTGAGACCAATTAGCCTCAAACCCAGTTGCATTTATGTTTTCATGTGATTAAAACATGGCGGGCGCGAAGTGCGAGCTCCCCGCACATTTTAAGCTGGTTTCAACTCCTTTCCGATGTTTCCTGGTCTCCACGGACTTATCAGAAACGCTTGGTATAGGTCCTCCAATTTGTGTTTGACGTCCGCTAACTTCTTCGCAGCATTCCTAATTTTTGCGGCGAAGACACCAATCGTTTCCGTCGTCGGGTCGTACTTTAAGCTGAAAAATTCGTCCAGCAGACGTATTATCCGCGCCCTCGAAACTGGTTCGAAGTTAGTTTGCAGCGTTTTCCAAGCTGCTTGGGCGTCTTCAGTCCCGCTGAGCAATTCGTGGTATTGCTCCTCGATTGAGTAGTAGATTAGGCTGAAAGCCCTTCCTTTTCGCAATTTATAATCGGAGCGATCACGCCACGACGCTCCCGGTGCCAGCGCTTCCTCGGTTCCATCGGTAAATCCCCAACATCCGTGGTGCATCAAAAGCACTTTGATCTGCTGCTTCCAGGCGTCGTAGTTCAGTCTGTTTAGCAAGGTGATTCTCCTCTCCAATTTGTCCGAATCCATTGTGTTTTGAGAATGCTTGTCAAACAACACACACTGATTCCCCCCAACAAAAACACTTTCAATACTGAATAATCACAACAAGGTGCAGTGTTGTGATGTTAATGCGCTCTTAAACTTATGTTAGTAATAATCCTAGCACAAACTAAGCTAAAAATGGAATAATATTGAAAATAAACATAATTTTTCAATAATGTGTTCGAAAATGGTGTCTTCGATATATTCCTAGTCGTATCGCTTGTTGTATCACACTTCACGTGTGTTTGCTTCTCTGTATTGACTTCCCTCGTCGATTCTCGTGTTGTATTGTCTTTTATCCGCAAAATATGCACCAATTGTCCGTCGTTTTCCAGTTCCCTTTAGTTTATTCGTCTCCTAAACCTCGATTCACACTTCACGTGTGGTTGGCGAGGATTTCCGCACTGTCGTTGATTCGTTTCCACGGCGTTTTCACGGCAAAAAATGACACGTCGACGATGCGTATCGCGCCTCGCGATATCGATATTATTGTCCGAAAATTGGAAAAATAAACTCGTAAATAAATAGTTTGGTATTTTTCGAACCCAATTAGTGTTGCTCCTTCGCTTGATGGCTGTTTTTCACTTCGCATTCACGGATATCTCGGCTCAAACATAAGCTGGCTGCTTCCTCAATGGGCGCCGCCATCTTGGATGGAAAGGATGAATTTTCCCTCACGACCTCCAAATGACAGCTGACCTGTAAGAACCGCTCCAGATGTTTTTCCAACGATATTCTGGCCCATAACCTTGTTAATTTGTGGTCCAATGTAGTGTGGATTAACTCATTCAGCAGTGGTATGAAAAACATCTATTGTGAAAGCAAGCACAAACACCATCTTCACCTGGTTGAAGAGAAACATCAAGTGTGATTTATTGTCCAGTCATGTGACTGGGAGAAAGTAAACAACGCCCCCTTTGGGCAGAATACATAAGTTATTTGTGACAAATACTGCAGCCAATCGTGCAGCTAAGATAGTGTACAAATTAACAAGTATACAATCTAAAGAACAACATCGCTTGATGATACGAAATAATACAGACAGTTATAACACATAAAAGCCTAACAAAGCGCAATTCGGCTTCGAAAAACCGAATTCTTCTTGAGTAAATCGAGGCTCTTCACTTAAAGCGTTGAAAACGACGTAACAATCAAAAATCGGCGATACTACATGCACGCCGGGGTGCATGAAGCGAGAATCGTCTCGTTTCTCGTTGTAAAACGTCTCGTCGACGTTGTCGCAAAAGAAAATCGTCGAAATTCTGAAAAATACAAAAATTCGCCTCGAAATTTGCGAGACCGCACAATTTCGGACGAAATTAGCCGGAAAATCACGTGAAGTGCAGCGCAAGTTGCTTGTGAACGCCGGTGGCACGTTGTCGACGTTCAAATCACGGGAATGCAGCTTTGAAAATGGCGAGAAACCTGAAAATATAAATTCGCACGAAAATTCGCGAAACTCGCGGAATTTTCGGCGATAAATGGTGAAAACAATTGGTGTACAACGTCGTCGTGACGTTGCATGAATCCAGGGTTGATTCGGCGGTGTGAAACGTCCCGAAAATAGCAAAAATCGTCGCGAACACCTGAAAATACCGAAATGGCCGCGAAAATCGCGAAAAAACGCGAATTTTCTGCAGCGGTTAGTGGAAAATAAGCGTGCAAAGGATGAAAACCATCCTCTGCTACCAATTGTAGGTCGGTAGCAGAGGAAAACGACCAAGAACCACTCGAAACGTCGAGTGAAACACGGCGAAAACGTCGCAAAGGCGTCGCACTACTCGTGCGAACGTGTGGGCGATGTCGACGACGGAAAACGAATTGAACGGCCGCGCAAATGCGCTTATATGCCGTGAAATCAAGATACGAATGCTTAAAAGCATAAAACAAATTTACTAAAGCAAAAATACTTACAAATAAAGGGTTTACAGAGTGAAAATGGATGGGCGAGAGCCAAAACGATGGTCGCTGCCATCTTGGAAGGTGATGTAAACACTAACGACACCTGGTGTCGTGAATTGGCGTTACGGAATTGAGAAATTCCGTAAAGCTTAACAAAGCATTAAGACCTGCATGGTACCTCATGCAGAAACACAATAACATAATGTAAATATTTGGAAATGACATACATAATTGAATATAATAAATATCGGAATAAATAAACGAATATAATAAAACAAAATATAATGTGATTCTATATCACATCGACACACATATCATTTGGTTCCTTAGACCAACAGTTTCATCAACACGAATTTTTCCGTCCCTGCGCCCTGATTGGCCCGATTTCATATTGTCCATGTCGGTTCGAAATTGGACCGTTTCATACATTATTTTCTCTTCTGAGTTCAAATTTGATACAATTTTATTGTTCCTGACTGTATTTTACCTTGTTCTTGTTACATTTCAGATATTTAAATGTTACATTTAAATTTCAGGTATTTTCTTGCTTTTACATTATTTTTACAATCATTGTGAAATGAAGTTTACAATACATTTCCATCCAAAAAAAAATTGATTGGAAACAACATTTCAAACAATAGAATTACAACTAATTGAAAATATGACTTTTCATCTCTAGGATTTACTACGCATTTTCAGAAGTTTGGAAATATATAAATATTTCCAACATATTTCCAACAAATTTCCGCATCATAGTAAATTCAACTTTTCCATATAAATTTTCAACTTGGAAATGTTTGGAAATATGCTTTTTTTTCCAGTGTTTGAGCTGTCATGGCTGCCTCCAATTTTGCTTGTTGCGTGGCGGCCGTCTCGTTGTTGACGCGGTTATCTTCACTGCGTCGCTGCTCATCAATGGCTATGTTTAAATCTTCTATTTGTTCTATTAACCGCTCTTGGTATACATCTGCTTGTTCCATGTCGAACTCAGCCGCTTGTTCATCTTCAATCAGGCTGTATATTTGATTGTCCAACATTTGCAATATTTCTTTTTTCGCCAAGAGTTGAGCTTTTTGCCTTTTTAGTTTTTGCACGTCAACTGGAACCAAAGCGAGCAGTCCACCCGTCTCATTTGTCAGTCTTGTGCAGGCGCCGCGCGCGGTTGTGCGCTGACGCTTTAACTTGTCAATATCGGCCATATTTCAACAAAAATTGTTCGACTTACAGTTTTTTGTTCAATCTCCGGTTCAAACCAATGTGCCGGGTTTCGGCACCAATGTTAAATTCCTCTCGTAACACACTGCAGTCGAGTCCTTGTTGAAAAATTCGTATTGTTGTCGTACAAAAGAATCACCTTTTGTTGTATCCAAATCGTCCGGTTTGTTCGCAAAAAGAGTCGCCTTTTTGTAGTCTCAAAATAGTTCGTATTTGCAGGTCAGTTTCCAACCAGTCTCGGTTGAAAAAGTGTAACAGTCCTTTAGATGTGAAGAAAACACACACACACTCAGGTTAAAGTAAATGTTGCACACTGATTTTATTCTTGTTTCTACAGACTACCGTATATCTGCAAATAGCACACCCGTGCGCTATTTGCCAAAATTTTTTTTTAACCGCGCGCTATTAGAGGCCCGTGGGCTATTAGAAGCCCGCGGTTTATTTCAAATCTGAAAAATTGTAACGAAACGTATGGATGACAAATTGATTAAAAATTGTATTAAGTTTATTCTGAATCGATTAACATTTCCTCATTTTCCTCATTTTCCTCATCACCTTCTTCAACACGGAGACACACCGAATTTCTTTGCAGCCTTTTCGCCGGAATTCTCCTTGGCATACTGAATTGCTGCCAACTTAAAGCTGAGATCAAACGAACGTGGCATCTTGAAGCACAATACTACTCAATCCAAACTGTGCTACTTATATACTGGTACCAACAATTGAAACGTTTCCGAGACATAACACCAATTATGGTACGTCTCGGAAACGTAACAATTTGCCCCGTGCGCTAAACAAGGTCCGCGCCTTATTTGTAAAAACGACTTTGACCCCGTGTATTACTTAAGGTCCGTGGGCTATTAAGGGCCCGTGTAGTAATCGACAATATACGGTATATACAACTACATTTCAAAAGTTTAGAAAGTGAGTGAAAAATTCACTCACTTTGTGAATAACACCAAAAATATGACTTAGAAGTTAAGCAAAACCAATTTATATTATCAGATTTGAATGAAACAATTATTTTTCATCTAAAATAGCTTATAGTTACATATATTTAGTTATATAGTTTAGTTACAAATCGAGATTTTCAAAACCTCACTTGTGTCAAAAGTTTAGAAAGTTGAAAAAATCATTTCATAAGTTTAGAAAGTGCAACATAATTCCTTTATTTCGACTTGAAAACAGGACATTTTCATTTTTTTGTTTAGTATTTTGTTGGATGATTTCTGCATTGTATGCCCGCCTTCAATCTGCAAGGCATTGTAGACAATACAGTAGGGGGCAAAACAATTGCGACATGTTTAATCTCATGGCTGTATCTCGATAAATAAAGGAGGAAAACCAATGAAACTTTAACTGAATATTTGTCCAACATTCTGCTTTGTTCACCTAAAATTTTATGACAATCTATTCATTAGTTCTAGAGAAAAAAATTATTTTATGAAGTGACTGCTCTGAAAAAATAGTTCAGTGTTGGTTTGGGGATGCGAAAGGTTGGAAATCTCCAATCCATTGAAGAAATAATGGATACTAATGTTTACAGAGACAATTTAGAAAGAAATCTTGGGGAATAAAAAAATATTGGGGTTGGTTGTAGCAACAGGATAACAACCAAAAACATACATTAAAATTTGCGTGAAAATATTTCACACAAAAAAAAATCAGACATCTTCAATGGCCTTCTCAGTTATTTGAAACTTAATCCAATTGAACAGTTATGAGATGATTTCTTCATTTAAACCAAAAAGTTTCTTTAGAGTTGAGAAAAAAATGTTCCAAAGTTGAAATTAGCTTTGCTTGATGTTTGGGTGTAAAGTGTGTCTAAAACAGTGCTACTAAAATTGCTTGAAAGTCTGGCTGAATAATTGAAAGCAATAGTACAAGCTAAAGGAGGGCAAACAAAGCATTAACAGACATTGTTATAAGGTTTCTCGATGGTTTTCAGAGTTTGTTAACTTAATTTTGCCTCTTAAATTTTAATGTCACTTCAGAAAATAATTTTTTTCTCTAGAACTAATGAATAGATTGTCATGAAATTTTAGGTGAACAAAGCAGAATGTTGGACAAATATTCAGTTAAAATTTCATTGGTTTTCCTCCTTTATTTATCGAGATACAGCCATGAGATTAAACATGTCGCAATTGTTTTGCCCCCTACTGTATTGTCTACAATGCCTTGCAGATTGAAGGCGGGCATACGATGCAGAGATCATCCAACAAAATACTAAACAAAAAAATGAAAATGTCCTATTTTCAAGTCGAAATAAAGGAATTATGTTGCACTTTCTAAACTTATGAAATGATTTTTTCAACTTTCTAAACTTTTGACACAAGTGAGGTTTTGAAAATCTCGATTTGTAACTAAACTATATAACTAAATATCTGTAACTATAAGCTATTTTAGATGAAAAATAATTGTTTTATTCAAATCTGATGGTATAAATTGGTTTTGCTTAACTTCTAAGTCATATTTTTGGTGTTATTCACAAAGTGAGTGAATTTTTCACTCACTTTCTAAACTTTTGAAATGTAGTTGTATCTAATCAAATGAGGTTAATTGGTTGTTCACCATTGGTGAAACAAAATACAAAGAAAATGAAAAACAATAGTTTACAAAAACCCACATCTATTAATAGTAAGGTCAACTAGGGGTTCCAGGAAATCAACTGAGGTCAACTAGGGGTTCTAAGAAATCAACTGAGGTCAAACAACGACAATTTTTAGGCTAAAGTCAAAGTTCAACCACCTTAAGCAATCAACAAACTCTTTCTATTTTAAAACCCTAGTTTTCACATGCATTGATAGAAAGGTAAAACAAGTAAATATAAAAAACAAAGTCAGAACACCAGTTGAAATTCTACTAGGGAACAGAGATAGAGGTAGAGATTTGCAAAGGTTCAAAATTTAAATAATCGACTCTTTGCGAGTAAAAATTGACTTTTTGCGTGTAAAAATTGATTTTCTGCGTGTAAAAATTGACTTTTTGCGAGTAAAAATTGATTTTTTGCTTTTTGTGTGCTTAAAAATAAATACGGAGTACATTTTTAGATTAAAAATTTCAGTTTGTCTCAAAAACTCATTTTGACACTTAATTTCATAATTCAGTCTCAAAAAGTTATGCATTCTACAAAGAAGTGTGGTATTTGCATCATCAAGGCAGAATTCAAGACTGTCAGACGGCAAGAAATGAGACGTCCTTGGTGCCAATAACAGCTGCTGCAGCAAAAGCTTGTGGACTAGGACTACTATGTATTCTATGCAAGATTTTATTTTAAAATGTTACATCCCGATTGTCTTACACTGGAGATTTACAATTGTCTTCAATCTTACAAGGGGAGAGCACCAATAAGCTATCACAGATTGTTATAATATTAAACAAGAAGGATTGTTATATCATGCTGAATGAGACCCTAAAATAATTTTATTCCATAGACAGCCAACAATGCAAACAATGAGCTCAAAGTTGGCACTATTTTGTCTGTGTATACATCAAATCTGAGCAATCAGGCCTAGTGTATGAATACTGTAAACAACAGTTGCTAGGTAAAAAATAGTCCCAAGATCCAAGTTCAATTTTATCATTTGAGATTCAATGATGTCATTTCCTCTTTTGATATCACATGACATATGACATCAGAACTTTGTTCAACAACATGACTGTCTTCATGAAGACAATAATAGTTTGTAGTGGTGGTCCAGTGGTTCAGGCAATGGACTAGGAATCTTTCCACACAGGTTCAAATCCTGGTGTGTGTGAAAATTTTTTACTTTTATTTTTTATTTTTTTTTAGCAGTAATTTTAATGTTTGTAATTTTATGTTTGTTAAAAAATTAAAATTAATTAATTAAAGTTTTCTAAAAACAAACAAAATAGTGCCAACTTTGAGCTCATTGTTTGCATTGTTGGCTGTCTATGGAATAAAATTATTTTAGGGTCTCATTCAGCATGATATAACAATCCTTCTTGTTTAATATTATAACAATCTGTGATAGCTTATTGGTGCTCTCCCCTTGTTAGTAATGAGCTTAGGTTTCAATTAAAACAACATCCTTAGCAATGTGTGTTCTTGCATGAAACTGATGCTCTGTTTATTCTCCAAAGACAGATTAAGCCAGAGAAAATGTCAAATTTTCTTTCCAAGTTTTTTTTCTTTGTGTTTAGCACAAAGATGTCTTCAGTGGACAAAATAAATGTAAACGAGGAAGTACTACTGTCTGATATGTTTCATCTTGCAAGCAGAATTTTTTTTAGAAAGAATGTTTTTTCTTCTAAAATGGAAGTGAAAGGAATTCTGCCTCTCATGTGAATTCTGCCTCTCATGTGAAATTCTCATGTTTATGAGTTTTTGACTTTCGACCTTATTCATATAAAAATTTAGAGTTTCCACCTTATTCATGAATCGGGGGTCGACCGACTCGAACCGGGGGTCGACCGACTCGAACCGGGGGTCGACCGACTCGAACCGGGGGTCGACCGACTCGAACCGGGGGTCGACCGACTCGAACCGGGGGTCGACCGACTCGAACCGGGGGTCGACCGACTCGAACCGGGGGTCGACCGACTCGAACCGGGGGTCGACCGACTCGAACCGGGGGTCGACCGACTCGAACCGGGGGTCGACCGACTCGAACCGGGGGTCGACCGACTCGAACCGGGGGTCGACCGACTCGAACCGGGGGTCGACCGACTCGAACCGGGGGTCGACCGACTCGAACCGGGGGTCGACCGACTCGAACCGGGGGTCGACCGACTCGAACCGGGGGTCGACCGACTCGAACCGGGGGTCGACCGACTCGAACCGGTGGTCGACCGACTCGAACCGGGGGTCGACCGACTAGAACCGGGGGTCGACCGACTCGAATCGGGGGTCGACCGACTCGAACCGGGGGTCGACCGACTCGAACCGGGGGTCGACCGACTCGAACCGGGGCTCGACCGACTCGAACCGGGGGTCGACCGACTCGAACCGGGGGTCGACCGACTCGAATCGGGGGTCGACCGACTCGAACCGGGGGTCGACCGACTCGAACCGGGGGTCGACCGACTCGAACCGGGGGTCGACCGACTCGAACCGGGGGTCGACCGACTCGAATCGGGGGTCGACCGACTCGAACCGGGGGTCGACCGACTCGAACCGGGGGTCGACCGACTCGAACCGGGGGTCGACCGACTCGAACCGGGGGTCGACCGACTCGAACCTGTAGGTCTAAAGACCACTGATTTTATCGATATTAAGTATTTACAGCTCTCTTATATCATAATTATCAATCAAACGATTGCTTTTGTTATTATTCGACATTTCTGTTCAATTTGATGCTGTCACGTATGTAATTCCATACAATTCTCTTATTTATGATATGATTTGTTCTTTTGTTGACCGATATTGTCAATTACTGGCACCAGGGTGCCATATGTATTAACTTTACTTATCCAACATGGCGCTACACACGGGCGTCTGTAGCTCAACTTCTTTATCCAGTTATGGACTCAAATGTAATGTATTTTCCAATATTAAATTGTTTTTATTATTTTAATTCATTGTGTCCACTTTAAAGCACATTAGGTGCTATTAGTTTGCGCATATAAGCGGCAATTTCCGCGCGCCCGTATCGCATTCAAACGACACGTCGTCGTTACGTCCGTGCGAGTAGCACGGCCCCGTTTCTCCACGCTTCCCGGCGATATATCGCCGATATTTTGCGCACAACTCTGCTACATTGGTAGCAGAGGATGGTTGCTACTTGTTACGAATTATTTCCGCCTAATTATCGACGCAGTTCGCGCGAAATTCGCGAATTTGCGGCGACATTTATATTTTCAGATCGCGTCCGCCATTTTGGATCCGATTTTCGTCTCGACGACGTCGCCGACGTCCCACAGACGTTCTGTAGAAGTCCGTGCTGCTTCCCACTCAATTCTGCGTCTAATTTCGATCAAAATTCCGCGGTCTCGCGAATTTTGTGTCGAATTTTCTTTTTATTTTCAGTTTTTGACGATTTGCGATTCGACAACGTCGAAACAACCATTTTCACCGAGAAACGAGACGATTCTCGCTGTGTCATACCCCGGTGTATGCACAGTATCGACAATTTTGATTTATTTACGTCGATTTTGCACTTTTCTTGCGAAGAGCCTCATTTTATGAGAAGAATTTGGACTTTCGAGTCCAAATTGCGCTTTTTCTCCGGTTTTTTCGAGAGAAACCGCGCCGTGCCCTCATTTGCACGAGGACTGCAGCCGCAGTTGATTCATCTATTTCTCCTATTTTCGCAATTACCTTTGTTAATATTAAGTGGGGATTTTGGTGGGTCATTTAGAATCCTTGGTGCCCTACGCTCGATTCCGAGCACCGCGCCATTGTATTCCGTGATAAGGCTGAGCCCTGCGCCACCTGACACTCCCGCGATCCTAGGTGATCACAAAGGACGTCAGGGGGACACTTATCACGGGTTATCAGGCAATTGTAGCATTGCCTCCCAACTCTGGTCTTTCCGCCTCGAACCTCAAGTGCTAGTGAAGTGCGACAGTTCAGTGCTCCAATTCAGTGCCTTTCGCCTGTGCCATTCTCTGAGCCTTTGTGTTTTCTGCGTTGTGTTTTGTGCTTCGTCCAACGATGCAGAAAGCAGCCAATTCATCGGGCGGTCTAATTCCCGTCCTAGGAGTCAGGAATTATGAACAGTGGCAGAGAGCAATGCGTATGTTGCTCAAGTCCGAAGGCTTTTGGAGGCACGTGACTGAAGAAAAAGAAGCGGAACATCTCGCCACTTTAACGGTCAAGGAAACCGAAAGATATATGACTAAAAAGGAGAAGGCGCTCGGACATATATATATTTATGTTAGTGAAGGTAAACGTTCGGTTCTCGACAATTGTGATACGCCGAAACAGGCGTGGGACACGCTAGCCAAAATATATGCGCCAAGTTCCAGGGCACGTCAAGCGTCCATGCGCTGGGAGTTTTTGAGCTTGCATCTTGAGCCCAACGAGGACATGCCCGATTTCATTGCCCGTGTTGACAACTACGCTCGTCAATTACGTGATGTCGGCGAAACTGTTACGGAAATTCATCAAGCGTACCAGTATTTGAAGTGTTTGCCGCCTGAGTACGCGCAAGCCACGTTCGCTATTTACCATTGGCCAGATCCTCAATTTACGCCCACTTTAGTAGCCGAACAATTAATTTCCGAACATCTACGCTTGAAATCATCTGGATTACTTGGGACAGTTTCATCAACGGCTCACGCTTCAGCGAAGGGACAATTTCGACAGCGTAATAAATCTGGTCCTCGTGATTTATCAAACGTCAAATGTTTTAACTGCGACCAGTTGGGGCACTATGCCAATCGATGTCCGCTCCCACGCCGTCAAAGTCAGGGCCAACCAACGGCTTCATTTCAACGCACGTCCCGTAGCAAGAGTCGCAGGCGTAATAAAAACGCTGCTACGAAATCTAACCCCAACCGACCACGCGAGAGTTCACATCCGCACCGAGAGGGGACATTTTTCGTCAATGCACCACAGGTCATTCATCCACCAGCTGTCCATTTCATGCAATCCAATGAATGGATAGTAGATTGTGGTGCAACGGACCATGTATCCCACGTACGCGCATGGTTTACCGATTTCACTGACGTCATTCCTTTCGACATCGAGTTGGGGCAGGGCAAGTCCCAAGTTACGGGCAAAGGAACAGTTCGACTTCTCACCGCAATTGACAAGGCCCGATGTGTTGTTAATTTAACGAATGTTCTCTACGCGCCGAATTTTGAAGCAAATTTGATTTCGGTTTCGAAGATTGATAAGACTCGTCATCACACGCACATCTTTAACGGTGAAATTCACGTGTATCAAACGGACATTCGTAGCCCTCTGATTCGTGCGAAAGAAAGAGGTGGTCTATATTACGTGGACGGCTTGTGTTCTACACCGACACTTGCGACGACAGTTTTTACGACAATTCCACCGACCACTCCACCGGTCCAAACATTTGTAACGACCGAAGAGGACTTTATTAAGATTCCGAAACAGAAGAAGGGGAACAGACCGATCACGGATTTTCGGATAGAGATGCCGATTGTTGAGAAGTTGAAGCAAACTCCCATCCAACAAGCTCCTATCCCAGTCAATCCGATCCCTCCTCCTGTTCCTACACTCACACACACTCTCACCAACCCGCCTACTCTTCCGTCATATTCAAATGCATTGCAATCAATTCCAACCGTGAACGCCTTCCCTCCGCTTGGCAGCAATTTACAATCTCAAAAGAAAGTCATCGCGAATCCGGCTTCTGTCAAAGATGCCACTGGTTTGTGGCATAGCCGATTAGGACATCTCCACACCAACGCGATGAAGCTATTAGCTGCTAATGATCAAGTATACGGTATGGAACCAGCGGAAGTGAGTCGGGAACTAGCCTGTAATGACTGCCGAATCGCAAAGTCTACGAGGGCATCGCACAAACCAGATCCAAATCCTTCTACTTCTAAGCCATTGGACCTCCTTCACATGGACGTCTGGGGACCGGCCCCCGTCCCATCATTTGGAGGAGCGCGTTTTGTACTCACTATCATAGACGACGCCACCCGTTATTGTTGGATTATTCCATTGGCTCAGAAATCTCAAGTTTTCGCATCTTTCAAGGACTTTGTTGCAAGGGTTGAGCGGATACAAG
The DNA here is from genome assembly GCA_949358305.1 of Strigamia acuminata. Taxonomy (NCBI): domain Eukaryota; kingdom Metazoa; phylum Arthropoda; class Chilopoda; order Geophilomorpha; family Linotaeniidae; genus Strigamia; species Strigamia acuminata. The sequence continues at coordinate 3,134,769 of OX442314.1, forward strand.
AAACGAGCGTCAAAGCCATACGTACTGATCGAGGCGGTGAATTTTTATCAAATGAGTTTCTCCGCTACCTTCAAGACAAGGGTATTCAGGGACAGCGAACAAACCCGTCATCGCCACAAATAAACGGCACGGCCGAGCGCATAAACCGAACAATGGCCGACAATTTTCGCGCAGTTTTATCCGAAACCAAATTGCCGGAAGCGCTCTGGGCCGAACTCGCAGTCTCGTTTTCTTATATCAAGAACCGGAATCCTCATTCACGACTCAACAATCAAGTCCCCTTCATCCTTTGGCGGCAGAGAGCATTGTCATTACGACACTTACGTAAACTGGGCTCCAAATGCTGGGCGCATTTCACTGCACCAGGCCGCAAGAAACTGGATCCGTGGGCCTGGGAGGGGTATTTAGTCGGCTACGCCACAGGGACCCGTGGATACAGAATTTGGAATCCGTCTGATAACAAAGTCTACGAATCTATTTATGTCAAGGTCGATGAACGGCAATCGTATCGAAAATCTATCAAAGTTTCAACCCAACGACCTGAGGAATCATTTACCAATCCTGGACAACAGCAATCAGTTTCGTTCAGTGATGATGCCAAGTATCATGCTTGGCCGAGGGGATCCGACTCTGAAGGATCAAATCGCTCTGACAATGATTCCGATAATGGGGACAATGGCAATCAGACATCAACGTCTGCATCCATGCACACGCCGCTTATCCAATTACCTCCGCCGACAACGCCTGAGAGATTATTATTGGAAGCATGCTCGTTGGAATTGCCCTCTTCGGCCAGCTTAAGACAATCAATGTCATATCCCACTCTTTTTCAAGCAGATGACACGGATGCTGACATTGCACAAATGGATAACATATCGTTATATCCCGGGACATCCGAATTTACCGGCACATCCGCGGAACAATCACCGCGCCAGTCACCTCCGGTAACGCCTCATCCATCTGCACCACCGTCCCCACAACGTTCTCCGACTCGTTCACCTTCACTTGATCCGCCAAGATTTGTTACAACACGTCGCAGACAACGTGCTGATGATCCAATGACTCACACTTTGCAAATCTTTGATCCCGCGCCCATGTCACCAGCACCTATATTGGGGACTGAAGTTGCCGCAGCAACTGCACGCCATACAACACATATGTGGCGATTAGTCGGCGGAGATGGACCATGTAGTGAATGGATCCGTGAAGAACATCTTCGAAAAGATCAGAAGCCTGGATCTATTTTAATCGATGTTTATTATTTCCCGACTCCAAAGATTCGACTCAGATCTTACAAGGATATTGAGGATTACTGCATGTTGAATAACATCGATTATGAACCAGAACTTTTCTTTTTCGGTAACCTCGAACATAAATTGCCAACTCTTCCGGGCGTTCGTCATGCGGCTCACTTATGCCGAACTGAACCAGCTTCATATGCTGAAATTCCGAAGTTTAATGACGCTCCGAAATGGCGCGAAGCCATACAGGAAGAATTAGATACATTCAAAGAAAGGGAGATTTATGAAGAAGTTCCGAAACCACCGAACACAACGATACTCGGCTGCAAGTGGATTTTTAAGTTGAAGACCGATGCAGCCGGAACCGTCACCCGATATCGAGCACGCCTAGTAGCGCAAGGTTTTCGCCAAACCCTCGGTGTGGATTTCGACGAAGTGTTTAGTCCGGTTGTGAACTTCATTCTCATTCGTTTATTCTTCTGTCTTCTCGTGGTATTACGCGGCTGGAAGGACGCCCATCTCGACGTTAAATGTGCGTACCTGTACGGGGAGTTAAAGCATAAGGTTTACATGCGAATCCCGGCAGGTGCCACATGTTTCGATCCAAACAACGTATGGCTACTCATCAAGTCATTATATGGGCTCCACCAGTCCGGAAGACAGTGGTTCGAAAAACTCGACGAAACACTTCGGGCCCTCGGATTTCGAAAGATGCCGGCATGCAACTGCGTTTACGTATTCGGCAATACCGCTGTCATGCTGGTTTACGTGGACGATATAGTTTTATTTTATGCATCCGACAGTGCCTTTAAACAACTGATTCAACTCATCAGTTCGAAATTCGACATCGTAAATCTTGGCCCGATCACGAAACTCCTAGGCGTCGAATTCATCCGTGACGCCGGACGCACGTTCATCACCCAACGTGCTTACATCGCAAAGATTGTTAAGAAGTTCGGGACGACGACTAACAACCTCGTTAAAGTGCCAGTGACCCCTGGAACTACACTCGTCAGAGGGTCAACCGAAAATCTAGAGGACTTTCCTTACCGATCTCTAATTGGTTCATTGTTGTTCCTGGCATCGAGAACTCGCCCCGACATCTTATACTCCGTCATCGCTCTGGCACAGTTCAACACGTGCTACAATCGAACCCACATCCGTGCTTTGTTACAGGTTCTGCAGTACGTGGCAAATACTGCAGACCTCTGCATCGAATTATCCGATTGCGCTTCCAGCCAACTCTCAGCTTTTACCGATGCATCGTGGGCGAGCGACCCGGAAACGTCATTGAGTTTCGGAGGATACATTGTTTATGTCGGAAACGTGCCCATTGGCTGGTCATGCCGCAAACAATCGACAGTGGCATGCTCTACTATGGAAGCGGAATTTATCGCCCTAGTAGAGTGTGTGAAAGAACTTTTCTGGCTCGACCATGTTTACACTGACTTTCCAATTCTCAATCGTCTCTCTCGACCCATCGTATATTCCGACGCCCTGGCCTCCATTCAATTTACGTCCAACGACATCGAGAACGCGAAAACAAAACACATTCGCGTGAAATATCATTGGCTCAGGGAGTGGTTTACGGCTGGAGTCTTCGATCTTCGAAAAGTGGCCGGCGAGATTAATATCGCGGACATTTTTACAAAATGGCTCGCATCAGAACGTTTGCGATCGCTGATTTCGAAGATCTTCCGAGCATAAACATATCGTGACATTCCTAATTTATTTTCACCCGACTTCGAGGATCATCGAGTTTCTGAGGGAATTTTCGGGCTTCCTTTGAGAAGAGTTCTTCAATGACAGTACCCGGCTCGGTGATTCGTAATTTTTATTGTTTTCCATTTTTCAAATGTTTATATACTGTAATTCCAGTACCCGATTGTATTTTTCCCCTGCAAAAACTTAAGATCGAAGAGGGGATTTGTAGGTCTAAAGACCACTGATTTTATCGATATTAAGTATTTACAGCTCTCTTATATCATAATTATCAATCAAACGATTGCTTTTGTTATTATTCGACATTTCTGTTCAATTTGATGCTGTCACGTATGTAATTCCATACAATTCTCTAATTTATGATATGATTTGTTCTTTTGTTGACCGATATTGTCAATTACTGGCACCAGGGTGCCATATGTATTAACTTTACTTATCCAACATGGCGCTACACACGAGCGTGTGTAGCTCAACTTCTTTATCCAGTTATGAACTCAAATGTAATGTATTTTCCAATATTAAATTGTTTTTATTATTTTAATTCATTGTGTCCACTTTAAAGCACATTAGGTGCTATTAGTTTGCGCATATAAGCGGCAATTTCCGCGCGCCCGTATCGCATTTAAACGACACGTCGTCGTTACGTCCGTGCGAGTAGCACGGCCCCGTTTCTCCACGCTTCCCGGCGATATATCGCCGATATTTTGCGCACAACTCTGCTACAGAACCGGGGGTCGACCGACTCGAACCGGGGGTCGACCGACTCGAACCGGGGGTCGACCGACTCGAACCGGGGGTCGACCGACTCGAACCGGGGGTCGACCGACTCGAACCGGGGGTCGACCGACTCGAACCGGGGGTCGACCGACTCGAACCGGGGGTCGACCGACTCGAACCGGGGGTCGACCGACTCGAACCGGGGGTCGACCGACTCGAACCGGGGGTCGACCGACTCGAACCGGGGGTCGACCGACTCGAACCGGGGGTCGACCGACTCGAACCGGGGGTCGACCGACTCGAACCGGGGGTCGACCGACTCGAACCGGGGGTCGACCGACTCGAACCGGGGGTCGACCGACTCGAACCGGGGGTCGACCGACTCGAACCGGGGGTCGACCGACTCGAACCGGGGGTCGACCGACTCGAACCGGGGGTCGACCGACTCGAACCGGGGGTCGACCGACTCGAACCGGGGGTCGACCGACTCGAACCGGGGTTCGACCGACTCGAACCGGGGGTCGACCGACTCGAACCGGGGGTCGACCGACTCGAACCGGGGGTCGACCGACTCGAACCGGGGGTCGACCGACTCGAACCGGGGGTCGACCGACTCGAACCGGGGGTCGACCGACTCGAACCGGGGGTCGACCGACTCGAACCGGGGGTCGACCGACTCGAACCGGGGGTCGACCGACTCGAACCGGGGGTCGACCGACTCGAATTGGGGGTCGACCGACTCGGGATGGGATACTTGGGTCGAAATGAATAAGGTCGAAACAAGAACTCGACCTTATTCATTTCGACCCTAGTCATTTCTGTATGTCTAATTTTGACCTTCTTCATGAATAAGATCGAAACATCATTTTGACCTTAGTCATTTCGACCTTATTCATGAATAAGATCGAAATAGGATTTCGACCTTAGTCATTTCGACCCTAGTCATTTCGGTGTATGTAATTTCGACCTTATTCATGAATAAGGTCGAAACTTTAAATTTTTATATGAATAAGGTCGAAAAACAAAAACTCAAAAACATGAGAATTTCACATGAGAATCTCGTGTCTTCTCTCGTTTTCTAATAACAATGTAAAAAATGTTTTTTATTTTATCACTTGTTTTATATTTGCAGGAAACCAGAGCTTCTAGAAGAAACTATTTCATATTTTTCTCATTTATTTTATAATTAAGTAATAAAATAACCTTATTTTAGCCTACATAAAGTTGTTTTTATTTTGATATTAATTTAATTTTTTTTTGAACGTTAATTGGCAGTATAAAGTGTGTACACACTGGCCTGATCAAACAATGCAAAAAACACCGCCCAAAACACCGTATCTATTAAAGAATGCGCGCCGGCAGGCTGCTTAGCGCATTTACCCGGTGCTTCACTGCATCAACGCCATTTTTTTTCTCGGTTTTTCATGTTTTTCACATCGTTTTAACTCGTTTTTATCATTTTTTTATGATTTCTTAATTTTTTTTTCATTTTTAAACCGTTTTTTTACGGCTTTTAATGTTTTTTTCCCATTTTTTTTCCATTTTTTGATGATTTTTCAGGTTTTTTTTTAAGTTTTAATTGGTTTTTCGTGGTTTTTAATATTTTTATTGGTTTTAATGTGTGTTTTATGATCTTTTACGTGTTTTTCCAGAAGACACAAGATTCTCATGTGAAATTCTCATGTTTATGAGTTTTTAACTTTCGACCTTATTCATATAAAAATTTAGAGTTTCGACCTCATTCATGAATAAGGTCGACCTTATACATATTTCGACCTTATTCATGAATAAGATAGAAACAGCATTTCGACCTTAGTCCTTTCGACCCTAGTCATTTCTGTATATGTAATTTCGACTTTAATCATTTCACCCAGGGATGGGATACTTGGGTCGAAATTAATAAGGTCAAAACAGGATTTCAACCTTATTCATTTCGACCTTAGTATGAAATCCCACCGACTCGAATCGGGGGTCTTCCGACTCGAATCGGGGGTCGACCGACTCGAACCGGGGGTCGACCGACTCGAACCGGGGGTCGACCGACTCGAACCGGGGGTCGACCGACTCGAACCGGGGGTCGACCGACTCGAACCGGGGGTCGACCGACTCGAACCGGGGGTCGACCGACTCGAACCGGGGGTCGACCGACTCGAACCGGGGGTCGACCGACTCGAACCGGGGGTCGACCGACTCGAACCGGGGGTCGACCGACTCGAACCGGGGGTCGACCGACTCGAACCGGGGGTCGACCGACTCGAACCGGGGGTCGACCGACTCGAACCGGGGGTCGACCGACTCGAACCGGGGGTCGACCGACTCGAACCGGGGGTCGACCGACTCGAACCGGGGGTCGACCGACTCGAACCGGGGGTCGACCGACTCGAACCGGGGGTCGACCGACTCGAACCGGGGGTCGACCGACTCGAACCGGGGGTCGACCGACTCGAACCGGGGGTCGACCGACTCGAACCGGGGGTCGACCGACTCGAACCGGGGGTCGACCGACTCGAACCGGGGGTCGACCGACTCGAACCGGGGGTCGACCGACTCGAACCGGGGGTCGACCGACTCGAACCGGGGGTCGACCGACTCGAACCGGGGGTCGACCGACTCGAACCGGGGGTCGACCGACTCGAACCGGGGGTCGACCGACTCGAACCGGGGGTCGACCGACTCGAACCGGGGGTCGACCGACTCGAACCGGGGGTCGACCGACTCGAACCGGGGTTCGACCGACTCGAACCGAGGGTCGACCGACTCGAACCGGGGGTCGACCGACTCGAACCGGGGGTCGACCGACTCGAACCGGGGGTCGACCGACTCGAACCGGGGGTCGACCGACTCGAACCGGGGGTCGACCGACTCGAACCGGGGGTCGACCGACTCCAACCGGGGGTCGACCGACTCGAACCGGGGGTCGACCGATTCGAATCGGGGGTCGACCGACTCGGGATGGGATAAGGTCGAAACAGGAACTCGACCTTATTCATTTCGACCCTAGTCATTTCTGTATGTCTAATTTTGACCTTCTTCATGAATAAGATCGAAACATCATTTTGACCTTAGTCATTTCAACCTTATTCATGAATAAGATCGAAATAGGATTTCGACCTTAGTCATTTCGACCCTAGTCATTTCGGTGTATGTAATTTCGACCTTATTCATGAATAAGGTCGAAACTTTAAATTTTTATATGAATAAGGTCGAAAAACAAAAACTCAAAAACATGAGAATTTCACATGAGAATTTCGTGTCTTCTCTCGTTTTCTAATAACAATGTAAAAAATGTTTTTTATTTTATCACTTGTTTTATATTTGCAGGAAACCAGAGCTTCTAGAAGAAACTATTTCATATTTTTCTCATTTATTTTATAAATAAGTAATAAAATAACCTTATTTTAGCCTACATAAAGTTGTTTTTATTTTGATATTAATTTAATTTTTTTTGAACGTTAATTGGCAGTATAAAGTGTGTACACACTGGCCTGATCAAACAATGCAAAAAACACCGCCTAAAACACCGTATCTATTAAAGAATGCGCGCCGGCAGGCTGCTTAGCGCATTTACCCGGTGCTTCACTGCATCAACACCATTTTTTTTCTCGGTTTTTCACGTTTTTCACATCGTTTTAACTCGTTTTTATCATTTTTTTATGATTTCTTAATTTTTTTTTCATTTTTAAACCGTTTTTTTACGGCTTTTAATGTTTTTTTCCCATTTTTTTTCCATTTTTTGATGATTTTTCAGGTTTTTTTTTAAGTTTTAATTGGTTTTTCGTGGTTTTTAATATTTTTATTGGTTTTAATGTGTGTTTTATGATCTTTTACGTGTTTTTCCAGAAGACACAAGATTCTCATGTGAAATTCTCATGTTTATGAGTTTTTAACTTTCGACCTTATTCATATAAAAATTTAGAGTTTTGACCTCATTCATGAATAGGGTCGACCTTATACATATTTTGACCTTATTCATGAATAAGATAGAAACAGCATTTCGACCTTAGTCCTTTCGACTCTAGTCATTTCTGTATATGTAATTTCGACTTTAATCATTTCACCCAGGGATGGGATACTTGGGTCGAAATTAATAAGGTCAAAACAGGATTTCAACCTTATTCATTTCGACCTTAGTATGAAATCCCACCGACTCGAACCGGGGGTCGACCGACTCGAACCGGGGGTCGACCGACTCGAACCGGGGGTCGACCGACTCGAACCGGGGGTCGACCGACTCGAACCGGGGGTCGACCGACTCGAACCGGGGGTCGACCGACTCGAACCGGGGGTCGACCGACTCGAACCGGGGGTCGACCGACTCGAACCGGGGGTCGACCGACTCGAACCGGGGGTCGACCGACTCGAACCGGGGGTCGACCGACTCGAACCGGGGGTCGACCGACTCGAACCGGGGGTCGACCGACTCGAACCGGGGGTCGACCGACTCGAACCGGGGGTCGACCGACTCGAACCGGGGGTCGACCGACTCGAACCGGGGGTCGACCGACTCGAACCGGGGGTCGACCGACTCGAACCGGGGGTCGACCGACTCGAACCGGGGGTCGACCGACTCGAACCGGGGGTCGACCGACTCGAACCGGGGGTCGACCGACTCGAACCGGGGGTCGACCGACTCGAACCGGGGGTCGACCGACTCGAACCGGGGGTCGACCGACTCGAACCGGGGGTCGACCGACTCGAACCGGGGGTCGACCGACTCGAACCGGGGGTCGACCGACTCGAACCGGGGGTCGACAGACTCGAACCGGGGGTCGACCGACTCGAACCGGGGGTCGACCGACTCGAACCGGGGGTCGACCGACTCGAACCGGGGGTCGACCGACTCGAACCGGGGGTCGACCGACTCGAACCGGGGGTCGACCGACTCGAACCGGGGGTCGACCGACTCGAACCGGGGGTCGACCGACTCGAACCGGGGGTCGACCGACTCGAACCGGGGGTCGACCGACTCGAACCGGGGGTCGACCGACTCGAACCGGGGGTCGACCGACTCGAACCGGGGGTCGACCGACTCGAACCGGGGGTCGACCGACTCGAACCGGGGGTCGACCGACTCGAACCGGGGGTCGACCGACTCGAACCGGGGGTCGACCGACTCGAACCGGGGGTCGACCGACTCGAACCGGGGGTCGACCGACTCGAACCGGGGGTCGACCGACTCGAACCGGGGGTCGACCGACTCGAACCGGGGGTCGACCGACTCGAACCGGGGGTCGACCGACTCGAACCGGGGGTCGACCGACTCGAACCGGGGGTCGACCGACTCGAACCGGGGGTCGACCGATTCGAATCGGGGGTCGACCGACTCGGGATGGGATACTTGGGTCGAAATGAATAAGGTCGAAACAGGAACTCGACCTTATTCATTTCGACCCTAGTCATTTCTGTATGTCTAATTTTGACCTTCTGCATGAATAAGATCGAAACATCATTTTGACCTTAGTCATTTCAACCTTATTCATGAATAAGATCGAAATAGGATTTCGACCTTAGTCATTTCGACCCTAGTCATTTCGGTGTATGTAATTTCGACCTTATTCATGAATAAGGTCAAAACTTTAAATTTTTATATGAATAAGGTCGAAAAACAAAAACTCAAAAACATGAGAATTTCACATGAGAATTTCGTGTCTTCTCTCGTTTTCTAATAACAATGTAAAAAATGTTTTTTATTTTATCACTTGTTTTATATTTGCAGGAAACCAGAGCTTCTAGAAGAAACTATTTCATATTTTTCTCATTTATTTTATAAATAAGTAATAAAATAACCTTATTTTAGCCTACATAAAGTTGTTTTTATTTTGATATTAATTTAATTTTTTTTGAACGTTAATTGGCAGTATAAAGTGTGTACACACTGGCCTGATCAAACAATGCAAAAAACACCGCCCAAAACACCGTATCTATTAAAGAATGCGCGCCGGCAGGCTGCTTAGCGCATTTACCCGGTGCTTCACTGCATCAATGCCATTTTTTTTCTCGGTTTTTCATGTTTTTCACATCGTTTTAACTCGTTTTTATCATTTTTTTATGATTTCTTAATTTTTTTTTCATTTTTAAACCGTTTTTTTACGGCTTTTAATGTTTTTTTCCCATTTTTTTTCCATTTTTTGATGATTTTTCAGGTTTTTTTTTAAGTTTTAATTGGTTTTTCGTGGTTTTTAATATTTTTATTGGTTTTAATGTGTGTTTTATGATCTTTTACGTGTTTTTCCAGAAGACACAAGATTCTCATGTGAAATTCTCATGTTTATGAGTTTTTAACTTTCGACCTTATTCATATAAAAATTTAGAGTTTTGACCTCATTCATGAATAAGGTCGACCTTTTACATATTTCGACCTTATTCATGAATAAGATAGAAACAGCATTTCGACCTTAGTCCTTTCGACCCTAGTCATTTCTGTATATGTAATTTCGACTTTAATCATTTCACCCAGGGATGGGATACTTGGGTCGAAATTAATAAGGTCAAAACAGGATTTCAACTTTATTCATTTCGACCTTAGTATGAAATCCCACCGACTCGAATCGGGGGTCTTCCGACTAGAATCGGGGGTCGACCGACTCGAATCGGGGGTCGACCGACTCGAATCGGGGGTCGGCACCAATGTTAAATCCCTCTCGTAACACACTGCAGTCGAGTCCTTGTTGAAAAATTCGTATTGTTGTCGTACAAAAAAATCACCTTTTGTTGTATCCAAATCGTCCGGTTTGTTCGCAAAAAGAGTCGCCTTTTTGTAGTCTCAAAATAGTTCGTATTTGCAGGTCAGTTTCCAACCAGTCTCGGTTGAAAAAGTGTAACAGTCCTTTAGATGTGAAGAAAACACACACACACTCAGGTTAAAGTAAATGTTGCACACTGATTTTATTCTTGTTTCTACAGACTACCGTATATCTGCAAATAGCACACCCGTGCGCTATTTGCCAAAATTTTTTTTTAACCGCGCGCTATTAGAGGCCCGTGGGCTATTAGAAGCCCGCGGTTTATTTCAAATCTGAAAAATTGTAACGAAACGTATGGATGACGAATTGATTAAAAATTGTATTAAGGTTATTCTGAATCGATTAACATTTCCTCATTTTCCTCATTTTCCTCATCACCTTCTTCAACACGGAGACACACCGAATTTCTTTGCAGCCTTTTCGCCGGAATTCTCCTTGGCATACTGAATTGCTGCCAACTTAAAGCTGAGATCAAACGAACGTGGCATCTTAAAGCACAATACTACTCAATCCAAACTGTGCTACTTATATACTGGTACCAACAATTGAAACGTTTCCGAGACATAACACCAATTATGATACGTCTCGGAAATGTAACAATTTGCCCCGTGCGCTAAACAAGGTCCGCGTCTTATTTGTAAAAACGACTTTGACCCCGTGTATTACTTAAGGTCCGTGGGCTATTAAGGGCCCGTGTAGTAATCGACAATATACGGTATATATCTAATCAAATGAGGTTAATTGGTTGTTCACCATTGGTGAAACAAAATACAAAGAAAATGAAAAACAATAGTGTGGAGTTTTTCGGGTGTAACGGGCGATAACGATCGCCAGGGGGCGGGCGGACACAAACGGAATATGTCCGATAAACGTTTTGGGGGTGAACAGCCAATTGGGGGCCGTTCTTTGTAATCAACCAATCAGGGTTGACCAGTGTGATATATAATCAGTTTGTTTTGTTTAATAAAATCACTTGAAGTTAACTAGAGCTTGTAGTTGTGTCTTGGTAATTTTGGGTCAGCTAGTCTCAGCTTTGAGATAGTTTACATCAGAAGTGGGATAGAAGGATTTGATGCGACGATAGACGATAAAGTAGACGAGAAAGTAGAAGAAGTAAGAGGCGACGACTGTTTTTGGCGACGGGAACGAAAATCGGGGTAACAAATAGCGCGTGGACGGTTCGGGAAACAAGAGACGATTCGCCGAATAAACACGTGCTACGAAGGTTAGCCGAACTTCGAACGAGAGATGGCCGACGCGGAAGCAGTATTAGCAAAAATCCAACGTAAAGAGATTCCATCGTACGAAGATTTAAACGTGCTGAGGACCCGAGAGATTAGACCGCTATTACGGGAGCGGAAAATTGTGCCACAGAAGTTGAAAACAGACATGTTGGGACAATTATGGCGCGCGTTACGTACGGAAGCGGGAATAGTAGAACGAGTAGAAAGCGACGACGAGGATGACGACGACAAAGAAGAAGAAGAAGAAAAGAACGATTTAGAAAACGACGACGACAAGTCGAAGACAGAAGAGAACGTGTCGCTAGAAGCAGACGGCGTGTACAGTAAAGATCTGATGATGACAAAGATGTTGCAGATGATGTAAACCATGCAAAAATCGCAGAGAGAGCCGAAGGAAGTAAAGAACGCGCCGAAGTTGCCACGATTCTCGGGCGAACGAAGCGAGCTGCGTACGACCACGCAATGGTTATAAGATGTTCGCGAATACGCCAAAGAATATAAGTGGACGAATGTGTCCAAAGTAACGACGGCGGCAGCAGCGTTAGAAGGACCAGCGAAGGTGTGGCAAGACAGCGCAGGAACGACGATCCGGAACTTCGACAAATAAGCGATCGAGCTGACGAAGAATTTTCCAGATCGACAACTGTCTTACGAAGATAAAGAACGATTGATTCGAGCTCCACAGAAGAACGACGAGACCACCGAAACCTATTTACGGCAAAAATGGGCCACGTGCGAAAGACTGGGAATGTCGATCAGCGACGCGCAGAATTATCTGTTAGACGGACTAAGAAGCAAAGCAGCGACGGCGCCGATGTACGTTGTCCAATATCAACACATCAGCGAGATGGTTGGAACGGCGCAAAACCTGGAAGCTCGAGCGAAGGGGACAACGATCGAAGCAAAGACGAAAACGAGCTCTACGAAGCCAAACGGGAGAGGATTCGACGCAGGGCCGAAGTGTTTTAGGTGCGGCGAGAAGGGGCACCAGAAGTCAGATTGTCCGAACGAGCTGAAGTGTTTTAAATGCCACGAATCGGGCCATCTGGCGAATGCGTGTCCAAATGAAGTAAAATGCTTCAATTGTAACGGGTTTGGACACATGGCAAACGCGTGTCCAGAGCCGAAGAAAGAGCGGAAGCAGCCATCAAAAAACAAGTTGGACGTTAAAACGAAGAAGATTTACAAAATCGAAGCCGAGGAGATGCAGCCAGAATTCGAGACCATGATGTGGGTCGATGGAAAGAAATGCAGCGCGGGAATCGATACGCAAAGCGCCGTGTGTCTGATTAGTAAGACGTTTTCGCAACGTACAAAGATCGAGGAGCCGGACTACGAATACGTGATCGAAGGTTTTAATCAAGATGCAAGTCGTTATCGTGGGCGAACGAGATGTGATGTAGAAAGCGCAAACGTGAAATTGGCGGGTGTCGAGTTCTATGTGGTCGACGACGCCAGAATGCCGACGGAAGTCTGGATAGGGAAACCATTCTTGAAACACCCGACGATCACGATGCAATCAGACGGAGGTTACGTGACGTTCAGACCGAGGGAAGGGATGCGAGACGAATCAGGAATTTCAAGAATCGAGCCAAAGATCACTGCAGCAAAGCCGCGAGCGCTCGTGATCGACGAAAACAAAGTGGTACCAGCCCACTCGATAAGTTTGGTGACGGTACGAGCGAAGAGTCAGTCAGACGGATTGTTTTACGTAGAAAACGAGCACGCGGTGACGGATCGGTTGGAAGTACCGGAAGGCCTGATCGAAGTGAAGAACGAGCGGGCAACGATGCCGATAATCAACAACGAACCAGAAGAAGTACGAGTCACACGAGGTCGAAAGCTTGGGCATGTTGAAATCACCGAAGAAGAACCGTTGTTGCACCAGGTACAAGTCAAGAAAGTCACGACGATCGAGGCAAGTTCGAGGATGCGAATAACGGCCGACGAAATTAATTTGGGCAAGTCAGTGACGCCGGAAGAAAAGGAGATCGTACTGACGATGATTAACGACGAATTTCGAGACTGTTTCGCAACGAATTTGGAGGAGGTCGGATGTTTTCCAGATCTCAAGATGGATATCGAAGTTACGACGACGAGGCCAACGAATTTGCGGCGATACCAGTATTCAGCAGCGCAGCAAAAAGAGATTGACAAGATGGTCGCCGAGTTGGAAGGAGCAGGATTCGTGACGCGATCAAAGAGTCCATTCAACAGTCCGATCGTGATGGTGCGCAAGAAAACCGGCGAATGGAGAATTTGTATTGATTTCAGATCGCTCAACGAAATAACGGTGAAGGAACACTTTCCGTGCCCCAGGATGGATGAGTTACTCGACGGGACGCACGAATGAAGAGTTTTCCTAGTGTTCGATTTGGCGTCGGGTTACTACCAGATCGAATTGACAGCTAAAGCGCAAGAGAAGACAGCATTTTCGACAATGAACGGCAAATATCAGTTTGTGCGGATGTGGTTTGGGTTGATAAACGCGCCGTTTGTTTTCAATCGAGTGATGGAGTTGGCGTTCGGACATTTGCCATACGAAGTACTGCGCAGATATATGGACGATCTTCTATCGGGTGCGAAAACGAACGCGGAGTTAATCGAGAAGATGAGGAAGATCTTAATCGAGGTGAGAAGATCGAAGCTTACATTGAAGTTGAGCAAATGCCACTTCCTCTGCGAGGAAGTACAGTTTCTCGGGTTACGACTGACGAAGGACGGCCTACGACCAGGATTCGAGAAAACAAGCGCGATCAAGAATTTTGCGAAGCCAAAAGACGTACGAGGCATAAGGAGTTTTCTGGGATTATGTGGATATTTCCGACGATTCATCGCAGGATATGCGACAAAAACGAGAGCGCTAACGAAATTGACTCGAAAGAACGAAACGTTTGTGTGGACAACTGAGTGTGAAGCAGCGTTTCAGGGGTTGATTGGAGAATTGATTGCGGAGCCAGTGTTGAAGATCTACGATAACACACGACTGTGCGAGGTGCATACGGACGCATCACAAGACGGGATCGGGGCAGTATTAATGCAGCGAGGCGAAGGAAACGACCTGCATCCGATTATCTATGCGAGTAGAACAACGACCGAATGCGAGAAGCGATACCATTCAACGGAGCTCGAGTTAATGGCGGTAGTTTGGGCGGTGTTAAAATTTCGAATGTACTTATACGGCGCAGAATTCACGGTGGTGACAGATTGCGAAGCAGTACGATATGGGTTGAAGAAACGGGAGTTGACGCCACGAATCGGGAGATGGGTGTTGGCGCTTTCGGAATATAATTTCAAAGCAATACATCGACCAGGACACTGGAAAAAAAATCAGATTTACTCACTTGTAAAGAATTGTAAATGTATAGGTAGATGGATTTTACAAGTTTGTAAATTAGATTTACAAACAATTGAAAATAAGTCTTTTTTAAACATATTTACAATCTGGAAAGAGACCATTTCCGGGACTTTTTTTACAATAACTTTACAAACATTTTCAATTGTGTAATTATAAAATTTCATAATATATTTCCAATGTATTTCCAATATATTTCCAATATATTTCCAATATATTTCCAATAAAAAAATCTACTACCCTCCATTTTGAAAAATTTAAATACATAAACTCAATTTTTTTTTTTAAACTGTTTGATTTTTTTTTCAAACACCATTCAACAATTAGTTTTCATTGATTTGATCACAATTTGCATGTTTTATTAACAGTTTTATTTAAATTTATTTTAATCTTATAGTTTTCTTTTTTCTAACCTTGACCTCTGCTGGAATTGAACCTGGGACCCTTTGTTCTAAAGACCACTGCCCTATCCACTAGGCTAGTATGGCTTGTAATAGCTTTATGCATAACTTCCTATAAATAGTAACTTCTTTGTTAAATAATCTGTTTGAGATTCATCGTATTAAAAATACAATCAATCTCACATTGATTACCGTCGATGAAACAATCTGACTCCTGGAGTCGGATTGTTTCATCGACGGTACGTTTCATCGACACGAATTTTTCCGTCCCTGCGCCCTGATTGGCCCGATTTCATATTGTCCATGTCGGTTCGAAATTGGATCGTTTCATACATTATTTTCTCTTCTGAGTTCAAATTTGATACAATTTTATTGTTCCTGACTGTATTTTACCTTGTTCTTGTTACATTTCAGATATTTAAATGTTACATTTCAATTTCAGGTATTTTCTTGCTTTTACATTATTTTTACAATCATTGTGAAATGAAGTTTACAATACATTTCCATCCAAAAGAAAATTGATTGGAAACAACATTTCAAACAACAGATTTTCAACTAATTGAAAATATGACTTTTCATCTCTAGGATTTACTACACATTTTCAGAAGTTTGGAAATATACAAATATTTCCAACATATTTCCAGCAAATTTCCGCATCATAGTAAATTCAACTTTTCCATATAAATTTTCAACTTGGAAATGTTTGGAAATATGCTTTTTTTTCCAGTGGGATTACTCATGGGCCACGTCGACGCCCTGAGTAGGAACGCGGAACCAGCAAGCGGCGAGGAAACGGAGATGGAACGACGGTTCAAAGTTAACCAAATTAAATTTACAGAAGGCGACTGGCTCGTGGCTGCGCAGGAAAGCGATCCCGAGTGTAAAGAGTTGAAGGACGCGTTGTTGGTAGAAGATAAAAGTTTATTGGACGAACGAATGCAGCACAAGATTCGAGGATACAAGATCAAGAAGGGACACGTTTACTTCGAGTTAACGGTAAACGGACGGCGAAGAGATGTGTTGTATTTGCCCAAGATGATGAGGAGACAGATCACGAACGAAGTACATATTGGAAACGCGCATCCGGGGGTCGACGCAACGATTGAGGCGATTCGAAAGAGGTTTTGGTTCCCCAGGATGCGAAGTTACGTGAAAGCAGCCGTAGGAGCGTGTATCGAGTGTTTGATGAGGAAGGAACCAGGAGGAAAACGAGCCGGCGAGTTGAATATCGAGAGGCAAAGGGTGCCGTTCCACACGGTTCACCCGGATCATGTGGGCCCCTTTCCAAAGAGCGGCATTGGATACCGACACATTTTGGTGGCAGTGTGCATATTTTCGAAATTGGTTTTTCTAATGCCGGTAAAATCAACGAACGCAACAACTACGTGCAGAGAGATTCGGAAGTTAGGCGCACGAATGTGGATCCCGACGCGGATTATTACAGATCGAGGAACGGCGTTTACCAACGCGTTGTTTGCAGAAATGTGCAAAGAATTCGAGATTCGACACGTGCTGACTTTGACGGAAAATCCGAGAGCGAACGGGCAAGTGGAAAGGATGAACCGAACGATAGTCCCGATGTTGGCGAGCCAAACAACGAAGAACGACGGGAGCGATTGGAGCAAAGGGATCGACAAGGTCGAAATCGCGATCAACTCAAGAGTCAACCAATCGACCAAGAAAACACCATTGGAGGTGTTGTACGGGTTCCAGCCGAGAACGATCATCGAGCCAAAATTAGCAGCGATAGTAGTTGAGGAAAACGATGAAGACGAGACGGAAATCGAGGACGTAAGAAACGAAGCGTACGAAACACTGACGGAAAACCAGATCAAGCAGAAAAAGGCGTTCGATAGACATCGAGGACCAAACCGGACATACGAAGTCGGGGATATGGTCGTCGTACGAAGGAAAGCGATCGCAATACAAGGCAAAGCGGGGAAACTCAGTAATCTGTATCGAGGACCATTGCGAGTAAGTCGGCGGATTTCGAGCACAGTGTACGAGATTACAAGTCTCGAGAACCCGCCTCGATACAAAACGACCGCACCAATCGACCAGATGAAGAAATGGACATTCGAGGACGACGCGACATCAGGAGCCGAAGACGAATTAACAAGTGTCGGCGGGGACGCCGACATTTAGTCGGACAACCGAGTGTGGAGTTTTTCGGGTGTAACGGGCAATAACGATCGCCAGGGGGCGGGCAGACACAAACGGAATATATCCGATAAGCGTTTTGGGGGTGAACAGCCAATTGGGGGCCGTTCTTTGTAATCAACCAATCAGGGTTGACCAGTGTGATATATAATCAGTTTGTTTTGTTTAATAAAATCACTTGAAGTTAACTAGAGCTTGTAGTTGTGTCTTGGTAATTTTGGGTCAGCTAGTCTCAGCTTTGAGATAGTTTACAATAGTTTACAAAAACCCACATCTATTAATAGTAAGGTCAACTAGGGGTTCCAGGAAATCAACTGAGGTCAACTAGGGGTTCTAAGAAATCAACTGAGGTCAAACAACGACAATTTTTAGGCTAAAGTCAAAGTTCAACCACCTTAAGCAATCAACAAACTCTTTCTATTTTAAAACCCTAGTTTTCATATGCATTGATAGAAAGGTAAAACAAGTAAATATAAAAAACAAAGTCAGAACACCAGTTGAAATTCTACTAGGGAACAGAGATAGAGGTAGAGATTTGCAAAGGTTCAAAATTTAAATAATCGACTCTTTGCGAGTAAAAATTGACTTTTTGCGTGTAAAAATTGACTTTTTGCGTGTAAAAATTGACTTTTTGCGAGTAAAAATTGATTTTTTGCATTTTGTGTGCTTAAAAATAAATACGGAGTACATTTTTAGATTAAAAATTTCAGTTTGTCTCAAAAACTCATTTTGACACTTAATTTCATAATTCAGTCTCAAAAAGTTATGCATTCTACAAAGAAGTGTGGTATTTGCATCATCAAGGCAGAATTCAAGACTGTCAGACGGGAAGAAATGAGACGTCCTTGGTGCCAATAACAGCTGCTGCAGCAAAAGCTTGTGGACTAGGAGTACTATGTATTCTATGCAAGATTTTATTTTAAAATGTTACATCCCGATTGTCTTACACTGGAGATTTACAATTGTCTTCAATCTTAGTAATGAGCTTAGGTTTCAATTAAAACAACATCCTTAGCAATGTGTGTTCTTGCATGAAACTGATGCTCTGTTTATTCTCCAAAGACAGATTAAGCCAGAGAAAATGTCAAATTTTCTTTCCAAGTTTTTTTTCTTTGTGTTTAGCACAAAGATGTCTTCAGTGGACAAAATAAATGTAAACGAGGAAGTACTACTGTCTGATATGTTTCATCTTGCAAGCAGAATTTTTTTTAGAAAGAATGTT
Organism: Strigamia acuminata; assembly: GCA_949358305.1. Classification (NCBI taxonomy): domain Eukaryota; kingdom Metazoa; phylum Arthropoda; class Chilopoda; order Geophilomorpha; family Linotaeniidae; genus Strigamia; species Strigamia acuminata. The sequence continues at coordinate 3,153,574 of OX442314.1, forward strand.
TTTTCTTCTAAAATGGAAGTGAAAGGAATTCTGCCTCTCATGTGAATTCTGCCTCTCATGTGAAATTCTCATGTTTATGAGTTTTTGACTTTCGATCTTATTCATATAAAAATTTAGAGTTTCGACCTTATTCATGAATCGGGGGTCGACCGACTCGAATCGGGGGTCCCCCGATTCATGAATAAGGCCGACTCGAATCGGGGGTCGACCAACTCGGGATGGGATACTTGGGTCGAAATGAATAAGGTCGAAACAGGATTTCGACCTTATTCATTTCGACCCTAGTCATTTCTGTATGTCTAATTTTGACCTTCTTCATGAATAAGATCGAAACATCATTTTGACCTTAGTCATTTCGACCTTATTCATGAATAAGATCGAAATAGGATTTCGACTTTAGTCATTTCGACCCTAGTCATTTCGGTGTATGTAATTTCGACCTTATTCATGAATAAGGTCAAAACTTTAAATTTTTATATGAATAAGGTCGAAAGTCAAAAACTCAAAAACATGAGAATTTCACATGAGAATCTCGTGTCTTCTCTCGTTTTCTAATAACAATGTAAAAAATGTTTTTTATTTTATCACTTGTTTTATATTTGCAGGAAACCAGAGCTTCTAGAAGAAACTATTTCATATTTTTCTCATTTATTTTATAAATAAGTAATAAAATAACCTTATTTTAGCCTACATAAAGTTGTTTTTATTTTGATATTAATTTAATTTTTTTTTTGAACGTTAACTGGCAGTATAAAGTGTGTACACACTGTGTTGTAGTAAAAAGTAGGGGACTGGACCCCATAGGATCCCATGTTAAACTTCATTTCTACTCCACAACCGACATTTGAAATATATTTTGGCATTCGAATATTTTAGCCGTAAAAGCGTCGGGCTAACCTAACCTAAGCTAACCTAACCTAATCTAACCTCTAACCTCTCGCGATGTAAAGGTAAAAGGTTAGCTGTAAAAGTGTCGAGCTAACCTAACCTAATCTAACCTAACCTCTTACCTCTTACGGTTAGGTTTAGGTTAGCCAGTGCAATCTACTATCAAAATCGGTAACCAAAAGTCCCAAATTTGGTCCGAGGGCCAAATGGTCAAAATGGCGGCCGTTTGGTTACGGGCTTGACCAGATGGTCGAATTTCATTAGGATAGGTCCAAAAAAATGGTTGTGTGTATGAACCGGTCAGGTGTCATGTTCCCAGGCAATGACTTAGATGGGTTTCAGGAGCATAAATAAAACGATGCTCACCCTTCAAATTTTTTTTTCACGAGTGAAGAGAGATTTAATTGCGTGACGTTATAAGGTTCCAAAACCGGTTCC